>JAAGEH010000452.1:7052257-7087676 GCA_011751065.1 Lasiurus cinereus | reverse complement strand
GAAACCTATAGGTCTCATTCATAGGTATCTCATAATTTAAATTGATGTTTTGGTCTAATTTAGAAACCTATAGGTCTCATTCAGAGGTATCTCATAATTTAAATTGATGTTTTGGTCTAATTTAGAAACCTATAGGTCTCATTCAGAGGTATCTCATAATTTAAATTGATGCTTCAAATTAGCGCATTGACTGAGCGTTAACAATATCAAAGTAAAAAGGCACCCTTGATTCTGTATCTCCACCTGTGCTTTGAAACCAGGTTAGCCGATCAATATACCAATTAAACAGTGGTTTACGGGCCTGTTCATAGCAAGAGTTACCGCCGAAGTTCTGTGTGTTTCCATTTTAATTTTTCCTCCACTGTGTCCTTGTGCTCGCTCATTAGCATGAAACTCAATTTAATTGAATAACAATTTGATCATCCATTCGGTTATCCCGGCGTTGACTCTGAAAGTTTTTCAGAAATCTGTCTTTTATTCATTTGCTGGTGGGCTCCTCCTGTTTCTGCATATATTAGCCTCTCTGAAAAGTGGACCTCACTTCCCTGTAACTCAGCGAAATGCTCTATGGCCAACACTTCTTCTAGGCCCTTCTAAGTCAGACCTCCTCCTTCCTCCTCAAACAACCTTCTGGTACTTGAGATGCTGAGCAGTGTTCTCAGAGCAGGAAATCCGCACTCATCATCAGGAAAACCCAAGAGAGACCTCAGGATCATGGGATCCTCTGGGGAGACTCCGATGAGAATTGATATTTTCAGCTTCCACATATTTATTGATTCTAGAGGCAAGGGGCAAATTGTTCTTCAATTATTCAAGCCGTGTCTGCGTCTAGCACTCTGTGAATGAGCATCAGCACTTGCGGTGTTAGGAGTTATTTCTTCCCTGGCCACCTCAGGAAACCGTGGATTAAAGGGGTGCAGGGTAACGCTCCTGGAGGTCAGCTTTTGCCCAGCGTCGCCCGCCAGACAAATGAGCCCATGGCATGTCAGAGCACATCCAACGCACGCATTTGTGAAATCTGAAGTCTTGGCCGAAAATGAATGTGGGACACCTTTGTCAGTAAATGTCTGGAGTGTGGCAGTGACCTTCAGCCCTTTTCATCTCGTGGCACAAAAATAAACCAATTACTAAAATTCTGTGGCATACCACAAAAATACTGTTTGCTGATTGGGGGGGAAATAGGTATACATTTTATTCATTCCACTGGACAGCTATTGTTATGTTAGCTATTGTCATGTTTTTATTTGACAGTCTAAGGCAGCGGTTCTCAACCTGTGGGTCGTGACCCCTTTGGGGGGTCGAAAGACCCTTTCACAGGGGTCACCTAAAACTATTGGAAAACACCTATTTCCCATGGTCTTAGGAACCAACAGACCGCTCCTCGGTGTAGCAAAGTGTAGCCATGCAGTTTACTGTTGTCCTATGAAGACTGTTAACCCATGCTACACCACAATTCAAGACAAAATTTCATTTATTTGTAATTAGAAATAAATATTGCACAATATATAATTTCATATTGTTTTGTGATTAATCCCTATGCTTTAATGATGTTCAATTTGTAACAATGAAAATACATCCTGCCTATCAGATATTTACATTACAGTTCATAACAGTAGCAAAATGACAGTGATGAAGTAGCAACGAAAATAATGTTATGGTTAAGGGTCACCACCACATGAGGAGCTGTCTTAAAGGGTCGCGGCATCAGGAAGGTTGAGAACCACTGGTCTAAGGGAAAAGAGGTCATTGTCCCTGACTAAATAGTCAGGTGCTGCATGTTTTAAAAATTCCTACAACACCGGTTGACAATCACTGGTGTATGGCGTGCCCTTCTCAGATGCTCACCCCTCAGAGCTGGTAGAGAGGTTCCTGGAGTCTCTATGCACCTATTAATGCCATTTTTAACTTCAATATTTGTGTATCATGAGCTTAATTATTGTGCTTCCTGGATTCACTGAACTTGAAAAAAAATTGCCATTTGAATTTTAGACTCAAGTGCTTTTATTTCTTGGTGCGTTAGCAATCACTGTTTTATAAGTGCCTCTCTCCCCCATTCGTACCAGTATTTTTACATAGAGAAAACTAGGATGACATCTATATATCAAGGCAGCTACATGCATAGATGAGAATAGAGATCAATATGTAGAAAATGGTAGGGAAGATATACAAACTGTTAAAAGAACGAAAGGATAAAAATATGAACAAAGACTTATGTAGAAAAAGAAGATGTAAATTGTGTGTGAGTTAGATATTCTGGAAAAACACACACACACAAAAATAGTTCCACTGTGAGGCTGTAGCTGAGACCATGTGGATTGTCTCAGATATATTTTTCATTCGAAGGGAATGAAATTTCATTTCTGGTGACTGTGCTCAAAGAGTTTAAAGTCCGGAAAATCGTATTTGGGGCACTTTAAAGATGATTTCATTCATTTTCTTTTTGTCAGGGATCATGCCACCAAGGAATCTTCTCTTTATCACCAGGTTATACTTTTCAGATCTCATCATTATCTTCCAATTAGGAGTCTTTGCAAACCACAACAGCGGTTTGGGTTCAAGAAATGATGGAGGAGGGGAGAGGAGGGAGCTGATCAAATAACGGTTTTTGAACGAGGTGTTGAAGTATCCATAGGTATTCCTTCTGAAAATCCAATGTTATTCACTTAAGGCCAGCATAATGAATAATTCCTTGATTCCTACACAGAATTTGGTATTTCCTAAGTGTTTACGCCAAACACTGTTCATGTAAATTCATTTAATCTTAGCAGCCTCATTGTCACCCTCATTTTATATTTATTTTACATACGTTGGTTATTGATTTTGGAAAGGAGAGGGAGAGGTGCATCCATCGGCTGTCTCCCCCACACTCCCCGACTGGGAATCCACACAGCAACCTGTTTTCTGGGACAGTGCTCAGCCCACTGCGCCACACTGGCCAGAGCTGTGACTCTCATTTTTTGAAAAAAATATATTTTAATGATTTTTTACAGAAAAGAAGGGAGAGGGATAGAGAGGCAAACATCGATGAGAGAGAGACATCGATCAGTCGCCTCCTGCACACCCCCCTACTGGGGATATGCCTGCAACCAAGGTACATGCCCTTGACCGGAATCGAACCTGGGACCTTTCAGTCCACAAGTTGACGCTGCATCCCAGCGGTTCTCAACCTGTGGGTCGCAACCCCTTTGGGGGTCGAACGACCCTTTCACAGGGGTCGCCTAAGACCATCGGAAAATGCAGATATTTACATCACGATGCATAACAGTAGCAAGATTTCATGGCTGGGGGTCACCACCACATGAGGAACTCTTTGCAAGGGTCGCGGCCTTAGGAAGGTTGAGAACTGCTGCTCTATCCACTGAACCAAACCGCTTTCGGCTACTCTCATTTTTTATAAAAAGAGAAAACAGAGGCACACAGTCATAACAGAGCTTACTCCAGGTCACGTGGTTGGAGAACATGGGGGCGCCTCATCAGACAAGGAGAAGGGGTTATTACAGGAATCAGCATTTGCAGCTGTGGAGACGTCTCTGCAGAGCATGGTCACTGCTTCTGGCGATGGGCAGGAGAGCTGACCGGGAAGTGGCAGAGACCAGGCACACAGCAGAACAAGAAGACGACAGGAGCCTGCACCTGGCTCTCCTCCTCCGTTGTCCAGGTGGTGGGCAACCCGCAGGAGAAGACGATGCCCTTTCTCAGAGGGCTGTTCACGGATCCTGCCCAGGATTTGGAGAATTGAAGGAGCAGATCCGGTAGTTGTTGAAGGAGCCGTGGACTTGAATTCTGCTCTGTGCCAACATGGTGCGTTTGAAAATCTGCTGAAATCCCCGTGTGCTGCCCCCCGTACCTGAAACCCTCTGCCAACTTTCCTCCCAGCTTCTCTGCACCTGCCTTTGAAGTGCCAGACCAGACCTAACCAGGACAATAAAGTAATCCCTTGGGATCCAGGAGGGATTGGTTCCAGGACACCCCAAAGATATCCAAATCCATGGATGCTCATGTCCCTTCGTTGGCTGTGTTCAGGGATCCTTCATTTATGGACTCAACAAACAGCAGACCCTCAGATGCATAACCCAAGGATACAGAGGACCAACTGGATAAGGAAGGGAATTCTGGAAATCCAGTCCCAAGCTCTGTAACTGGAGGACAGAGCCATGACAGATACTGTTGACTTAGCTTGTACTGTAGGCTAGGTATAGTACGTGTCAAGCACCATATAGACTTTTAGAAGGATGCATGATACATATCAAGTATATAATGTCAAGTGCAATTGTTGCACATTATATATGACATGAAAATTATATAGCATACAGGTCAAGTGTTAGCAAATATTTTACTGTAAAAATATAAGTAGAACGGATGTGTGTTATGGATTGAATTGTGGTCCCCGAAATTCATATATTGAAGCTCTCACCCACCATGACCTCAGAATGAAACTCTACTTGAAGGGAGTGCTTTTAAAGAGGTAACTCCAGTTAAGTGAGGACATACGGGCAGGCCCTGATTCACTCTGACTTGGATCCTGACAAGAAGAGGGGATCTGGAGGCACAGAAGGACACCAGGGACCCATGTGAACAGAGGGACGACATCGTGAAGCGGCAGCAAGAGAACAGCCATCTGCAAAGTCAAGGAAAGGGACCTCAGGAGAAATCAACTCTGCTGTCACTTGGCTCTTGGACTTCCCGACTCCAGACTGTGAGAAAACACATTTCTGTTTTATGAATCTCCCAATCTGTGGTGGTTGGTTATGGCCACCATAGCAAACGATACAGTTAGTGGGGCCAAGTTTACTTAATTAGGATGCTTCCGAGTCAAAATCCAAAACCAGAGATTTATGAAAGCAGTAACTTCTGGGTCCCTCTCTCAGCCATGAGGGAGGGTCAGATCTCCACAAGCAGATTGAGGAAACATCTGTTCCTGGCTATGGACTTTTTTTTAAAAGGAAACTGTGTGTTCAAGTATGTGGAACTTCTTTTTTTTTTCTTTTTAAAAAATAAACCTTTTAGGTTAGTCAAGTTTCACATGAAAAGCTATAAAATTGCACGGAGTTCCCACGTACTTGGCCACTATTACTAGCACCTGACATTGACATGGTACACTTGTCATGATGAATGACGCCCTAACCAGTTTGGTCAGTGGATGGAGCGTCAGCCTGCAGACTGAAAGGTCATGGGTTCGATTCCTGTCAAGGGCATGTACCTTGGTTGCGGGCACATCCCCAGTAGGGGGCGTGCAGGAGGCAGCTGATTGATGTTTCTCTGTCATCGATGTTTCTAACTCTCTATCCCTATCCTTCCTATCTATAAAAAATCAATAAAGAATATATTAAAAAAGTAAATAGATATATATATTAAAAAAAAAAAAAGATGAATGAACCAGTGGTGACACGGGCCTTTTAACAGTCTGCATGAGTACTGGTTAGCTATTTTTCGTAGGGTTTTCCTCATTTTGGATTTGTGTAATGTTTTGTTCATAATGAGATTGGGGCATTGTGTTGGGGAAGGAAGACCAAACAGGGAAAAGTGCCGTTTTGTTAGCTTTTCTCAAGTACGCACTCTGAACAGGTTTATACCATTGACATTAACCTTGACCACCTGGCAGAGGTACTGTTTGCCAGAGCTCTCTACTGTGAAGTTACTATTTTTCTCCCCTTTCAAACTGTATCCTTTGGAAGGAATTCGTTATGTACATCCCTTCTTTCCTTTTTTTCTCCCTCTTTTCCTTCTTCCCTCCCTCCCACCCTCCCTCCCTCTCTCTCTCCCTCCCTTCTTTCCTTCCTCATTAATTAATTAATTCATTCATTTCTTTCTCTCATTTAATCAGTATGTACTCAGACTGATTTTACATTTCGGGTTATAATCCAGTTTTTCCCAGCTCAACTTTTTCCCCAGCTTTGATCGCTGGGAGATTTTTTTAGTTGTCTTCTGTGCTCCTTTGACTTTTTTTTTTTTAGTTTGTTGTTTAGAACTTACTTTATTAGTTTCTTTCACTGTGTGATACTCTGCATTCTTCTTGCATATTTATCACCCCAATTCTAGAATTAGATATTTCTTCCAGGAGTCCTCGTTCTTTTATTGGGGTGTTGGAAGCCAAGATCTACGTGTTAAGTGTACTTGCTGCTACAGGGTTTTGCTTCTAGGCCCTCTCAGTCGACAGAGAGAGAACAAATATATGCGGGAATACTTGCATATATACATAAACGTGTGTGTGTGTGTGTGTGTGTGTGTGTGTGTGTGTGTGTGTGTGTATGTGTTTTAGGTGCAATCTTTTTACTCCCTTCTGTAAGTTTTAAAAGTCTATTTATAATATGGCTATATTATTTTGTCACAGCTTGCATTCCATCCCAGGAAATCCCAGCGTCCTAATTTTTTAAAATTTGCGTATATCAAGGTTCACTCATGGTTCTGTGCAATTCTTATGGTTCTGACAGGTACATTGTGCCATGTATCCATTATTGTGCCAGTCTTAATGTCTTAAAAACAATCCCATAAAATGTCCTCATTAAGCTTCCTAGAAACCTACTGAGTCTCAGACAATCCCCATCTCTGGCTCCCAGGATACTTCCACCTGTCCATACATGACAACTCAAAAAGGGGAGGAGCATACTATGTTTCTTTTAAGCAAAAATCTTCTATTGAAAAGGAGTCATTCAAAGGAATTTTTGTCTATTAGAAAGGGACTATAACAGTATCTTTCTCCCTCGCTACGTAAACGATATGTAAAGATGATAACTGTTCCCACTCAAATTCTGTGCAGTTTTTCCTTATATGGACCTAGAGACTAGATGATTCCTCCTGTGTCTTTCTTGTGAAAGATATTGGCTCCCCACCACAATGCATGGTGTGGATTTAGTAAGATGCAGTGTATTCTATCACATAAAGGTAGAATATGCAAATTGACCATAACTGCGACAAAGATGGCGGCGCCCACAGCCAATAAGGATGGAATATGCAAATTGATGCGACAAGGCCAGAGGCGGAAAGGCGGCTCTGGGCTGGAGCGAAAGGCAGAAAGACACCCCCTAGGCCCGAACGAAGGCGGTGCCGGCAGCCAGGGGAAGGGAGGCCTATTCTCGCACGAATCTTCGTGCATCGGGCCTCTAGTATCTCCACAATATAATAAGGTTCGAGGAGGAAGTCATTTTCCCTTTCATCTACCACTGACTACTGCCCATGTAAAATCAATGAACTGAAATGTCAGATTCCTAGGAAAGTTAGAACCAGAGTGGGAGCTGGAATACCCCTTCTACGGGGCTTGTAAAAGGATCATGCATCTCTGTGAACTGGGAGAGAGAGAAAAGGAATATTCTCCGATCAATCCAAAACATAGCCTCTTCATACTGAGCGCGGTGTCCCTCCTCCATCCATTTCGATCTCTTCATGGATGTAAAGTAGCCTACAGTGTTCCGTGCTTTGTCATTTTTAAAGTTCCTATTAGAAGAGGGGGAGAGGGCGGGGAAACACAGTTGATCAAGACTGAAAACATAGGACAGCATTCAGACCCGAGCCTGCCTTCACTGTCCTTTTCCTCCACCTTGCCAGAGTCATCGGCATAAGGATGCTCACCCCAGGATGTTTTGTGGTTGCGGCTGTCTCGCTCTTCCTAAGTGGTTCTCAGGGCTGCTGATACCATTGGGTGGCGAGGAAATAACACCACACAGTCCCCGCACGCTCTTATGTATATGTAACACGGTCCAACGTCAAAATGAGAGGGAGGTGAAGTGCCCGTATCCATCTTAAGCGCCGCTCTTGTGGTGTCTCCCAGCTCCGATAAACCCCGCGGAAGCGCACAGCGAGGGCCTATTAAGGGAACCGCACACAAGCAGAGGAAGGCCATGTGATGTGCATCAGGCCTTGTCTCCTCTGCGTGATTCTGCACGAAGGACGCCGGTGCGGGAGGTTTTTCATAAGCGTAGACAGCACAGCCTGGTCCCGTTCGGGCTTGACTGCATTTTCATCCTTTCTTGCCCCTCCTCCCCAAATATCTATTTTTAGGTGATGCATGGAAGTCTAACACCCCAACAGTAAAATGCATACGAGAGCCCCGGCCCCCATGTGGAACAGACCAGTGTAATCAGCACCCAGAGAGGAAATCAGAATTGTGCCAACCTGCACAATTCGCCCCTGTGCCTGCCTCCCGCCACTGTTACCGCAGACTCGTAACTAGCATCCTCACTTCGGAGAGCATCCACTGGTCTGCTTTGGCTTTGTGTCTGGTCCCTTTCTCCCAATTACCTCCCTTCTCCCCCACCTCCCACCCCCCAAAAAAAACCAAAACAACAAGATTGGAACCACGTGTACCAGAGAGATGTATTATGTCTGTGGATGAATCAGCGACTAGATGGATCGTTCTGCTCATTCATTCTGTTGTTCCTCTCTTTGCTTCCCTTCTTCCCTGTTTCCATCCTGCCTCTGGAAAGGTGACTTGGATACTACAAATGCTATTTGGGGTTTCCTTTCTTGAGGTACCTAGCTCAAGGCAGCTGAGTGGGGACTCCCAGGCCAAGGCCAAGGTTGTGTTTCAGGCCAATCGCCAGCACCATCTCTTGGTTTTCCTAATGGTCAGTGACACCAAGGGGACATCAGAGAGGTCTGTCATGTGCCTCAACTAAACCTGACCTTCCTGCTAACACAGTGGTTCTCAACCTTCCTAAGGCTGCGACCCTTTAAGAAAGCTCCTCATGGGGTGGTGACCCCAACCATAAATTTTTTTCCGTTGCTACTTCATCACTGTCATTTTGCTACTGTTATGAACTGTAATGTAAATATCTGATAGGCAGGATGTATTTTCATTGTTACAAATTGAACATAATTAAAGCATACTGATTAATCACAAAAACAATATGTAATTATATATTGTGAAATATTTATTTCTAATTACAAATAAATGAAATTTTGTCTTGTATCATGGTGTAGCATGGGCAACAGTCTTCATATAACAACAGTCAACTACATTGCTACACTTTGCTACACCGAGGAGCGGTGTGTTGGTTCCTAAGACCATGGGAAATAGGTGTTTTCCAATAGTCTTAGGCGACCCCTGTGAAAGGGTTGTTTGACCCCCAAAGGGGTCACGACCCACAGGTTGAGAACCACCGTGCTAACAGGACTTCACTGATGAAAACCACATCCATCCCAAAGAAAACAAAATAAAACCACGGTTTTGCCTCCCCCTCTTTCTTTGGTTTGTTTGTTTCTTTCAAACCCCTGTTTCTCTGTTTTCTGTAATGACATCACCAGATACATTTAACACGCATTCATGGAGCGCATGCTTTTATAGGCAGTGACGTCACCGAGATGAAACTGTGTTTTCGGGTACAAAGAGGTGTTTTCCCCCCCTCTCTGGAATTAGCTGGCCTCATTGCAAATCCAGGCCTTTCCATGGCTCTTAGAAATAAACACAAGTGGAGCTGAATTATTTTATAATAAGTAAGGATCATCTCTTTTTCTCTGATTTCTCTCACTCTCTTAATCCAAGAAACAATTCTCTCTCCCTGGGGTCCCTGCCTCGCCTCTATACTGTCCTCTACATTTGCTGGTGCACACATTCTAAAGCAGGGCTGAGGGATGTATAATGCCTGCGGAATCATTGGGGCTGGCCCTGCCAAGGATTGAGGGGTGCGTTAATTAAATGTTTGACCAAATATGGGGGGACTCATATTTTTAAATATATTTTATTGATTTTAGAGAGGAAGGAAGAGGGAGAGATAGAGACACCCATGATGAGAGAGAATCATCCATCAGCTGTCCCCTTGCACACCCCCTCTTTGGGAATCAAGCCCACAACTCAGACATATGCCCTGACCGGAAATTGAACCGTGACCTCCTGGTTCATAGAGGGATGCTCAACTACAGAGCCACACCAGCGGGCCTGCAGGCTAAATTTTTTTAAAATATATTTTATTGACTTTTTACAGAGAGGAAGGGAGAGAGATAGAAAGTCAGAAACATTGATGAGAGAGAGACATCCATCAGCCGCCTCCTGCACGCCCCACAGTGGAGATGTGCCCGCAAGCAAGGTACATGCCCCCAACCAGAATCCAACCTGGGATCTTTCAGTCCGCAAGCCGACACTCCATCCTCCGAGCCAAACCGGTCTCGGCCTGCAGGCTAATTTTTAAGTCTGTTCAAGATCTCATCTCGGTCTGCCTTCGCCTGCATACACATGATCACTGATCAATCAGTGCTTGACTGCAAACTCCCTGAGGGTGGAGCCTGTGGTGCTTTTTGTCCTGATTGTCTTCCAGGGGCTGTAAGGCATCCAGAGGCACACGGGTAGCTCAGGAAATAGGGTAGCTCAGGAAACACCTAGGAAACAAACAGGTTGAGGAAGGGAGGCCCGAGGTGATGAGCAATGTTCTCCCTCAAGATTCCAGCTGCAGGGAGGGAAGCAGACAGGAAGTCCCTCTGCAGAGAGCTTGGTGCTCAGGGTAACGCTCCCTCACGGTGTGTGGTCCTCCCTGGTGCAGAGGAAGAGACAGAGAGGTCCAGTGGCGACTGGGGACAGAGCCGGTTGCAAGGATGCTAACAAGGAGCTGGCTCAGTGATAGCATCGGAGAAATCCTGGGGTGAAGTCAACATCCCTGCCTGCTGGAAGCGGGAGGCGTTTTGGTGTTGAATGTTGAAATGTTATCGAGATCTGCATGGCCTCTCGGAGTGACAAGGCCGCTGATGCTGAAAAGTGACAAAGAGGGGATTTATTTTAGCGGAGGCTGTGTCTTCAGACGTCCCCTCCCTCCTCCCTCCCTCCCTCCCTTTCCCTCTCTCCCTCCCTCCCTTCCTTCCTTCCTTTTTGTATTAAAAAAATGCAATACATGCCAAGACTGGTTTGGCTCAGTGGATAGAGCGTGGGCCTGCGGACTGGAAGGTCCCAGGTTCGATTCCGGTCAGGGGCATGTGCCTTGGTTGCGGGCGCATGCATCAGACTGAGGAGAGATGAGAGCGCTCCCCATCCAAGTGAGAACAGGTTCTGGCCTCCCGCCTTTGTTTTTCTGTGGGTGCTCAGACTGCTCCCTCCTGTTGCAAAGAGATCCACCTTAGGCCTTGATATTCTGATTTTTCTGGAGACTCGATATACACGGAGTTGATGATGATGATCTTTTAATTTGTGGTCACTGGAGGTACGAACAGCATGGAAAGCCGGGCAAGCATCGTTTCACAGCCCGCGTTGGAGGAAACTCATTTGTGTAGGATTAGGACGATGAAATATGAGACTCGCTCGCCGGTCTTTTATTTTCCAGTGGCTTTAGGAACGTGGGCAGGGCATGGGGATGAATACATTATTCTTATTCAGATGGAAGGGATCAGGACCTTCAGGCAGTCATTTGGACGGCACGGGATGAAGTGGGATTTCACGCATAACGTGAGGTTCTAAATGGGTGCTCCTCCACAGCAGAGATGTGGGCTCCAGGCAGTGACTAACGGATCATGGAGCCTCTCATTAAACGTGCGAACTTGAGTCTGCTGTTTCTCTGTGCATCCAGTGTAGTTTGCAAATGCATGGTATTCTTTTATTGTTATTTCGGGGACTAACGAACATGCATGGGTGACACTTAGGAGACATTCAATAACTGGTAAGTGAGAAATAATAGCACATAAAATACCTGGCTTAGTGTCTTACAGTGTGTGCTTAGTAAATCCACAGCATGAATGTCATCATTGTCAACATCATTAACGTTATTACTGTGAACCAGCACTGCACGGGGCAGTTCCCTCTGATCTGATGTCCACAGCTCTGTCCTCCACAACTCTGTCCGGCAGGTTTCTCTCTTTTCTTTTCTCTCCCCCTTCTCCTTCTTTCCTTCCCTCCCTTTCTCCCTTCCTCCCTCCTTTCCTTCCTTCCTTCCTTCCTTCCTTCCTTCCTTCCTTCCTTCTTTCCTTTTTGTATTAAGAAAATGCAATACATGCTGAGATCAGTTTGGCTCAATGGATAGAGCATCAGCCTTCGGATTGAAGGTCCCGGGTATGAATCTGGTCAGGGGCATGTGCCTTGGATGCAGGAGGCAGCTGATTGATGTTTCTCATTCATTGATGTTTCTAGCTCTCTATCCCTCTCCCTTCCTCTCTAAAACACACACACACACACACACATACAAAAGACAACAACACACAATTTCTTTTATAAAACAATTTCCTCTCTGGAAAAAAAAATTTCATATATATATATATATATATATATATATATGAAAATGCAGTACAGCAATGGACTCAAAGTCTTACAACAAAGTATGCAGTGGACCTGGAATTCAACTCAGTCCAGTCTTCTCACCAACTTTTCATGTAACTAAAGCATGGTTCTATACCTCCAGATGCAGTACACTATTGTGTATTTAATATGTGCATATTGTTATTATAAAAAATCACCACTGCTTTAAAGGTAAATATGGCATCAATTACTCCTCATTATCCACAGACTAAAGCCTGTGTGATTATATTGAAACTAGAGGACCGGTGTATGAAATTTGTCCAAGGCCTGACCAGCGATCAGGGCCAATCTGTGGGGTGACCAGTGGGGCAATTAGGCAGCCCCCACTGGCACCCACCTTGGCTGGCCTGGGGCCTGTGGACTGAGGGCATCTCCTGTGTTGAGCATCTTCCCCCTGGTGGTCAGTGCATGTCATAGCAATCAGGTGTTCCACTGGTCATTTGGCCAATTTGCATATTAGGCTTTTATTATATAGGATCTCTAAAACCAGATGAGGAAGTCCAAAGTCCATCTGTTTGGACATAACTTCTTCAAGATGCTCCTTGAACCATGGTCTTCAGGATACCTTCCCGAGGGAAAGAAAGTCGAATTCATTACTCCGTCTCCCACCCATCACTAAGAAACATAACAAACGTCCAAAGAGAAGTTCAAGTTCACCTGACATCTGACTAGATGGTCAGCTCTGTGGAGGCAGGACCATTGCTCCCAAGTCTGTGGCACAAATGATTTGCACTCAGTAAGCACTGATCTGTGTTTGCAGTCCCATATCATTTTTCAACTGTGACAAAGGAAAACATGGAAGAGCTTCTTTCGAGTTCCCTTTCCTCTTAGTTTTAAATGTTGTTTATGAACCATAGGTGGAAGCATCCATCTTATATAAAAACTGCTGTTTGGAATTTTAATTCTGCTATTTTGGCTTATGTAAATGTTTTTTTTCTTAAACAATAAGCAAAATAAGACTACTCCAGAGAGGCCATACACCTTTCCTAGATGAAGTTATCAGTGCTGTCACCAGGCCAAGCTTTGGTTGATGTCTCAAAGCCCCAGCACATAGGGCTCTTTAAGAACTGGCAAAGGGGACCGGAAACACCCCATATTTGGGAGACAAAGAAGGTAAAAACTTATAAATAGGAAAAGTTCCTCCATGTAGGGACCAGAATTTGAAATATAGTTTCTCTCGGCCCGCACGTAATAATATAGTGTAGTTCCATCTCTCTAAGTGTTGCTTGGTTTTTCTCTGTTCTTCTGTAACAAGGTTAATGTAGTTTCCCGAAGTATTTCTCTTAGTTCTTGAAGGAAGCAAGATTCTCTAATACTTTTCTTGGACACATCCTTCCCTCCCCTTTTCTCCCCTCCCTTTGTCTTTCCTCTTCTCAGATCTTCTCTCTCTCACACACACATGCTCTCTCCCTCCACTCTCTCTCTTATTTCTCCACATTGCAGTTGTGTGTGAATTTGTGTGATATATACTGTCTAAGTTGGAGAGGAAATGATGCTTTCTTTCCAAATCAAAGAGAAAAATGTGTAGAGTGTAACAAAAAATATCTGGCTTTCCTCTCATTCTCTCTGCTCTGAAATATAAATTCTGTCCCGAAGGGAATTCTCTTTTCTGGCAAATGTAGTCTTCTCTCCACACATAGCACATGGGGAAAGATGTGTAAATTCGAAAGTCTTCATAGAAACACGAGCGATCATTCATTTTGTATTATCTTGGCAAAAAAAAATGCGGATGAAAAATTATTTATATTGCGGGATCGCATTTAGGGCCATTCACGTTCCAAAGGATGTAGTTTCAGCAAATCCCTAGGAAACCTCCGTTTTAATAATTCCACATTATGCCATTGACTTCTTCTTTATGAGTTTGTCCGTTCCAACCATAATATACAGCATTGGGTTGTTTCCTTCTAAGATGATGCAATCATCTCTTTATGGTGTTGCTTAAAGTGATTGTGTGTGGTTTCAACAGATTTTAGAAATATAGTAAAAATGTGTCTAAAAAGGGACATGGCGGTTATGCCCAGGGGCTAGAGCATCAGCCTGGGAACCAAAGGGTCCCCTGTTGGGTTCCAGTCAAGGGCACGTACCTTGGTTGCTGGCTTCTCCCCAGCCCGGGCCCTGGTCAGGACATACATGCAGAAGGTAACCAATCAATGTGTTTCTTTCATACCCATGTTTCTCTTTGTCTTCTCCTCTCTCTTCCACTCTCTCTGAAAATCAATGGAAAAATATCCTTAGGTGAGGATTTAAATTTTTTTTTTTAAAAGGACATGATGCTGGTAACAGGGATAGCGGTTTGAGTGGAAGGGACCTGTGTAAATATAGTTATTACAACGAACTGTGTGAATATCTTTTTAAAAAATATTTGTATTGATTTTTTACAGAGAGGAAGGGAGAGGAATAGAGAGGTAGAAACATCGATGAGAGAGAGACATCGATCAGCCGCCTCTTGCACGCCCTCTGTACTGGGGATGTGCCCACAACCAAGATACATGCCCTTGACCGGAATCGAACCTGAGACCTTTCAGTTCGTAGGCCGACTCTCTATCCACTGAGCCAAATCAGTTTCAGCAATGTGTGAATATCTTTATGTTCACACGAGATTTGCATGTTGTGAAACTGTGTTGTGTGTTATCCCATGTTGTGTGGTTTTCAGAATGTTGCAGTCCAGTGGGCAAAGAAAGTAAGTAAGCCTCAGAGCTTTAGTGAGTTGCTCTAAATCTGTCTGTTCCAGCTCTTAGAGTCTCTAAGCCCCACCTATACTGATCCCTGTGCCAAATGTGCTTTCCACCATCTAGGCTAATGCTCGGGTCTGAAATAAAAGGAAGGCCGAAACCGGTTTGGCTCAGTGGATAGAGCATCAGCCTGTGGACTGAAAGGTCCCAGGTTCAATTCTGGTCAAGGGCATGTACCTTGGTTGCAGGCACATCCCCAGTAGGGGGCGTGCAGGAGGCAGCTGATCGATGTCTCTCTCTCATGGATGTTTCTAACTCTCTATCCCTCTCCCTTCCTCTGTGTAAAGAATCAATAAAGCATATTAAAAAATAAAAAAAGGAAGGGGACAGGTAGACACAAATGGGAAGTTAAGATTGACTTGTTCTTGGTGATGGATCCATAGATACTCATTGGGTGGAGAGGAGACCGTCTTTATGTGAAAATGTACCTCCAAGCGGATTCTTTGATGATCCACCTCTCAGGACCTTGCTGCTGCTCTGTGCCCTGCACAGCATTTAGAAGAAACAAGCTAAGCCCACTTCCCTGATAACGGGTGAAAGCACGCTTAGCCCTAGTATTGAAGGTTATTTGAAAACTGGCATGCAGCCCTGACCGGTTTGGCTCAGTGGATAGAGCATCAGGCCGTGGACTGAAAGATCCCGGGTTTGATTTCATTTGAGGGCATGTACCTTGGTTGCAGGCTCAATCCCCAGTGGGGGATGTGCAGGAGGCAGCTGATCGATGTTTCTCTTTCATCGATATCTTTAACTCTCTATTTCTCTTCCTTTCTCTCTGTAAAAAAAAAAAATCAATAAATATATATATCTACATATATATATGTATACACACACACACACACACACACACACACACATATATACACACACATATATATGTACATATATATATATATATTTTAAAAAAAAACTGTCATATAAGCAAAATGCCCAGGGTTTTGGTTTTAGTGGTTCCAAAGCCCTAAAGTCTGTGGGTGCCTTGTAAAATGAATAGGGAAGCAGGACATTGACATAAACAAACCTGAGGCCCTTGCTGGTTTGGCTCAGAGACTGAAGGGTCCCAGGTTTGATTCCAGTCAAGGGCACGTATCTTTTTTTTTTTTTTTAATATATTTTATTGATTTTTTACAGAGAGGAAAGGAGAGAGTTAGAAAGTCAGAAACATCAATGAGAGAGAGACACCGATCAGCCGCCTCCTGCACGCCCCACTGTGGAGATGTGCCCGCAAGCAAGGTACATGCCCCCAACCGGAATCGAACCCGGGACCCTTCAGTCCGCAAGCCGACACTCTATCCACTGAGCCAAACCGGTCTCGGCAAGGGCACGTATCTTGGTTGCAGGCTGGATCCCTGACCCTGGTGGGGCATGTGCAGGAGGCAATCAATCAATGAGTCTCTCTCACATTGACGTTTCTCTCTGTGTCTCGCCCCTTCTCTTCCATTCTCTCTAAAAATCGATGGAAAAATCTCATTGGATGAGGGTTAACCAAACAAACACAAGCACAAAAGCCCCCTGAGTTCTTCCCATCTAATGTGGGAGCGAGGGCAACGGCCATTGTCAACTGGTAAGAAGTTTGTGAAAGTCTGTGCCTCGAAATGTCTGCTTATTTGAGTTCTTGTACAAAAGATCTTTGTTTTCAGCACATGTCCATCAAAATAAACTTATGCTTCTAGGAAAATGGAAGCTTTTGTGGGTTTTTTTTTTTGCAGCCCATGCAAACTTAAACCTTGTTTATTTGGCCCACGTTAGCCTGTGAGTCTGACATGCTTGCGCTACATACATGGTCCAGAGCATAGAGCATGGCACAGTCCTGCACCGTGCATTGCTGTGAGACAGAACCAGCCTCTGGCTGCAGGCTCCACGTCTGTTGGTTGTGGGAACCCAGGCTCGTGACCCCAACATTTTAACTTTGTTGTCGTTTTTACAGTTAGTATATTCTCTCTCGCTTTTCATTTTGTGCATTCTGTTTTATCTCCAGATTTTTTTTACTATTTAAATATTTACCATTATAATAACTGTTATTAATGATATGCTAAATGATCTTAAATAGTTATTTATTCTGTCAGGACACAGCAGAAAAAAAATCGTTTGCTCATTTTTTTGAATGTTTTCTTTAAGATAACTTCCAAATGATGAAATGACTATTTCTAATATTCTATCTATCTATTTATCTATCTATCTATCTATCATCTGGCTATTTACCTACCTGCCTCCCTCCCCATCTGTTTCGTTTTTCTCGTGGCACTATCAGTGGGCTTGCTACACAATCAGCCTACAAATGCCCACATGGAAAACACATCTGTTATTGAGCTGATGAACAGATTAAGCAAATAGATATATAACACACAGACTCCGTGTATTGCTAGCCAGAGGGGAAGAGGAGGGGAGTGGAAAGAGATGGGCAAACGGGGGTAAGTAGGATGGAAAGAGACTCTCATTGAGATGGTGCCGTGTGCAGATGATGTGTTATTGAGGTGAAACCTGTATGGTTTTAACCAATGTCACCCCAGTAAACTGGATGATAAAAGGTAAAACTTAAAAACGTGTATCGGATACCTATTTATTGTGATCACTTTGGGGGAATCTGAAAACGATGTCAATCTAATTTGGGGGTTGGTATGAGACCTAAACGAGATAGGTATAGCAAGTCAGTACTTGGGCCAGAAACATCGTGGCTCCTACTTATCTGATGGTGATGATCGGTATCTAATGAAAAAGGCAAGACTGATATTTGCAAGTAAAACAGGAAATTAACCAGAGGCGGAACACTTGGAAGGTAAGCTGATACGGAACCCTGGAAACGTGTGGCTCTTTTGTTTTTCCTGCGAAGGAGCTCATATGTGACGTTTGTATGTGATGTGCGTCCTGACCCCTGATGATTTTCTTAGGAAACCTGAAGAGCTAGGAAAGGCAGTGCTATTTTGGAAACATTGCTCTGGGGAATTAAAAAACAAAACAAAAAAAACCACACACAAGAAAAGCCCGGATTCCACTGTTTTTTGGGGATACATCCCGGTGTGCCTCCTTTCATGCATTTATCCTCAAACATGTACAGAATCCTCGCTGCCACTTTTTCTTTCTGCCTGGAGAACAGCTGTGGAGATATTAATTGTGCTTCGGTTATAAATGGGTTGCCGAAAGGGACGGAGCGGGCTGTGCATCTCATCAGCGGGCCCTGTCTGGGATAAATAATGAGACAGGAACTTGGTAAATTGGAAATTGGTGATAAAAACGAGATGTGATATGATGCAGTCCCACCAGCTCCTGCCTTGGGATGCACTGCTTTTGAAGGCATTCTGAGAGACTGCCCGGTCCATGGCCGCCGGTTACAAAGGTTGGTTAAAAGGCCTCCGTTACTGGGGTCAACTGCAAATTAGCATAAAGTGTAATAAACACAAGGGTAGTAGAAATGTGAAAAGGGAAAATCTCACCGATGTTATAAAATAGCCAAGGGAGGCCACAGTTGTTGGGAAATGTATGGAATCTTACCTTATTTCAACTAAGATTCTATTAGAAATTGGAGCCATAGCTGAAATGATTGAGGTACCTTATTTGATCATTTCACTTATTTTTTAATTTTTTTAATTTTGGGGGGAGGTTTTAAGATTTCCTTTATGTTTTTTTATGATCTTCTCATATTAAAGATGAATTTTTTTGCATGAAGTCTTTCCAACTAAATTTCCATTCTCTTCTGGAAAACTCATTTCACTTGTTTTTAAAACAAAGTCTGTAGTTCTTTCAATATTTCCCCAAATTCTCTGAGTGTGTCTTTCAAATCTGCTAGTTTCTGCTTTTTACCTTTTGCTAGCATCTAGCAACATCACTATTTCCCAGCTTGCCGTCATGATTAAACTTTAAGTAAGTCTAAGAAAAATATTGACATCACCTGATATGTTGTACAAATAGACTAATGTATTTGGAGTTGTTTTTCTAAGTGAAACTCAATTTTGGAACAGGTCCTACTTTAATGCAATCACCATTTGGGGACAGAATACAAAAAAACTTCACACATCTACACAGATACCCATATACTATTATTCCTTTCTGATGGCAAAGTCGGTATTCTAAAGTCATAGAATATGTTTGGACTTGAGCTACTTGTGTCAGGTCATCAGGGAAGATTTGTGTTGTTTTTTAATATCTTTTATTGATTTCAATAATTAGAGAGGAAGGGAGAGATAGAAACATCAATGATGAGGGATAATCATTGATCAGCCACCTCCCACACACACCCCTTTGGGGATCAAGCCCCAAACCAGGGCATGTGCCCTGGCCAGCCATCCAACTGTGACCTCCTGGTTCATGGGTTGATGCTTCATTACTGAGCAACATAGGCCGGGCAGGGAAGGTTTTATTTGCATGCCTTTAACCTGCCGTTCACTTTCCCCAGCAGGACTCAAAGCCCATCTCTCTGTACACACACCACTCTGGACATATCCCAGTTACAGCCTGTGCAGTGACATTGCTGCCCAGGCTTCTACCCTTGTCAGGCTGTGAGTTCTCTCAGGGCCAGGAAGGATGCATCTTCATTTCCAATATCCCAGGGCCACGCCCAGTTTGATGGTGTACAGTGATCAATAAACATCCATAGAATGAGCAGAAGAAGCTAAGGGAGGGGAAGTAAACAGAAAGATCCAAACAGAGAATGAAAGAATAAGACCAAGAGATAAAATACTAATTTTCCTGCTATTATTTGGTTAAACTACTTAAAGGAAGGATCCAGTTCAGATTTATCAGTACATCTTTAGGACTAACGCATAATCACAGTCCATTTCCCTTTCTCTCTCTTTCTCTCTCTCTCTCTCTCTCTCTCTCTCTCTCTCTCTCTCTCAGTTAAAATAGTACTAACTATATGTCTTAATGTATTTATTTAGCTTCTTTGAGCCTGTTTCCCCAACAAGAATGGAGACAGTATTAGCTTAACAGCTACATTTGGGATGTGAAAATGAAGCTTGCATATGATGCAGCAAATAGTCAGATAATAATTAATGTAACACTGTCTTTGTCCCAACTAGAATTTGGAATTACAACCAGGTGATAGCTTTGCCCATTTTTTTCTAGTCCCCAGGAGGTATTTTATACCTGTGAAAGACACTTTCCACCTTCTCAGTCCCCTAAAATAAGATCCTTCAACCCATCATTTTCCCCACAGGCAATTTTTATGAGCTTCTATAAGAGTGTGATATCATCATACTAGCTTTTGTTTACAGCTAAAACAGTGGGCCCGTTGTTAGGAAGACAAGCTCATGACGACCCTCTTAACTGGAGGAAAAGTTCCCATAGGTTCTTATCTAATTATTTAAATTATATATATTTTAAAAAAACAAACAGTAGAGTCAACACATAATTTAATATTGCAATTCCCTCGTTGGTTTTTGTTGGTGATTAGAGCATTCACCACAGACTAAAGGGTCTCAGGTTCCATTCCGGACAAGAGCCCTTCCCTTGATTGCAGACTTGATCCCTGGCCCCAGTTGGAGTGTAGACAGGAAGGAACCAATCGATGTGCCTCTCTCACATCAATGTGTCTCTCTATCACTCTCCCTTCGTCTCATTTTCTCTAAAAAGAAAAATTAGTAAATAAATGAAGACATATTTTTAAAAAAAATATCAATGGAAAAACTTGAATGTGTCTTCCTCGAGCAAATAACTGTGTCTATTTATATATTTATTTACTTACTTCGCAAATGCTTGCATGCACGGCACTCTGTGAGATGCCAGAGAAATATAAAAACACTGGGCTGCGTTCTCTGCTCTTGGAGATGTAAAAGTCAGAGCCGGTTTAGTGTTTGTCTGGTGGTTCCACAGACCAGTTTGGCAACCTCTGTAACTGGTTTTGGCTGCAGGCTTTATTCCTTCCTGTTCGACTAGAGATCATCACCACCGATGCCCAGAGGCTTGGTGCAAAGATTAAATGAGCAAATATTTCAGAGCAGACATTGTTCTTAGCACTTGTGCAGTGGGGATGTAGGACTCTGCTTATCGTGTGCAAAAAAAGGGGGTGGGGCCATATTGAGGAGGAGTGGGTTAATTCTGGCGAGGTGGATTGCATGGGAAAGTGAAGAGACTGAGGAAGAATAAAGTTTTCAAAAAACTTCCCTCTGAAAGGGAAAAATCTGTATGCACTGCAATTTATACAAAAAGTCAAAAGGGGCCCTGGAGACAGTAAAATAAAGTATTTTTAGAGTTCAGAAGAGGGAGCTATTTAGGTTAGGAACGGCTACATCTTCATCTGGGTCCAGCAAGAGCCAGCCATGGGCGGGGCAAGCCTAGCAATGCACCTGCTTGAGCCAGTTTGTGGGGGAAAGTAATAGTCGGGAAGATTGGTGCGGAAGTGCTGTTGAGGATGGTTTTCTCACTTGCCTTTTTCCTGAGATAATCTCCAAACTGATGAAACTCGTTTGTGGGGACGCTTCTTTTTTATATATTTTATTGATTTTTTACAGAGAGGAAGGGAGAGGGATAGAGAGTTAGAAACATCGATGAGAGAGAAACATGGACTAGCTGCCTTCTCCATGCCCCTTACTGGGGATGTGCCCGCAACCAAGGTACATGCCTTTGACCGGAATCGAACCTGGGACCCCTGAGTTCCAGACTCCTCCAAAAACAGCACGTTCAGGGTGCGTGGATGTTTCACTAAGTGACAAAATGGTTCAGGCCCCTCGCTGCTCCAGAACAGAATATGGAAAAGGACTGTTTTAAAAAATTAAGTACATTTTTATGAATTTAAGAAAGGCAGGGAGAGGGAGAGGTAGAAACATCAATGATGACAGAGAATCATTGATTGGCTGCCTCCGCATGCTCCCTATTGAGAATCGAGTCCCCAACTGGGGCATGTGCCCTTGATCGGATTCAAACCCAGGACCTTTCAGTCAGCAGGCTGATGCTCTATCCACTGAGCCAAACCGGCAAGAGCGGAAATGGAATTTTATTTCCCTAGCTGATGTCCCCGATCACAGAGCCAGAGAAGCAACAGGATGTACAGTGGCACCTCGAGATACGAGTTTAATTCATTCCGTAACCTTGAGGTGTGGGAAACTATGAGACGCTCTAGTCGCGGTAAACTGGTGGGTCCTGTGCAGCCGGCCGATCCGCGCGATGACTCCTATCTCAACTGTTGCTCGTATTTCAAAGCAAAATCGCTCGCTCGACTGCTCGTATCTCAAAAATCTAGTATGTTAGGGCACTCGTATCTCGAGGTACCACTATATTCCGGGCCTGTCCGTTCACCGGAGTGCCGTTAGGAATCTGTCCCCGTTTCTGTAATAACTTCCATGTGACACGTGTAGACGCTGGCCGCAGCATTTCGCTGCATGCTGCGTGTTGGCGCTTGAAGAGCACGTCCAGGGAGCGAGGGTGAGGCCTTTGCACAAGAAGGAAGGGCACCTGGTGAAGGAGTTCACTGTGTGATGTGCGTCTGATAAGAGAGGTGTCTTCACTCCATGGCAGGCACTTGCTACCTCCGCCTCCTACTCGATGGGCTTTTATACATCACAAGATCGCTCCCCAGCAAAAAGGAAGGGTCTGATCTCCCCTAACCCGCCCGGCATCGGTTTCCTCGTTAGCCCACAGCCCTTCAGAGGAGAGGTTTCTAGAAGGAAGGGGGTCCTTGTCCCCCTGCCTACAGGTGACCGCACAGTTCGCTGTCAGCTCCCCAGCCTGGCTGGAGAGGGAATCCTCCACACACAGGGTTAAAGAGACAAGCCTGGGTTTGCAGGGATCCGTGTTGAAATCCCCCTCATCTCTCACAGATCCCCTCGGGGGGCCCTGGGAGGTTTGGATATGTGTCATCTGTGTTCTATAATTAAATAGCCCCAAAAATAAAAAAAAATAAACTGATGATTTAGGCCATCTTCCCCCCCTGGGGGGTGTCTGCATGAGGCCCCTCGGGACACCTGGATGGGTATCCGTTGGAGAGACGTGACGAAAAGTGCATTGGCTGCCCGGATTTATTTCTGACTCTTAGATGCATGTTCTAACCGGAGGTAGGGGTGCTGGAGGGAACCACTATAAACACACAAAGGACATGCCAGTCAGGTGCACAGGCATAAAACTCAAAAAAAAATCATGCCTTTGCCCTGACACATTTAGGGGGAAAAAAACACCCCAAAAACTCAGGGCCAGAGGCGTCCGCTTCCAGTAAGCGATCACTTCACCGTCAACAAGTTACGCAGGTCGTGGGAAATTACTGCCCTGGCATCCAACAGCCACCCAAACGGGTTTCCATGGCGATGCCTGTGTCCCCTTACCTCTTGCGTTGCCTAATCCTGGGGAGCATGAAGAAGGCGGGCCGGGAAGGTGGGCGGAGGGTTTAAGTTCTAGTCCAATAATGAGGGCAGGTGCGCTCTGGCTGTGCCCTGTGGTCTCTGGGGCATGCGGGTGCTTCAGAGCGATGGCTTCAGATGGTAATGCCAGACACCCTGGGTGGCCGTGGGTCGTGCATGTTGAGTCTGGATCAGGGCAGCTAGCAGGGCATATAAAATGTATGAAGACCTTCAAGGAGTTCATCAGCACCAAACCGGTATCATATGAAATGCTGAAAGGTACTCTTTTAGAAGAGGAGGAAGAAGAAAAAGGTAAAGATAAACATTATGAACAACAAATCCATGTCTCCCAACAAGTGAATCTAAAGATCAAGTGAATTAAAAATCTGATGAACAGAATAAACAGGTGAATATAATAGAATCAGGGCCATAGAAAGGGAGTGGACTGACAATTCTCAGGGGGAAAGGGGTGAGGAGGGTGCAGGGAGAGATTAGACAATAATCATACACCTATGGATGAGGACAGGGCAGGGGGAGGTAAGGGCAAAGGGAAGGGTGCGAGCCAGGTGTAGGGGAGCTATGGGGGGGAAAAAGAGAAACAAATGGAATAATCTGAACAATAAAGATTTATTAAATTAAAAAAAAAAACTATGAAGATCCCCTGGCCGGTGTGGCTCAGTTGGTTAAGCTAGGTCCCATGCACCAAGAGGTCTCCAGTTGGATTCCCGGTCAGGGCGCATGCCCGGGTTTCAGACTAGATCCCCCAGTAGGGAGCATGCAGCAGGCAGCCGATCGATGTTCCTCTCTCTCCCTCCCTCTAAAAAAAAAATAATAATACAAACATATTTTTTTAAAAAGTTCACAGCTGGCAGTGAGTGCCCAGGAATCTCAGCTGCTGGCGAAGGGTCCCTTCCTGCCACGGGATTGCTTATTCTCAGAAAAGGGATGGATGGCGGGGCGCTGTTTGCAAATGCGGTTGGCGTACCTCACATCATCCCAGCGTTAGCTTCTCCGACGCGCGCATTTCCACGCAGCACCAAACCTGGGTTTCCCTGCGCAGGGTGTGGGCACCAGCATTGTTCTCTCTGAATAATGTGCGCCATGGGTGTGCTGACGTGCTCATAAAAAAAAGGGAGAACCTCGCCGCCGGAGCCGCTCCCCAAAACCCAACGTCTTATTTTCTCCCAGACCCTTTATCTTAGTTTGTCAGCCGCCCGGGACCTCTCAGCTGACACTGGACAAATGTTGGGTGGCTAATGTTGCTTGTAGTGGAGGCTTTCATTTTCAGGGGAGGAGGGGGAACAGGGGAGGAAATGGGAGGGTCCCGCTGTTTAAAGGGAGCAGACTTGAAGGTGTGGCAAGAAGCAGCCCATGCCATAAGCCAGTGGGTGGCGACCCCTTTGGGGGTCAAACGACCCTTTCACAGGGGTCGCCTAAGACCAGCAGAAAACACCTATTTCCCATGGTCTTAGAAACCAACAGACCGCTCCTCGGTGTAGCAAAGTGTAGCAATGTAGTTTACTGTTGTCATATGAAGACTGTTGCCCATGCTACACCACGATTCAAGACAAAATTTCATTTATTTGTCATTAGAAATAAATATTTCACAATATAGAATTACGTATTGTTTTTGTGATTAATCCCTGTGCTTTAATGATGTTCCATTTGTAACAATGAAAATACATCCTGCAAATCAGATATTTAGATGACAGTTCATAACAGTAGCAAAATGACAGCGATGAAGTAGCCACAGAAATAATTTTATGGGGGGGGGGGTCACCACCCCATGAGGAGCTGTCTTAAAGGGTCGCGGCCTGAGGAAGGTTGAGAACCACTGCCATAAGCCCTGTCTTCATTGCCGTCCGAGCGGCCCGCTGGCCGATCTCGTTTAACCGGGAAACTCCGTGCGGAAAAGTGGGTCTGTTCGAAGCAGAATGCACCTTGGCATTGACCTGCTCCTCCTTGACTCGTTCCTGGCGGGATGCATGGCGGTGACGGGGATCGTTGTGGTTGACAGCAGCTGGGAAGACCACAGCTACGCTATTATAATAGGATCAGCAGCGAGTCGGCTCATAATAGGGGCTTTCTGGGCGCGGTGGCGCGGTGTCAAATTTATAGCCGCCGCTCAATGCGCCGCTTGTGCGCCTGACAAAGGCACAGGAACGGTGCCAGAGGAAAACGCAAACAGGGGATGCTGTGCTGGGTGCTGGGCCTGGCTCGGGGTCCCATTCATCACACACCAACACTTGCCACTCTGAAGACGCCGATCCGGCAAGGTTGTCACTGTTCCCGTTGCCTCTGTGGGCTGCGATCTGCACGCACTTCGCAGGGAGAAGCCGACACCGCCGGCTGGAGTCGTGTCGGCCCCAAGATTAACCTCCAAGCGGGCCTCCTCCCCACCTCCGGGTCATCCCCTGACAGGTGCATCCACAAACCGCCGCACGCATCTGCCCTGCCCGCGTGCAGGTGCATGGACAGTCTGCAGGCACCATGCGGAGGCATGGCCTCCTGGAAGGGAAGGCATTGGATTGTTCATTTTCATTTTACCGTTGGAGGATGCGGGTTTCCCCAGAAGCCGGCGGCAGGCAGGAAGAGCCTGGATAGGGATGTGGGGGGAAGCGGGCCTTCGCTCTGTTGGGGTCCCCAGCCCCGTTGTGCATCTGGGCAAGTGGGTGTGGGATTCTCCCGGGCCGGGAGATGGCTATGACCTCCATCCACATAACATGGGGAAACTGGCATTGGTCGGGTACCCGGGGCCTGACTTGGTGCTGGGCATCGACACGCATGTGATTTTTGAGCCCACGGCCATTTGAGCACACCGAGGAAGCTGGCAGGGGCTGAGTGGGCTGGGACCAGGTGAGATGGTGTGTGTGTGTGTGTGTGTGTGTGTGTGTGTGGTCAAAGGATATAAACATATTATTACATTTGGGAATGACTTTTTGTGTTTCCCCCAAACAATATAAGAAAATATCCTACTATGAAAATGATGAGGAAGTCTGGGGGGTACGCCTCCGCCTGGGAGGGGGGGGGCAATGGGAAGATACGTATACATATAACACAATAAAAAAATTCAAAATTAAAAAAAAGAAAATGATGAGGCAGAACTATATTTAGTTATAAATGACATCACCGCCACTTAAGATTACTTTTTTTGGGGGGGAGAGTTAAGTATATTTTATTGATTTTTTTTTTACAGAGAGGAAGGGAGAGGGATAGAGAGTTAGAAACATCGATGAGAGAGAGACATCGATCAGCCGCCTCCTGCACGCCCCCAACTGAGGATGTGCCCATAACCAAGGTACATGCCCTTGGACCAGATCGAACCTGAGACCTTTCAGTCCACAGGCCGATGGCTCTATCCACTGAGCCAAACCGGTTTTGGCAGTTAGTTTGTTTTTTAAAAGATATCATTGTTGATTTCAGAGAAGAAGGGAGAGGGAGAGAGAAATAGAAACATCAGTGATGAAAGCCGCTCAGTGATTGTCTGCCTCCTTCATTCCCCCCACAGGGAATCGAGTTCGAAACCCAGGCCTGTGCCCTGAGTGGGAATCGATCTGTGACCGCACACTGAGCAACACTGGCCTGGAATAAAATTAGTTTATTATTAGTTTATTGTTTAGTCTCCTGCATATAATGTATCTATAACTTCAGTGATTTTTAGGAAGCGCTCAGAAAAATCGTGTCGACCTGTATCTTTTGCATAAATTATTGCTTTTAGTTATCTCATCTAAAATGTGGCAGTGACTACGACCTTCCATTTTCAGAAAGGAAGGCACTGAAGCTCAGACGCGTTTTGTGACTTGGCCGAGGACGGAGGGCGAGGGAGAGCGGGGAGTGGAATACAAAGCAGACGAGCTGGTTCAAGGCAGTTTGCCTCCCAATGATCTCCGCTGCCACTTTTTTACACTTCGTGTTATCTCGTTTGATCCTCACACCACTCTTTGGAGATTTGCGGCATAAAAATTACCGTCTTCACGCATGAGAAAGACTGACTCACAGATCATGCAAATGACAGAGATTGCTCCCCTTCCTCCCACCTCAGCGTCTGCTGAGGTAACCAGGGCATGCCTCTCGCAATGAGACAGCGTCCCATTACAATGAGCAGCGAAAACAGACATGCTGATGACCAGTGTCCCTGTTGTAAACTCCCGAGGGACTTTCTCCAACTCTCACTTAATAAGAAATCATCTCCATGCTTCTTCTTTTTTTTTAAATATATTTTTTTATTGATTTTTCACAGAGGGAAAGGGAGAGAGATAGAAACACCGATGAGAGAGAAACATCGATCAGCTGCCTCCTGCACACCCCCTACTGGGGATGTGCCCGCAACCAAGGTACATAATCTTGACCAGAATCGAAAGTGGGACCTTTCAGTTCATAGGCCGATGCTCTATCCACTGAGCCACACTGGATAGGGTGACAGAAATATTTTTTTAATAACAGAAACGTCTGAGACTCTGATCAGTTCTCTTTCTGCAGTGAATGGAACCATGTGTTCACACTCATGAAGGTCACACCGTACTGAGTAGAGTGTTTGATTTGATTTTTCTGATAATGTTCCATAACAAGGAACAACATTTCTCCTTAAAAAAAAAAAAATCAAAGTAAAATCCCAGGAGAGCAACGAACACAGCAAAGCAAAAATGGGGATCTGGTCTTCCCCGCAGA
Organism: Lasiurus cinereus; assembly: GCA_011751065.1. NCBI lineage: Eukaryota > Metazoa > Chordata > Mammalia > Chiroptera > Vespertilionidae > Lasiurus > Lasiurus cinereus. The sequence goes on along the minus strand of JAAGEH010000452.1, from coordinate 7,059,810 downwards.
GAGGTCACCCCTCCCTGTAGTCCCTGACCTCTGTGACTCTTGAATCATTCTTGGACTTTTCTGGAATGAATCTTAGACTAAGAGAACAATTGCAAAAACAGTCCCCTCGATCAGTTTACCCCAAGTGGGACATCTTCCGTACATTTAGTACAAAGGCCCAAAGGAGAACGTTCGTATTGATGTCCATCTTTATTGTCATTACCCAGTGTTCACGTTTCAGCTCCTCTTCCCTGGACTGCTGCTGTATATAGCCTTCCTAGAGGCCCCGTTCATGAAACGTGTGCACTGGGCGGGTCCCTAGGCTTGGTCAGCGGTCAGGGCCAATCAGTGCCTTCCAGGTGCTGGCCGGGCCTGCCTTCTGGCTGCTGGCTGCCAGCCAGGGCCTCCCTTCTCCAGCTGCCAGCTGCTGGCCGGGGCCTTCCATTGATCCGCACCGCCTCCTGGTGGTCAATGCATATCGTAGCAAGAGATTGGTCTCTGGTCGAACTCCAGTGGGAGCAATTTGCAGTTAGGCTTTTATATATATAAGTAAGTATAACTTTTCCGATATAATCATCTACATTTCTGCCTCCAGTCCAATTTGGGAGCACGAAGAGAGAGAGAGAGAGAGAGACCCACAGTATAGGACTGCTCTCTAAATGAAATGTCTTCTTTAAAGCCAGAGCTCCCCGTCTTGGCATTCAAATGTCTCCTCTACCCCCCTCCAATCTGGTTCAGTGGATAGAGTGTCTATTGGCCTGAGGATTGAAGGGTCCCAGGTCCCATTCTCATCAAGAGCACGTACCTTAGTAGCAGGCTCTTTCCAATGGTGGGGGTACACATGGGAGGCAACCTATCTATGTGTCTCTCTCTCCCATGGACATTTCTCTCTCTGTCTCTCCTGCTCCCTTCTTCCCTCTCTCTCAAAATCAATGGGAAAATATCCTTTTGTTGTTAATCCTTTTGAGGATTAACAAGAAAAAATGCCCCCTGCGTCTTATTCCCCGTGTGCATCTCCAAATTTAGGTTTGATGGCTGACTCTGCCAGTCCTGTCTTCTCTTAAAAAGTGTTTTGGAACTTTGATCTCACTGTCCTCCTCTCACCTGGAAAGTTTTTCCTCTGATTCTTCTCCATCCCACACAGTATTGCAATAACCACAGTATACTCATTGTCCTCTCCTGTGCTCATTTTAACCAGCCGGTTGACGAGTTGCTTGTGAACATGAGGCTTAAGGTTGTTTTTTTTTATATGGTTCTCAGTGTCCGGTGGGAAGACATTGGGCGCATTCTTTTTTTTTTTTTTTTGCTAACTGTAGATTTTGTAGAACCTCTGAATCATCCTTCTGAGCAGAAATTCCAATTTGACAGGCCTCTCGACTGCTCAACAAATGCTATTGTTACATTTTCCTGCGTGGTGTCCGTCAGATGTGCTTCCAAAAAGATTTTGACTTGACACGATCTTGGCAAAGCTCTGCCTTGTTTCAGTAAATACAGAAAGACGCTGCTGAGATCCACCCATGACTTCCGTGTGGCTGGAAATACTCTTGCTCTCATTGCTGGGAGCGTTCGTTTTTTTAAAAATATATTTTATTGATTTTTTACAGAGAGGAAGGGAGAGAGATAGAAAGCCAGAAACATCGAAGAGAGAGAGACATCGATCAGCTGCCTCCTGCACACTCCACTGTGGAGATGTGCCCGCAAGCAAGGTACATGCCCCCAGCCAGAATCAAACCTGGGACCTTTCAGTCCACAAGCCGACGCTCTATCCACTGAGCCAAACCGGTCTTGGCATGGGAGCGTTCGTTTTGACAGCTCAGGGCTGAGTCTCCCTCCGCGGAAGGGAGCTGCCTGGTCCCCAGGCCAAGACTGCATTCCCAGGGGCATTCCTGCAGCCAATCGCTGGTCAGTACCGGGGTCCAAAAGCTTGGCCCCATTTCCTCAATGACATCCTAGCTCAAGAGAGGTAGGAACATCCATGAGGAGGGAGAATCATCGATTGGCTGCCCCCTTCATGGAGTCACATCAAAAAATACTGTACACCAAGGATCCTTGTTGTACAGTATCCTTCGATGTGATGGCGTCACAGCCCAAGTGATGGAATGACTGTCGTTCAGCTCAATACCACCTTTCTGCCTCCCCAACATTCTGATCAAAAGATCCCCAATACAGATTCGTCAAGAGAGCTCGTCTATCTCAGGCTCTCCATTCATCTGTGATGCTTCCCTTCCATTCCTCATGGAATGGACACACGACTTATTCATCCATCCACTCATTCCACGAGCCAGTATACGTTTGCTCATTACTATATGTCCCACACTTCCTGGATCAGGAAGACCCCGACCCTGCCTTAGAACACGATTCTTGGGGTCGCACCAGACATCTTCAATTTCTCCCCAGTTTCCGCCGCTCACAGACTCACCCACCATCTCTCTGGAGTCTTTTGCCTTCACTTGCATTTGACTGACTCCTCAGAATGTCTTCCAAGCCCCTCTGCTTCTGATTAAACTCTGTCTTGAGTTAAGTTAACTCAAAGGCTATGAGTGTCCCCAGAAATCTGTCTTTGGCTGTTCCCTCTGCTGGACCACATGGGGTGTGGAAACCTGGTGCTGTTTTCAGCTGAATTCCTCTGTATAGCTGTCTGCCTCCACCTTTCCCTCCTTCACCAAACTAGAAGCTTCTTGCCTGTCGATTTTGTCTTAATATATACAGTGGTACCTCGAGATACGAGTGCCCTAACATACGAGATTTTTGAGATACGAGCCGTCGAGCGAGCAAGCGATTTTTGCTTTGAAATACAAGCAACAGTTGAGATAGGAGTAATCGCGTGGATCTGCCAGCTGCACACGACCCACCAGTTTACCGCGACTCGAGCGTCTCATAGTTTCCCACGCCTCAAGGTTACGGAACGAATTAAACTCGTATCTCGAGGTACCACTGTATATGCTTTATATTAGGCAGGCCATCTATGCCTACCTGCTGAATGAATGAGAGAATAAAAGATCATGTATCCTGAAAAAAAATTAAAAGGTGTGCTTCTATTACCTCTAAGGCCTCATTCCCTAAACGTGCTGATGAATTGGCGGGCCCCGATCTCATTTTATATTCTGAGGAATAAACTAAGATGGGTAAACTCTCCCTTTACTATCTCTCTACAGCTTTTACCAGCAGCCGTTTTTAAAATATTTTCCATCGTGCCTTTGCAAAACTTCAATGCCGCACGCGCTATTGTATTATTAGGCTTATGTCGCCTCTATTTCTTTGGGATGCTTCCTTTGCAATAGTCTCCATGCCTCCGTGAGTCGGATAGGCAGCTTTAAAACGAAAACCACAAAGAAATCTTCAAGAACATGGATCCGCAAAGGGCCGTCTTTATATAGTGCTTCCACCTAGCACTTTTTCTTTTGAAAAAAAAACTTGGATACCGTGGAAGTTCCGATGGAATCGTTATCTCCTCATCCTAAAAAAGATTTCTTTTCTTCCTTATTCCCACACATGGATTGCTGTAGGAGATGCTTAGCAAATTTTAGCTCTTGGCAAGAATCATGTGTTAATTATTATCTTTCTCACTCTCTCCTTTTTTTTTTTTTTTTGTAGGTACGTCTGTCACTAATGTAACAGCCACCGATGCTGATGACCCAGTTTACGGCAACAGCGCCAAGTTGGTGTACAGTATCTTGGAGGGACAACCTTATTTCTCCATTGAGCCCGAAACAGGTCTGTGAACTAAATTCCGAATTCTCTTCACCATGTTCTTGCTTCAGGGAAACACTTTTCTCGGGGTTTGGATTATGAAATGTTACGCTTAAGTACTTTACTGCCTGTATCAATAACATCCGAGCGCGTTCTTTCCGTGCAGCGCGAGGCACATGGCAAGCTCGGCCGCGATTTTGATTTTGATTAAAACAAATTGCCAGCCTCTTTCGACAACATCACCTATTTAACAGCTGGCCTGCCACCTGCTTTTTTTTTTTCCCTAAATGTATTTTTATTGATTTCAGAGAGGACGGGAGAGGGAAAGAGAGATAGGAACATCAGTGATGAGAGAGAATCATCGATTGGCTGCCTCCTGCACGCTTCCTACTGCGGATGGAGCCCGCAACCCCGGGCATGTGCACTTGACCGGAATCGAAGCCGGGAATCTTCAGTCTGCAGGCCGATGCTCTATCCACTGAGCCACACCAGCCAGGGCCTGCTACCTGCTTTTATCCTGGGGTTAGGGTGAGGAGTGCTTATGCATCCCGCCAAGTGAAATATCAAATTTAAGAATAAATTTAGCTACTCTGTCCTGACTATAAGATCTGTCTGAATTTCAACTTGCTCATCTGTAAAGTGGGTTACAGAATCTACCTCCTAGGGTTATGACCAAAGGTTGTGACCAAGATCAGAGGAAGCCATAAATACCAGCCATGCAGTGTATGACACATGGTAACAATTCAATGGATGGATATTATATTTGCTATTAGGATTCCTCATTTGTAAAACAGATACTGACATTTACCCACCAGATATTATTATGTATTCTAATATACTACATTGTCATTTTATATATACTGTGTCTTATTGTTATTACCACTAATAATTCTGGGTTTAGTAGTCCAGATTTTAGAACCATAATTTCATTAAATAAGAGTTTGTGCAAATGAAGATAAATCTTTTTATTTTTTTAACATTTCAATAATGTCCTTTTTATAAATCCACAGGCTATTTGGGTGGCACGCTTGAAAATTATCACACACCAAAATCAGTATCATTTGTGCATATGTTTCTGTATCTGGTGCTTTAGCCTGCAAATTCCCAAGTAGAAAAAAATTTAATATGCAGCGACATGCACATATATCATTTCTTTGACTCAGGAGTTTTCAGCACTATTGAGGTAAATGTCCATGGCATGCCATTAAGTCAATTATTAATTAAATTAAAAATTTAAAGCCCCTCTTTGCTTTCTTTGAATCCAAAGAGTAAAGTCCTCATACATTTAAAAGTGAGGAAAGTAGTATATTTATACATAAATAGGTCATGGGCTTGAAATTAAATTCAGACTTGGAAAGAGAAAGAACTCTTCTAAGATGCACTCATTAGGGCTTTCTTCCATATTCTTCCCAGTGAGGAAGGGAATCTGTCATAAACATCATCTCCTGTGGGCTCCCTGATGACCATGGAGAAATGGCAGGATGCTGGGTTTTTAAGGAAAAAGAAAAAAATTGGAGATGTCCTATTACTTGGCCAAAGTCACAGTCACAGACTCAGGGTCTGAATTGGACCTCAGTTTCAAAGCCATTGGTCGGATACACTTTGTTCAATGGCAATAATTATGGCACAAGGGCTTCCATAAAACAGAAACGTGTTGACTGTTTAGGTGGAGTTGAATTACGTTCTCCTTCATTCCTTGACTAACTATTCACTGAGGTCTTTTGTCTGCCAGTCGCAATGTCATAGAGACATTAATCAAGCCAATATCCACTCTGCATACACTCTGTGCCAGGCACTAAGCTACATATAAGGAGAGAAAGTCACAGAGGCCGAAACCGGTTTGGATCAGTGCATAGAACATTGGTTTGCAGACTGAAAGGTCCCCGGTTCCATTCCGGTCAAGGGCATGTACCTTGGTTGTGGGCACATCCCCAGTAGGGGGCGTGCGGGAGGCAGCTGACTGATGTTTCTCTCATCGATGTTTCTCTCTATCCCTCTTCCTTCCTCTCTGTAAAAAATCAATAAAAATATATATTTTTTAAAAGTCACAGAGGCTAATCTCAGCATGCAAATATCTCACCATCCATTTTGGAAGACAGATTTTTATTTTCAGCCTAATTAAAAGGAAGCATGGTGATGTCATGTCAATAATTTCTGTCTCAAGAATAAATTACCGTGAGATCTGGATAACACGAGCCCCCTGCTAAGTAAGGGGGTTTGGGTACTTGTAAGCCTCGTTGACATATATGGCCATTTGCTTTATGAAGTGTTCTCAACAACACTTAATATTTACATTTTACCCAGCATTGGAATGTCTGCTCTCCATGCATTTGTTTTATTTCTATCCTTTCCAAGATGACAGATACAAATCTATCTGATTTATATTTTAGAAAGTATATTATGGGACTACTGTAAGAAGAATGGAATGGGGAGAAATGATACTTAAAGCATGTATACAGTAGTTGCTCAAGAAATGCCAGTTTAGTGGGATTGCGTTTTTAAAAACTAAAGCTGTCACAATGCCGAAAGAAATAGAATCTCAAGTAGGTAATGCATAAAGGGCCAGCCTGAGTTCTTTTGCTAAAACATAAATGGGTAGGAGTGAAATGGAAACATTTTTGTATAAATGCTGGTGCAGTTAGACTTGCATGTGCTCCAATGAAAGCAGAATGTTAGCTGTTTCTTCCTCTCTTTCAATAGTATGTTGGCTACTCTGGGTCTTTTGCCTCTCCTTATAACTTTTTTAATTTGTTTGTTGATATCCAAACAATAATTTGCTAAGATTTTGATTTTGATTGCATTCAGTCTATAGGGAAATAGATATCTTAACAATATTGAGACTTCTTATCCATGAACATGGTATATCTCTCCATTTACTTACCCTTTGATTGCATTAATTAAAGGTTTATAGCTTTGCCATATAGCTTTTGTATATGTTTTGATAGATTTATACCTAAGTATTTCATTTTGGGTGCTAATGTAAAATATATTTTGCTGTAATTTTAAATTTGTTGTCATTATGTACAATAACAATTGACTTTATATTCTGAGTGTGTGTGTGTGTGTGTGTGTGTGTGTGTGTTGCTTTTGGACTTTCTACATAGACAACTCTGTCATCTATCAAAAAGACCACAGATAAAAAGTTTTATGTCTTTCTTCCCAATCTGCATACCTTTTATTTCCTTTTCTTATCTTCTTGCAATAGTAGGAGCTTCCAGTACAGTGTTGAAAATTAGTGATATAAAGAGTTTGTACAGACTTGGTATAATTGCTTCATTAAATATTTGGTAGAATTTACTAGTGAACCTATCTGGTCCTGACCACATTTTCGTTTCTTCTTCTTTTTTTGAATATATACACACACACACACACACATATATATATATATATATATATATATATATATATATATATTTTAAATTTATTTATATTTATATGTATTTATGCACACACACACACACACACACTAACTAGAGGCCCAGTGCACAGACTCGTGGGATCTCTTGGCCAGCTGGGGGAGGGACCACGGGAGGTTGGCCTCAGCAGCAAGCTAACCAATGGCTGATTCCATGAGGAACTGGGCTCCCTCCTGGGTGTAGGTGAACCAGATTCAGGGCTGTCAGGGCCCCAGCAGCAAGGTGTGGGTCAGTGCGCGTCATAGCTACCGGCCTGTTGTCTGGTTGTTCCAGTCATTCAGTCATAACAGTTGTGTAGACATTTCTTACACACACACACACACACACACACACACACACACACACACATATATATATATATATATGTATATGTATATGTATATGTATATGTATATGTATATATGTATGTATATATATATATACACACACACACATATATATATGTGTGTGTGTGTGTGTGTGTGTGTG
>JAAGEH010000452.1:7025463-7052157 GCA_011751065.1 Lasiurus cinereus | reverse complement strand
GGGGGTAGGAGGAGGAAGGAAGAAAGGGAGAGGGCTAGATATAGAGAATGAAACATGGATGAGAGGGAAATATCAATTGGCAGCTTCCTGCACGCCCCCTACTCGGGATCGAGCCTGCAACCTTGGCATGTGCCCTGACAGGACATTGATCTGGTGACCTCTTGGTTCATGGGTCACTGCTAAACTACTGAGCCACACCAGCTGGACCTATTTCTTTTGCCTAACAGGATTCTGGCCTGACCCATGAGAATCAGACTCCTGCCTTTAATGACAAATGTTATGACAGTGATCATTCCTTTAACAGACTATGGAACATGAACACAGTCAAGATATTTATAAAAAAGAAAATTGCCCATGGAGCACAGTCAGCAAGTCCTTGACACCAGACCATTTTCAATAAGGAAGAGAAACAGAACAGAGGAGATAAGAAACCCTTTACGCTTCTGTTTTATCCTCACAGGAATGCTAGAACAGAACTCTGGACTTTGGCCCAGATAAGTTTTGCTGTCCTCTTGTTTGCTATATTTCAAATTTATAGAATTATTTTCTGTGGTTCTGAGCTATCAATCTCTCTACCTCACCGAGAGATCCTTCTCTTCGTTCAGGTATAAGCGTAAGACAGTAGAGAGATGTGCCATTTGTTCTATTAATTTGCTTCCTTGAGTTCATAATCAGTGATTAACTTGCCTGTTGACTTCTTCAAATGTATAAGTCACTTCCCAAGGTGGAATAGACAGTCTGTGACAGAATGGGGGTTTGTCTTATTTGTTCATTTTATATCCCTCTGCCTCGCCGAGTGTTTGGCACCTAGAAGCCCTTTCATGTGTGTTTTAGGTAGGAAAGCAGGATGAAAAAGAGATGCAAAGAAAGGACAGGAAAGGGGAAGAAGGGGAGCATGGGTTCATATAGAGAGAAGCGTGCCCCAACTCAGACAGAAGCTGTGTGATGGACCCACTAAGGGATCAACTTGGTTTCTAGCTTCTATCCTTTTTGGTTTTTCCTCTGGTGGGGAGAACAGCCTTTTAACCTCAGATGTGATTTCTGTTGTTGTTGTTGTTGTTGAAATTCTCTTAGAACTACAATGTTTGGCCAAAACCGGTTTGGCTCGGTGGATAGAGCGTCGGTTTGCAGACTGAAAGGTCCCAGGTTAGATTCCATTCAGGGGCATATACCTTGGTTGTGGGTACATCCCTAGTAGAGGGCGTACAAGAGGCAGTTGATCCATGTTTCTAACTCTCTATCCCTCTCCCTTCATCTCTGTAAAAAAATCAATAAAATATATATATTTTTAAAAGAACTACAATGTCTGCCATTTCCAAGTCTCATCCTATGTCGTCTGTGTCTAGCCAACAGGATGCTATTTTGGTACTTGCAAAAAGGAGCCTTTAGATTATGATCAACTCTGGCCTAGATTTAGTTCTAGATCGCACGTTGCGATAAAAAGGCTCAAGGGCCATTACACTGGGAAGGAAGGCTTAGTCACATATCTTCTTACTTCAGAGGTCACTGTGATAGCAATAATAATAACTACGACCAACAAAAGGAATATATTATATCACTCTGCTCCCAGCGTCCTCTAGGTTTGCCAGAACACTAAACCACACTGTAGAGACAAGAATTACGGTCTCTAAGTTGCAAATGACAAAACTGTGTTTCAGAAAGAGTCAGGCGAAATGGCTGACTTTAAATCAAACTCCCTGGCAAATTAGAGCAACAAGAGGAAGAATCAAAACAAGAATATAAACAACCACCCTCTCATGTATTGGACACATTATGCCCCTGGCATTGCGCTAATGGGTTTGCAGGCATTATCAAATATACTGTCATTTATTCCGCACAGTATTTTAAGGTGGATATTAATATCATCTTATTTTTACTGATGAGAGTACGAGATGCTCTGAATTGATACCTTCTTGCCCCAAAGGTTTGCAGCAAGTCGCAAAGTGAGTCTGTGGGATTTGCAACTCATTTTTCACCGTGCTTCCGGGACCCCATATAACAGCCAGGCGGTGCAGCTCATTCTTGGGGCTGTCATTGGCTTGTCCAGGGACCTGTAGACCTTGGAAGCAGTCCCAGGTCTCTGCTCCACAGAAACCTAGAGGGCACTTGGGTGAAGGAGAAGATGTAAGGAGACAGTAATTGGAAATTAAATGGTCATTGTTTGTGCATAGCTTCCAAAGGCTAAAAATAGCTTATTTGTATTCTATAAATCTATCCTTTTTGTTGTTGTTGTTTTTCCTTCCTTACACCCCCAACATCATGTTTGCTTGTGGCATTTTGGGCATTTGGAGAGGGAGAAATGTGGCATTTATTTCAAAAGCTCTAATTGGAGGACAGTAGCGAGAAAACACTGCAGTCCCTTGTAAGTGATTGAAGATGGAAAGTGTAAATGAAATGCAAGGCAAGTGAATAACAAATGCTTAATTATCTAGAGAAACCGCAGTAAAGTTGCAGGACAGTCTACGCTTTGCCCCAGGCAAGCAAGAGTATGAAAAATGACTTGCTTAAAAATAAACTAACTTAATTCATTGACCTTTTTTGGTGAAACTCAGACCATCTTTCTTCATTGAATACAAATAACATTTGTCTCCGTGGGACCTGTGAACATAAGCTACCGAAAAAAATACTCGTTGGGACAAAATCTATGTAATGAATGGTTTCCTTTTAGAAAAATTAAGTTGGTACATGGGGTCTTCGTGGAAGGTCTTCATGGGATTAAGTCAAAGTGATAAATTGCACACACACACAGGGTCTTGTTTAAAGTCAGGATTGCGTAGATGATCATTTCCACTGCCAAGGGGACTGGCTAAAGAATTTTCTTAGTGCAGACCTTTGAGAGAAAATATTCAGATAATTCAGGGAGACCAACAATGCATGGGTCTGCCTTGATAAGTGAGAATGTCTTGGTGAATTCACATTAATCTACATTTAATCGGCATTACATTCTGTAAGTCATATCCTAAGTGTTGGAGGTACAATGTTGTGTGTGCTAAATCCTAAAAAGAGATCTGCCAGGCTGAGGTGGCTCCGTGGTGTAGCATTGACCTATGAACCAGGAGGTCATGGTTCAATTCCAGGTCAGGACTGATGCCCAGGGTTGTTGGTTCAATCCCCAGTGTGAGGCGGGCAGAACGCAGCAGATCAATGATTCTTTCTCATCAATGATGTTTCTATCTCTCCTTCTTCCCTTTCTTCTCTGAAATCAATAAAAAAAATAATTTCTTAAAAGAAATCTACCTGGAGTCCAGTCACAATTGTGTGGCAACATAGAACTTGTGAGCATCCATGGAACTGGATGGGGAGGAGTCCCCACTAAGCAAACGTGTGTGGGAGGAGGATAGCAAGGTCACCCCGAAGGCTGTGCCCTGGGAAACTGGTGACACTTGTGACAAGGGGTGGGTGCAGAATGGTAGAAAACTTGAGGCCCTGCAGCAAGAAGAAATCAAGGAGATGTGGTCAGGAGGACATACACATTGGGGTGAGGTTGGGGAATGAAATGGTTTTCACTGGCTGAATGGTATCAGAATTGAGACCGTGAGGTTTTTCCATGTAAAATAAATGTAGGCTGGACGTTAGAAAGCCAGATACCTCTGATTTTCCGTATGACGTTGGATGCGTGCCTTCCTCTCTTGTGACTAATTTTGCAAATTGACAAAATATTGGTAATAGAACTGTTTCTGATCATTCACGATATGGAAGAAAGTACTCCATATTTTGCTTTTGATCTTCACCAATCAGTATTTTGAATTTTAATATTATCAATACAATAGTAATATGATACTATTCATTTAATAATGCTGATATTATTAAATTAATATTATTAATTTCTTATGTTTATTTGTATTGTATCCAAATATGATATTGTTGATGGGACATTTCTCCTTTGAAAAAAGCAACACAGTTTTTAGTAATAGTAGGTCATAAAATACTTCGGCGATATAAATTCTAAGACACCAGTTTCTAGGAAAGCCCTTAGATTTAGAGTTGAAAGTTGGACTGGAAGGAAGTGACATGAGAGGAAGGACGCTTGCTTCACCAGTTGTGTGGGACAGTTCCATCACAGGAGATAAAGGACCTCTTTCGTTGTTGTTAATCCTCACCTAAGGATATTTTTCCAATTGGTTTTTAGAGAAAGTAGATAGGAGGAAGAGAATCAGAGAGAGAGAAACATTGATGTGAGAGAGATATCTATAGGTTGCCTCCTGCATGCACCTAACCCCAGCTGTGAATCGAGCCTGCAACCTAATGTAGATGCACTTGACCGGAATCGAGCTTTGGACCCTTCCGTCCTCATGTTGACTCTCTAACCACTGAGTGAAATGGGGTAGGGCTGAAGAACCTCATTCTAAGTGCTGGTCAACGCTGAGATATCTGTACCCATCACATGGCTGACTCACTTCTAAAACTCCCAGAATACCCCAGATCGGGCCCTTCCATACAGCGCTGGTCCATGGTGGGGAAGGAGGAGGCATGGTTCCTTCTGAAACACGTGGAGTCTCTTCCAAAGCTCCTGGAGGAAGAACAGGAGTTCTCCTTGAAGAAGTCAGGCAGGAGGGTTTGGGAGGGAGCCGGAGAGCACTTTTCTTACCGGGGCGATGCCCTCCTAAAACACCCTTCAACCAATATCTATTTTCTCCACACCGTGAAGGACATAGATTTCTAAAAACTTTAAGGAAAGAATGACTACAGGCAGAGACACACCCTTTTCAAATATAACACATACATGCACACACAACTCCAGAGCAACCAAGTTTCGGGAGTGGGGGGAGAGGAGTCTCAGTGTATAAGTTTGTGCTTTTTTGAGGTAGAGAATATAGAGAGAGACAGCAGCCTGGCTCATGTTCCTTCCATTACAAATAGAAGAAACACCAGTGGGTGCTGCTTAAAAATCCTAGACAGCAACACTTATACGCCAGTGTCTTGGCATTCTGACTTAATCCCATTTCCTGCACAGTCGCTGTTTTTAAAGATCTTATTTAAGATGAAGATTATGGCCAAGACCAGTTTGGCTCAGTGGATGGAGCATTGGCCTGTGGACTGAAGGGTTCCAGGTTTGGTTCTGGTCAAGGGCATGTACCTTGGTTGCGGGCACATCCCCAGTAGGGGGTGTGCAGGAGGCAGCTGATTGATGTTTCTGACTCTCTGTCCCTCTCCTCCCTCTATATAAAAAAATCAATAAATTTTTCTTTTTTAAAGATGAGGATTATGAGGATCCTTAAAGTTTCACGATATGGCCAAAGTCAGACAGCTGACAAATGTTCAGTACCTAGAGCTCACAATAAATATTGATTGAACAAATGAATGGGTGAATGAATTAATGAGTGAGTGATGAGAATGTAATTCCACCTGGACCCATATTTACACCTGACTGTGCTGTTCAGTCCAAACTAAAGGATGATGGTGATGATGATGACGACGAACGTAATTTTAGATGTCGAATACAGCAGTATTCGAATCTGCTCTGCATTTATGCCTAGTGCTCCCCACACATGCTGTCCCTCCCCAGTTCTGCTGATGGTCGGATCCTCCTCTCTCAGCGAGCATGACAGCTGGCTGCTTGCAGGCACTGACTTAGCCATCATTTATTTCCCTGCTTGGGATCTCCTGTGGGAGGTAAAGTGGGGATGAGTAAGCGTTGTGTTCACATTAATTGTTTTATGATTACTAAAAATAATCTCCCCACCCCACGCACACAGAATAATTAAATATACTTGGGTAAGCCGAATGTAGTGCGACAGTCATTTTACTTACACCTTGGGACACACAATTTTTTAAGCCCAGAGCAAGCTAGCAATGCTGACCGTAGCTAGAGTTACAGGGATATACACTGAGTGGCCAGATTATGATGATCTCTGAATGCATAATAATCTGGCTACTCAGTGTGTGTGTGTGTGTGTGTGTGTGTGTGTGTGTATTCATGAACATATATGTTGGAGGCCAAGTTCATGAATTCGTGCATGGGTGTGGTCGAGCCAGCCTGGCCAGGGGGAGGGGACATGGGCAGTTGGCCGGCCTGCCTGCTGGTTGAACTCCTGGTCGAGGGGACAATTTGCATATTAGCCTTTTATTATATAGGATAGACACTGAATGGCCAGTTTATTACGTGTTCAGAGATCATAATCATCTGGCCACTCAGTGTACTTCTAGAGGAACCAAAGGTATTTGGATGTGTGTGATGAATTGAAAGACTGTGAACCACACCGACTTCCCACATGGAACACCTGCTGGCACACTAAGGGGCTTTGGGGATGGGTTTATGTGGAAGAAAAATCAAACGCTTGGTCCCCAATCGAATGCCACCCCTCCAACCTGAGCAGACCCGCTGGGATCAGGAACTTCTTCCCACCTACTATGCATCACGCTTATGCAGAATGTACTTGTCACTTCTATGCTGATACTTCTTCTCCCCTTTGACATATAGCTTTGTGTTCCCTTCGCACGAGTTCAACATGACTTGGTGAAGAAGGATCTAGATGTGTTCTCAGAGATTTTGTAGAGAAGGGTGGTTTAGCTAAGAATATCAAAGATTAACCAGCAAACAAGAGGAGTGTATTTTTGACAACCCCGTTTCTGCTTATCTACTCAAAAATGCAACCTTTGGTGTTTTTATTTAAAGATTGCAGGTTTTCTTTGTATAGTTCCATCCCCCGTCCTTATGCCTAACTCTGCCTTCCCAACCCTCAGATTACCTAAGACTTTATGTAACATCACCCGCTGGTGCTCCGTGATTGTTTTTAGATGTTTGGGCAAATGTGGATTCTACCTTTTTAACATTCTAGTTTGGAAAACAGGGAGTTAAAACCATCAGTGTGTCTGTGATTGTCCATATAATTATGGGAGCTCAGAGGAGGGGATTAATGACTACTGGACACCACTCTCCTGTAAGCAAAGGTAGTTCTGGTGCACAGATACCAGCCCACTGAGAGGCCGGTAGGAGGAATACACAAATACTCCATCTGTTTCCTTGTAAGTCACATTTCACAAACATCTCTGGGAAATCATCCCCTCTGGGCCAAAGCATAAAAGATCATGATGTCTCTTATTAAGAAATACCATTTTTTAAATTTTTTTTAATGTATTATATGTATACATATCTTCCTATTGCCTCCCCCCCCCTCCCAGGCATACCCCAACCCTCCCCCCCGCAATGTCTTGTGTTCATTGGTTATGCTTATATGCATGCAGACAAGTCCTTTGGTTGATCTCTTATTTACCCCACTTCTCCCTAATCTTCCTGCTGTAATTTGACAGTCTGTTTGATGCTTTACTGCCTCTGTGTCTATCTTTTTGTTCATCAGTTTATAATGTTCTTTATTAGCCACAAATGAGTGAGATCATGTGGTGTTTCTCCTTCATTGACTGGCTTATGTCACTTAGAAAAAAAAACTAAAAATGGAACTCCCATTTGACCCAGCAATCCCACTCTTAGGAATATATCCTAAGAAACTAGAAACACCAATCAGAAAGGATTTATGCACCCCTATGTTCATAGCAGCACAATTTACAATAGCTACAATTGGGAAACAGCCTATGTGCCTGTCAGCAGATGAGTGGATCAGGAAACTAGGGTACATCTACGCAATGGAATTCTATGCTGCCATAAAAAAGAAGGAATTCTTACCATTTGCAGCAACCTGGTTGGAACTGGAGAGCCTTATGCTAAGAAATACCATTTAAAAAAGAGTTCCAGTTCTACGTTCTGGGATCTTATCTTGTTCTCACCATAGACAGCAGCGCCTAGCACTGTGCTGTCTCGTGTTAATCAAGAACTACATCATAGCAGGGAACTCATACACCTTAACCAAAGGAAGCTAAACAACCCAATAAAAAAATGGGCAACGGACCTACATAGATATTTTTCTAAAGGAGACATAGGAAGACCAAGAGATATATGAAAACATGCTCAAAGTCACTAATCATCCAAGAGATGCCAAACAAAACAACAATGCGGTACCATCTCACACCTGTCAGAATGGCAATCATCAACAAATCAACATACAAGTGCTGCCGAGGATGTGGACAAAAAGGAACCCTCGTGCACTGCTGGTGGGAATGCAGACTGGGCAGCCACTGTGGAGAACAGTATGGAGTTTCCTCAAAAAACTAAAAATGGAATTCCCACTCCTAAGAATATATCCTAAGAAACTAGAAACACCAGTCAGAAAGGATATATGCACCCCTATGTTCATAGCAGCACAATTCGCCATAGCTAAGATCTGGAAACAGCCTAAGTGTCCATGCTGTTGCAAATGGTAATGTGCCTGCAACCAAGGTACATGCCCTTGATTGGGATTGAACCTGGGACCTTTCAGTCCTCAGGGTGACCCTCCATTCAGAGAGAGGCGTTTGATTTTTATTGTAACAATTAATATCACTATTGTTTGAAGGATTGTATTGAATCTTATGTAAGGAGAGTGATAAAGTAACAGAACATTCTTGAATAATAATAAATACAAATATGGATGAATTAGGAATATTGGATGAGGGGGGATCTAAAATATAGTTACTTGAAAAGAATAATTTGTCTCAAGAGAACCAGTTCTTCATTTTTCAAAAACCTGATAGACTTCCCACTTAGGATAAAACCCTGGTTCTTAAGAAATTTGGAGTTTAAGAACTAGCCTGTATTCCCTTACCGTTAGAAAATGATGTGGCTATATGGAAGTTAATTGGTATTTGTACCCATACAGGTTTAAGCAGGATGTATAGAATACATGGAGTTTTTAAAATTCTTATGTTCCTGGTATTGTGCTTAGAACAGTGGTCAGCAAACCGCAGCTGGAGAGCCACATGCGGCTCTCGAGCCACGGTTTGCCGCTCCGTTGACTAATGAGTTTGCCAACGACTGGCCTAATTAGAACAAGCAAAATAGACACGAGTTGGGAGTTCTCAGAGGCAGGGAGGGACCAAAGAGTGCGTGGCTAGAGAAATAACACCTTTTTGAAATGATTTAAGAATCATAGCAGAGTCACTTTACAATTTGTGATTATGTGTAATATCCCATTCGAAATCTAAAATGGGATTATTTTATTACAGGCGAGGCTTTTTTATATGACCGCGAGGAGCATGAATGTGGACGTCAGTAAATTAGTAATTTTAGTGCTCTTGAGGTTAACAGGATTGAACTGGTGGGTAAATGTAAGCCTAGCCATAATTACATAGATTTTTTTTTTAATGTAGATATATCTGGAGAGTTTCTTTAAAAGTAGTTTCCGTGAGTGGTAAAATTTTATTGCGTGTGACAGACTACTGTTGGAAGTTCCCTCTCCATCCCATTAACTCCAGTAACGCTGCTGCGGAATTTATTGTCTACCTTAAAAGCTACCTTTGCACTCTGACATCTAGGGAATCTGCGGAGGACAGGAATTGAGATTGCCTAATGGTGTTGTTAAATAACAAATACTTTCATGCGCTATCAAGGAAAACAGTAATGACTGAATTTACATGATGAAACCAGATGCTAATGTGATGCCCTCGCTCTAGTTCTCGGCAGCGTATAAATGAGCAACCCCGCACACAAATAGTGATAAGAGGAAACACTATTGGGTACTAGTCTTTGGGCAATAAAGCGAAGGCCTTCAGTAATTTCAAAGATCTGGGTTCAAATCTCATAGGTCTTGACTTCCTCTATGGAAAATCAAGGCCAAGTACACATAGAGCCCAATTTGTCCTTAGAGGATTACCTTTGCTCTCTCTCTCTGACTTCAGGGGTGCCTTGATATCAGAGTAAGATGATCAGTTATGTTCCAGTAACTTCCCAAAGCATACCATAGTCCCCCCACCTCCATCTGGGAAATAGGTTGCAAGACGCCCACTGGATGCCTGAAAACCCAGAGTCCTATGCCCTGTAAATGCTATGTGTTTGCCTATGCTTGTATACCTAGGATAAAATTTTTAATGTTTTTATTAATGTACAGTAGTACCTCGAGATACGAGTGCCCTAACATACGAGATTTTGAGATAGGAGCCGTCGAGCAAGTGCTTTTTGCTTTGAAATACGATCAACAGTTGAGATACGAGTCATCATGCGGATCGTCCGGCTGCACACGACCCACCAGTTTACCAGGACTCGAGTGTCTCATAGTTTCCCACGCCTCAAGGTTACGGAACGAATTAAACTCCTATCTCAAGGTATCACTGTATTACATGAATACATATCTTGCCATTACCCCCTCCCACTCCCAGGCATACCCTAACCCCCCAGTGTCTTGTGTCCATTGGTTATGCTTATATGCATGCACACAAGTCCTTCGGTTAATCTCTTGTCTACCCCACCTCTCCCTAACCTTCCAGCTGTAGTTTGACAGTCTGTCTGATGCTTTACTGCCTCTGTATCTATCTTTTTCTTCATCAGCTTATAGTGTTCTTTATTATCCATAAATGAGTGAGATCATGTGGTATTTTTCTTTCATTGACGGGCTTATTTCACTTAGCATAATGCTCTTACCTAGGATAAAGTTTAATTTATAAGTTAGGCCTTACCATCAATAACTAACCAAAACAATATACTTTGACCGAAGTGATGTTAAGGGCTTTGAAGTCCTCACCAAGTGAAAGAAGGGTTTCTGGAACACAGGCATTGTGATGCCACAGCAGCTGATCTGATAAACAAATGGCAAAGTGACAAAATGGTGGGTAACATCCACAATGTAGATGCGCTGGATAAAGGGGTGATTCAGGTCCTGGGGGTGGGGTAGGGGGTGGAGGGGGAAGGAGGATGGTGTGAGATTTCATCACGCTACTCAGAATGGTGCCCCATTGAAAATGTATGAATTGTTTGTTTCTGGAATTTTTTATGGAATATTTTTTGGACCAGGGTTGACTGCAGGTAACTGAAAATGCAAAAAGAGGAACCATGGGGAAGGGAGTCCTCTGTATTTTTAAACCTTGCTCTTGGCCTGGCCGGCAGAGGTTCAGTGTTCGAATGTTGATCTATGAACCAGGAAGTCACAGGTTGAGTCCAAGTCAGGGCACATGCCTGGGTTGCTGGCTTCATCTCGAATACGGGGTGTGCCGGAGACAGCCAAACAGTGATTCACTCTCATCATTGATGTTTCTATCTCTCTGTCCCGCTCCCTACCTCTCCGAAATTAATAAAAATATAAAAACAAAAACAAAAAATACCTTTCTCTAAGGTTTTTTTCTCCCTTCCCTTCCCCTCCCGCCACACACACACACCATGTTCCATTTCCTGTTCACCAGGCACATATCAGATTGTAGTTATAAAACATCAGAATTGTCATAATGGGATCTGTTCTAAAATGGCATCAATTTCTGTTTGAAAATAGATATGCAGAAAAACAAGTTTCAAAACAGCATTTGTCTTATTTAGATTTCATCTGAACTCGAAAGTAAGGCACCGCCCACACTCTGGCAGGTAGTTATTGAAGACTGTCATCCACAGTCACTGGAAAATGTGCCGAAGGAAGCCGACAGACAAACAGGAGCAGATAAACATTTAGCTGTAACAAAGCTAAGCATCTGAGCGGTCACCAGGTTTCTGAGAAAGAGACCAAAGCGGGTGACGATGTGGCTTAGAATGTCCCAGGAGACAGCCCGCCTGGAGAGTCCTGAATATGGAGGAAGAGTTAGGTTCAAGGTGACTCATAGAACCTTCTCTAGGGTATGCCCATCGCTAACCTATTCCCGAGACCCTCTTCTTTATTCTAAGGATGGATGGTCATAGCTACTCTCAGGGCTCTTATAAAGCCCAGATTTTAATAACATATTTAGTGTGCTTGGTATGTCATTTCAACACGGGTACTGGAGTTCCCTTACCTAACAGAATTAGAATTTTCATTGAAAGGCATTAACCCAAATACCACCCTCTCCCCTTGAATCTTGCATTTCTTTTATTAAAATCTGTTTTTTATTTGTTTCAAAGAGGAAGAAAGAGGGAGACATAGACACATCCATGATGAGAAAGAATCATTGATCAGTTGCCTCTTGCATACTCTGCACGGGGGATCAAGCCCGCAACCTGGGCATGTGCCCTGATCAGGAATTGAACCGTGACCTCTTGGTTCATAGGTCGATGTTCAATCACTGAGCCACGCCGGTTGGGTGCGGGTGAATCTTTCATGTCTATTACTGGGTCCCACCAACTGAAATGATTGGCATCATAGATCATTGACTTCAAAATGAATTTGGGTGGGAAATTGAGGTTTGTTCACATTGAATATTCTCTCTCTCTCTCTCTCTCTCGCACACACACACACACACACACACACACACACACACCTGCCCTCTTACCTAGGTGGAGCAGCACTAGAATGCAGGCCAGAAGGCCCATGGATGTTGAGGTCCCTGAGAAGGGGAGTGGGGAGTGGCCGAGTTCGCTCCCAGCCCCCCTCCATTAGGTGGCGGAGTCTGCCTTTCTGCCGCACCACTCCTGGTTGTCGCCGTGACAGAGAACCGTCTCTCTCCGTGCTGGCTGCCAGCAGCTGTCGCCAAGTCAATCTGTCTCATTTCTTCGTGCAGCCATTTTAATAAATGTCAAGGTACTGGAGTCTTACAAGCACAGAGCCACAGAGCTTTATGTAAGAGTGAGAGGAAGAACAACAGTAATTTGATCCCGAGCCATTCAGCATGGCTCACAGGCAGACGGCAGGTGCACCTCCCAGCTCTCTGGGGAGATGCCCCAGCTCTGGAGCTTTCTGGAGCCGGAAGGTCCCCCTGAAGAGATGGAAATTTGGGGGGAGTTGTAATAAGACCTCCATACACCTTCTCAATAGGGGTGCAGATGGCCATTCACTTATATGTGTTTCCTTTTTAAAAATATATATATTTTTTTAAATCAATTATATATATATATACATATATATATTATTGATTTAGGAGAGGAAGGGAGAAGGAAAGATAGAAACATCAGTGATGAGAGAGAATCAGTGATTGGCTGCCTCCTGCATGCCCCCCACTGGGGATCAAGCTCGAAATCTGGGCGCATGCACTAACCAGGAATTAAACTGTGACCCAGGAATCAAACTGTGACCTCCGGGTTCATAGGTCAACACTGATCCCCAGTGGTCAGGCTGTATGTGTTTACTTTTATGTCAGATTCCCCATACACTCATATGGAGGGAAAAAGATGTTCATTCATGCCTGGTGTCACTGAAAAATACTAAAATGCATTGAGAACCTACTGTGTGTCAGGTATTAATCTGGGGGCGGGTAAACACCAGTGAACAAGCAAAACCATTGGTTCTTGTCAGTGCGCTGCCTCTAGATGCCTGTGGGCAGAGGTGTTGGCAGCTGGGGGAGGCAGAACAGGGGCCGTGAGAGGGGTTATTAGTCTGTGAAGGCTGGGCAGGAAACCTCACTAAGAATTTGACATTGGAGTGGAGATGCCACAGGCCTGTCACGCCATCTGTGGTGTCCTGGGATCCCATGGGCGTCCAGATGCTGAGTCTGGGGCTGCCTTTTACAACACGGAGTCACAGAAATCACTTCTCTCTGGTCTCAGGATATTCACCAAAGTGTTCAGGTGACTACGTGAGGGGCCAGCCATATATTTTGGGGGTGAAAAAAGCTGGAGCAGGGACACTTAATTTTGACAGAGAGGGGCAGGCCAGTTAGATGCTCAACTCAGAACTGGCTCAGTGGAGAGAGCATCGGCCTTCGGACTGAAGGGTCCCAGGTTCAATTCCGGTCAAGGGCATGTACCTTGGTTGCGGGCGCATCTCCACTGGGGGGCATGCAGGAGGCAGCTGATCTATGTCTCTCTCATTGATGTTTCTCACTCTATCCCTCTCCCTTCCTCTCTGTAAAAAAATCAATAAAAATATTTAAAAAAAAAAGAACAGAAGGACATACAGGTGAAGTGTCCGGATAGAGCGATGCGCACAATGAGAGCAGGGTTCAAACCAGGACTGGGGAGGGGTTTCATATGAGCTGGCAGTCGCTCATGCCTGCCTCATCCTTGGCATTGTGAGTGATTCTACCCACGCCAGAGAGCTGTCCCTCATTGCTCTTGTATCTCCAAGTCCTAGCGCAGTGCCGTTACATTCGTGGTGCTCTCTCCATGGTCATGGATTTGAATGACATTATTCAAGCTTTTGCAAAGATGAGAAATTAAAGATGGTGGGAGATGGTGACATGGCCCCCTTTTTTTGCTCGCTGTGATAAGAAGTTAGAGTTAAATTCGAAGTATTCTGACAAAGTTAGCATATGCATGAAAGACCAGTAAGAAGAAAGAAACTTGATTTTTTTTTTATTGTCCTGATTCCCTCATATAAGAATTCTCTGAACCCAGCCAGTGTGGCTCAGGGTGATTGAGCACCAATTTATGAACCAGGAGGTCACGGTTTGATTCCAGGTCAGGGCACATGCCCGGGTTGCAGGCTGTATCCCCAGGAGGCAGTCGATCAATGATTCTCTCTCATCATTGATGTTTCTATCTTTCTCTCCCTCTCCCTTCCTCTCTGAAATAAAGAACAATACATTCATTAGAAAATAATTCATTGAAAATTAAGTTTACTTATACCAGAAATGAGCCCATCGAATGCCTTCATAATAACAGATCATTTGCATGCATGAAAATAGTGAGGCTTATGGAATTTCATTTGCCTCTAAGTATCTAAAACAATAAAAATAATTTCATACTCTGAGAATGTGAAATGATCAGGCAAGTATCTATTGAAATAATGCCCAATAAGTTCCAAAAGAATCAACAGCATTGCCCTATGATTGGACCTCTCTGGAGCTATTATTCCGGGGGCAGGGGGGAGGGGGGAGGGATGGAGAGAGAGATAAAAAAAAATAAAGATCTTAGGAATATTCATTATAGTATACCTCTATTTATTACACAGTAAATGTGTGTGTGTGTGTGTGTGTATGTGTTTTGTTTTGTTTTAAATATATTTTTATTGATTTCAGAAAGGAAGGGCAAGGGAGAGAGAGAGAGAAACATCAATGATGCAAGAGAATCATCTACCTACTGCCTCCTCATGCCCCCCACCTCGGGATCAAGCCCACAGATTGAGCATGTGCCCTGACCAGTAGTAATTGAACCCGGGACCCTTCAGCCCAATGCTCTATCCACTGAGCGAGGGCTTACATAATATATTTTGATTTGCTCTATAGGTTTTCAACAAATGTATGTTCTTTATAAAGTTGGGTAAATAAAACTATTGCTGATGCATGTGCTTACCCAGGGAAATGCTGGAATTGGAGTCCAAAAATTCCGGATTCCACCAGATTTCCTGGTACTGTGACCTTGAATAATTCACTTATTATGCTATACTTTGAAGCGTAGGGGAAAAAAATGTTTTCTAGGCAACCTCACACACATTTCCCTGATTTAACACTTTGCTCATCTCCAATAAAAAGCTTTAGTGTTGGCCATTTCATACAGGGAAATCGTGATGAGAGCAGGTGGACTTTTTACCCAAAACCCAATTGGCAGACTTGAAGGTAAATCTATTCCTTTGTCCTGGTCCGTAATGTTTTCTCTGATTCAGATAATTTCTCTTAACTATGTTGCGCTCCTGGTAGAGATGGAATATTATTCAGCATTTCACCGCCTAAAATGACATGTGCGAGCAGGGACTGTAAGTTGTCAGAATCAACGGTGCACATTATTATTGTGAAAAGGTCAAAGCCAGACACACACACACAAACCTCCGGTTCTGTAATTACCACGAGCAGTGGCGAGTTTGAAAGGAAGCGGTCTTTCCACTCCTGCGGGTGTCTCGGCCACAGGGACTCTCTCTCCCAGTCCCCACCACCACGCCTGACCCTTAGGGAACCAGATGTCATTAGCGAGTGGCCACTGAAGCAAATTGGAGGAAACAGACAGAGAGGAGGTAGAGCATCATACATCCATTCTTGCACTCACACACCAAACACACAGCCCCAAAATGGGTCCCTTCGCTTAGGTTGGTTGGAACAGAGACATTAAAAAGAACACTCCAGAGTAAATGGAATGTGAGGAGTTATGAAGATTCTGGAAAGAGCCCAGCTTCTGGGTTTGAGCAACAACCTCTGAACCAGGAGGTCACAGGTCAGTTCCCGGTCAGGGCATATGCCCAGGTTGCGGGCTCAATCCCCGGTGTGGGATGTGCAGGAGGGAGCCGATCGATGATTCTCTCTCATCATGGATGTTTCTATCTCTCTCTCCCTCTCCCTTCCCCTCTGAAATCAATAGAAACATATTAAAAAAAAAAAAGAATCAGGGAAGAGAAAGAGAAGGAGGGGAGGAGTCGTCATTTAAAAAAATACAGAGCAGGAGAAGGAAGCTATACTTATGTGTACAGTTTTTAATTTTAATATAGAGAGTAAGAATCATCAGCCTCTTGATGTATTTGAAGAAACCAAGCTCTGATGTATTGTGACAACTGTCACTGAGGGAACAATAGATCCATACAAAGCCGCTCTTCCTCACCCTCTGGAGGTTAACTCTCTGTTAACTAAGCATCCCCCTCACTCTCCCTTCCCAGTGCTTTTGCCTCTGGCTTGCCTGCTAGGAAGGTCAGCCTGCCTCTTGTTTATATAATTCTACTTATCCCTTTCCTGGAGGGACATAGACCTGCAGTCTCCTGCGCTTGCCTCTCTATTATGGGGGCACAGTCCTATCTGGATTTCCATATCCACAATGACCTGTGCTCATAGTCATAGTTAACATTGACCAGTGTAGCTGAGAACCACTTATAATAACAGTGCTTACTGGTGATATCTCTCTCTCTCTCTCTCTCCTGCAAGGTAAACATCACTGGCCCAGCTTTACAAATGAAAAAGCTGGAGCCCAGAAATCCCATGAAGTGTGAACCTGGTTCACGTGGATCATAAATTCTTAAAGTGTAAGGATGTGAGGTTAACCTCCTTGCCTGTCCGCTCCCGGCATCCTTAGTACCTGGCACGGCGTTGGATGGGCAGGAGGTCCTCAGCATACATTGGCAAGAGGGCAGATTGATTTCTCGCCAGACTTCTGAGTCTGTTCGAAATAAAGCTCAGGGCATTTTATGCCGCCTGCCCTCCTGGGTCCACAAACGGGAGCATGGACTACATGGGCACAAGTCACTTGGTGGTTTTGTTTTTTTAATAAAAAGGAAGGGAAGAAAACTAAAACCCAGAATAATAAGGAAGAGTGAAAAGGAGGGGTGAGTACTGGGCTGGTGGAAGGTGGTTGATGGTGCATCTGGCACAGACATTGGTGGGATTGAGGGCTCGCTCAGCAGCATTGAGAGGTGGCAAGAGGAATGGAGGAGGAGGAGAATTCTCTTTTGGGAGAGAACATGAAGGAAAGGAGAAAAGTCACTCTGCTGGGCAGAAAGAGGGCCTGCGGTCCACAGCAGAATGTAGGGGGATTTCAAAGGAAGACCTTGCAGAAGGCAACGCAGAGGTAGAGGCGGACATTGGGTGGAAAGGCATGGGAGGAACTGTGAGGAGGTTATCTAGGGGTATTTGGGAGCTCTGTGCCCCTGAATTACTGTAAATGCATCAGAATTATTGTAGGAGCTTCTGGTATGTAACTGCTCTCAACTCCTGAACATTTCCACTTTTGTACGCCTCAGAGTTTTGTAAGCATATTTGGCAGATAAGGAAAAAAGCATGTCAGCATGGAAATCCTAGAATCTTGTCAGGCCCAGTCTGGTTGCTGATCTGATCTGGAAGGGAACTGAGGCAAGTTCTCAGCTCATGTCACACATGTTGATGTGCTTTGTGGCAGCTGCCATCTTTAAAGGAAGAACCTCCCCTTTCCGGCCAAGCTCTCCCATTGAAGTCGGCGTGCCCTTCTGAGCTGGGTTACAGCCATTGGGAGCACATTGTTGCCCCTCATCTCTGCGCCTTGGGCTGTGCTTTATGGGTGGGCAGCCTTCCAGCCACACGTAGAAGCCATGCAGTGATCATTTGTGCCAATGCTCAATGACCCATGGGGCAAAGGCAGGACTTATTAGCTAGAAAGTCCTCTAAGAATTTGAGGTTGAAGAGTTAGTTCATTGGGAACATTTTATCAGCAGAGGCAATGTCTTTGCTAGAGTCTCACTTACTCTCTTCATTTTGCAGATATTTGCCATCAGGGTTAGTGGGTTGGTGGGACTTTCCTGAGTGACGGATCTCTTAGTTGGATTTGGATCTCCGGGTTAGAGATTACTCAGAGAGGAAGAGCAATGATTATCATTTGCAGTTAATATGCAGACTTACCAAGCACAGTCCTCTGAAGGTAGCAATCCGTGATCAGCTAGAACCTCCAAGGTGTAAGAGAGACAGGTTGATGAAACAGGAAGTTCTAAGATCAGTAGGTCTATGACTGTGTCAGCCATGTTGAAGCTCACAGAATATATACCAGTCACCCAAGATCACAGAAGTTCCAATTCCTTCACTGTTTAGCAGAAACGGTAATTGCTACTAACTGGGTAGTTGTGATGTGGAAAGATGAGGTAACTGATAATAATTATAATAGCTAGAATACCTACTCCATGCCAACTACTACCTTCAGCACCTTATACGCATATAGGCTTTGGACCTGTATAGGGCCTGGCCCAAAGGAGGTTCTATAAGATAATGGAGTATTAATATTTTTATCATGATTGGTCTTCACAATCACCCAGCAAAAACGTGATATCAGTGGTAGTTACAGTCATAATATTAATGATCAGCTAATGACTTTTATTATTTGCTAAAAAGCAACTATAGCATATTATTATCAAAACATGTTAAATAATAACATATTATGGCATCATCTTAAAACTCTCCCCCCAAAAAAACCAACACAAGAAAAATTATGAGGTAACAACTATCTGTCTGAAGCAAAAAAGAAAACAGATGTTCAGAGACATTAAGAAAATTGCCCAGCCGAGACCGGTTTGGCTCAGTGGATAGAGAGTCGGCCTGCAGACTGAAAGGTCCCAGGTTCGATTCCGGTCGGGGGCATATACCTTGCTTGCGGGCATATCTCCAGTGTGGGGCATGCAGGAGGCGGCTGATCGATGTCTCTCTCTCTCATCGATGTTTCTGACTTTCTATCCCTCTCCCTTCCTCTCTGTAAAAAATCAATAAAATATATTTTAAAAAGAAAAAGAAAAAGAAAATTGCCCATATTCATGATAGTACTTGGAAATGGAAGGGCCAATCAAACCCAATGTGTGATACAAACTCCAGGCTCCTGCCTAGGCTGTGTGGTTCAGTGGTTGAGCCTCAGCCTATGACCCTGGAGGTCACGGTTCAATTCCTGGTCAGGGCACATGCCCGGGTTGTGGGCTCGATCCCCAGTGTGGGTCATACAGGAGGTAGCCCATCAATGATTCTCTCTCATCTTTGATGTTTCACTCTCTCTCTCCCTCTCCCTTCCTCTCTGACATCAATAAAAATATATTTAAAAAATTTACC
Organism: Lasiurus cinereus; assembly: GCA_011751065.1. NCBI lineage: Eukaryota > Metazoa > Chordata > Mammalia > Chiroptera > Vespertilionidae > Lasiurus > Lasiurus cinereus. The sequence goes on along the minus strand of JAAGEH010000452.1, from coordinate 7,032,831 downwards.
CAGACTTCTCTAACTTTGTGGGCTTCGATCCACATGACAGGTTGTGTCTGACTGAGGTACAGGGTCAGAATTCCAATGGGGCAGGAGAGAAAGCAGTACCGCCTAGCATTCGGAGGTATCAATTCACTTCGTCTTTGACTCTGGGATATGATCTATGAACAGGGCTGCATGCTGTTTCATAGACTGTGAGGCAGGTGTTTAAAACCTCTGTTTTCCCGATGAGGAGACTGTGGGGCTAAGAGCTGAAAAGAGTTACTTGACTTTATTTAGACCAGTGGTTCTCAACCTTCCTAAGGCCGCGACCCTTGCATACAGTTCCTCATGTGGTGGTGACCCCCAACCATGACATTTTGCTACTGTGATGCATCGTGATGTAAATATCTGCATTTTCCGATGGTCTTAGGCGACCCCTGTGAAAGGGTCGTTCGACCCCCAGGTTGAGAACCGCTGATTTATACCCACGTCTCCTTACCAGCTCCATGTCTCAGTCACTGCCAAGCCCCTGCGTTAGCTTCTCCCCAACCCTGCCGCGGAGAAAGCGTCCAAGCTTTTGCGACTTTCCCTTTGCTTCTCTACACCACCCATCTTCCTTGTATGTGTAATTAGTTATCGGAATTACAGCTTAAGGGAAGAATAGAGCCATCATATTCTTCACAGAAATAATTCCACTTGATTGAGGAGTCATCAATTGTGAATAGGAATAATTGCAAGGATTTCAATGGAACGCGAAATTGGCAGTTTGAGTGGAATCAGCCATTGGCTAGGCCTGTGTTGATGCTGGAAAAGGGGTGGCCTGTGCGGAATTGCTCAGAGGGGAATCCAGGAGCCGCGGAGGAGACAGTCCACACACAAGTCACTCCGCCCAGAGGGTGAAGCTCTAGAGACAGGACACCATCGTCAGTTCCCTTAGAGCTACTGTGTTTCCTATGTCATTGCCTGCAGATGTGGATCTGGACATGCATGGAGCCACACAGGAAGTGGGGGGAGGAAGAGGTTACAGTTATTTAGTCAGAGAATATACTGCCTCCCGAGACAGGAAATTCACATGCAAATAAGTCATTTGTATACATTGAGATTTGTATACATTGAGATTCTGGATGGATCCTCCTGGTCTAACGGACAGCTTGCAAGCCTGCTGGTCTCTAGCACCAGTTCTCAAACATAAATGAGGAGGCTCATGTAGAGTTAAATATATATGAATTCTTGCCGAGACCGGTTTGGCTCAGTGGATAAGGCATCGGCCTGGGGACTGAAGGGTCCCAGGTTTGATTTCGGTCAAGGGCATGTAAATTGGTTGCGGGCACATCCTCAGTAGGAGGCGTGCAGGAGGCGGCTGATCGATGTCTCTCTCTCATCAATGTTTCTGGCTTTCTATCCATTTCCCTTCTTCTCTGTGAAAAATCAATAAAATATATTTTAAAAGTGTATATATATATACACATATACATATATACATATATGTATGTATATTTCTGGGATTATCGGAAATATACATATATATATATATATACATATACGTATACATATATATATAAACTCTGTAAGTCAAAGAAAAAAGTCATGTCTGTCAGACTCATGTTAAGATATGGGGATAACATAGGAGGAGATTGTTGGCAAGATATCTTAGTAAGCACAATATGGGGATTTTTATTTTTATTTTTTTGGCCAAAGGGGAGTGATCATTTCACTAATTTATTTATAAGTAAAATTCTAGAGGCCCATATTTGGAATCAGTCTCTGTGACACGGCCTGAGACCTTTCTCACTGCTGGACCATATTCCAAACCGTGAATAGTCATCTAATAACACATTTTCAGCTAACTAGTTTTACCTGTCAATAATTTGAGGCAGCCGAGACCGGTTTGGCTCAGTGGATAGAACATTGGCTTACGGACTGAAAGGTCCCGGGTTTGATTCCGGTTTGGGGGTATGTACCTTGCTTGTGGGCACATCTCCACAGTGAGGCGGGCAGGAGGCAGCTGATTGATGTCTCTCTCTCATCGATGTTTCTGACGTTCTATCTCTCTCCCTTCCTCTCTGTAAAAAAACAATAAAATATATATTTTTTTAAATCCTCATAAAATATATGTGTAGCAATGTTGTGAAATGCGGTATAATACATTAAAATAATCAGATTATACCCCATTACCCTATAATATTCTAATCAGATATTAAGAATAATAATAATTTGAGGCAAATGTGAATGTCATATCCGTATATATACCAAGGGAAATAAATAATAATGGCACTTGAAAAATGACAAGAAAGACTAGGGCATTATTGGTAAAGCGTGTAGATGAAAGCAATTGTTTTTTCATGAATTCACCTTCAATTAATTAAATTCATGAAATGTTACTAGGATACATAGTTCATTAGCATTTCCCCCCTCCCTTTTTTTAAGTAATTCTGGGATTATCTGAAATATTAGAACACTAAACCGTAAACATAAACTGAGGCACTTAGTAAACAACTCAAATGTCAGTTATGAAATGGGTAAAATATCTAGGGAAACAAGAAGAATCCCTGGGTTCTTGAATATACAAAGTATACCCACCTCACTGGCATTTATTGAAGTGTCATGACCTTATGACCTTCCTCTGGCAAACTGGCATGACCTTAAGATGTGAGTCATGAGATGGTTTGGAATAGCCCTGGGCATTTTTTGAGTCTTGAAGGTTTCAAGACTTAGATTCAGATCTTGATACCCTCCTCCCCATTTGGTGGCTCTGTTATATTATATCCTATGTAACAAAACCATAATATGCAAATCAACTTGAACGGTGGAATGACTGGTCGCCATGATGCACACTGACCACCAGTGGGCAGACGCTTAATGCAGGAGCTGCCCCGTGGGAGTCAGTGCACTCCCATAAGGAGAGAACCTCTCAGCCAGAAGCCGGGCTCATGGCTGTGGAGTGCAGTGGCAGTGGTGGGATCCTCTACTGCCTTTGCAGGAGTGCTAAGGACCCCTTGGGGGATGTCCAACTGCCAGCTTAGGTCTGCTCATGGGGAGGCCTATGAGTGGAACTAAGCCGGCAGTTGGACATCCGCTGAGGGGTCCCAGACTGTGAGAGGGCACAGACCAGGCTGAGCCCCCTACCCCCCCCCACCCCCCCCCGAAGTGCACAAATGTCATGCACCGGTCCTCTAGTTTCTATCTAAAGGTCTCTAGACCTCATAGACATGAGAGTTACTGACATTTATCCTGTGTTTGCACACTCCAATGCTGAGTCCCGAAAGCAGCTAGGAAAAACTCTCTTACTATTTTTCTGCCTTGCTTTTCCCTCCTTCATTCCTCCTGCCTTCATTCTTTTCCTTGGTATTATTTTATTCTCCACTACATTGGTTGAGAACCCATTATGTGCCAGAAATCATGTTTGGTTCTGGGCATCGGAAGGTGAATAAGATATGGTTCCTGCCCACAGTGCTTTACTCTCAGGACAGGTTGAAATCATAGAGGACGTGGTGAAATGGAGAAAAGACATAAAGGTAAAGGCCATGAGGCAGGTCCTAGCAAAGGTGCATGGAAATGGAAAGGAGGAGAGTCATTAGTTCTACCTGGGAGGGTTTCTTTGTCCCCGCAACATCAGAGCTGGACCCGAAAACATGAATGGAGTTCTGAGAGGCCGATGAAGGCTGAGGGTGGTCTGGGCTGACTCTCACAAAGCTGAGCAGGCACCGAAGTGTGAGGAATGTCTATCCCAGTGGTTCCCAACCTTCCTAAGGCCACGACCCTCTAAGACAGCTCCTCATGTGGTGGTGACCCCCAACCATAAAATTATTTCCGTTGCTACTTCATAACTGTAATTTTGCTCCTGTTAATGAATCGTAATGTAAATATCTGTGTTTACTGATGGCCTTAGGCTCTACAGCAGTGGTTCTCAAACTGTGGATCTCAACCTACAGGTTGATACCCACTAAATTGTCACCTAAGACCATCGGAAAACACAGATATTTGCGTTACGATTCATTAACAATAGCAAAATGACAGTTACGAAGTAGCCATGAAAATAATTTTATGGTTGGGGGTCGCCACAACATGAGGAACTGTATTAAAGGAGGCATATCATTCTGAAATTGGTGAGGGATGTTCATGTTTTGTAGCATTATAGAACATACACTTTGTTAACTACTTTTTATTAAAATAAGTGCATTTTCATTATTATTACATGGCATTAAATACCTAAATTTTATTTATATAAATATATATAGATAGGTATATATTTATAAAATATAAATACAAAGTTAGTAATAAATATATGTCTGATGTATAGATATTTTTGGAAATATAAATACAAATATATATGTTATATATATATTTGTGTATATATATATTATATATATGTGTGTATATATATATTTCTATATCTCTGTGTATGTACCTATATCTATATATAATAATATCTGTATATAGATAAATCAACACATTTGGCTTTTTATCTCACATGTACTAATATCAAACTGAAACTCTTGTTTAGCGATTAATAGCATTTTACACAAGAGATTTGCGAGCTTCAGTGAGTTTTCGGTGATCTGCCCAAGATCACATGGCTGGGAGCACTCCTTCCAAAATAAGTTCTCCTGTATCTAACCCCAGAGCCCCTTTTCCAGCAGGTGCAGTCTCCGATCCCCATCAGAGTCCAGGAAAATCTACTGTGGGAAGGAGAGGACCTTCTATTCCTTTACAAAACCACATCACATTATCTCCATGTATATTCTTGCCAAGTCTTTATAAGCACATTATAATATAAAGTAATTACGGCAAATATTCTTTTAAAATAAAATTTAGAAATTGTTATCAGCATTTTATGTTGCTATAGACATTTTTAACATAATTTTAAACATCTCCTTAATAATGTATACTTTTAATCTATATAACCTTAACCACTAAGTTAATATTTGCCTTGCTACATATTGAAATTACTTTAATTGGTTGACTTTACAAAATAGCTTAGAAAAAAATGAACACACTCTTTAAAAAAGTGAAAAAGGAACATTTAAAAAATTTTTGGAATAAGTTCAGATTTTATTTTATTTTTTTAAATATATTTTATTGAGTTTTTACAGAGAGGAAGGGAGAGGGATAGAGAATTAGAAACATCGATGAGAAACATTGATCAGCTGCCTCCTGCACGCCCCCTACTGGAAATGTGCCCACAACCAAGACACATGCCCTTGACCGGAATCGAACCTGGGACCTTTCAGTCCACAAGCCAATGCCCTATCCACTGAGCCAAACCGGTTTTGGCATAAATTTGGATTTTAAAAGTGTAAAGTCCAAGTCTATAAACAACCCTTGGATTACTGATACATTTCATCAATTAGCTTTCCAGTTATATTGCTCTGTTTTACAAAAGAACCAGACATAGATAAGAAATTTAGTTACTCCAAATAGCGCCTATTTCATCATCCATCTATATCTGTATATCTTCCTGTCTCTCTGTCTGATGTTTGCTCTATCTGTCTGTCATCAAGCATCACCCACCTCGCTAATTCATAGTTCTAGTCACGAAGAAAGGGAGACGCAGGAGATGTTGTATCCAGTGAAGGCGAAGTTTTCTCCCGTGTCCCTGTCGCCTTGGTGACATATTCGTGCAGGTTGTGCACGATTGAAGTGATGATGTGGGCATGCGTTGGGGCAGTTCTGGGTATACATCCTTTACCCCGCATCCCTGGCGGCCTGTGGCCCAGACCCCACAGCTGCAGAAAGTATGGGTGCAGCCCAAACCGGTGTGGCTCAGTGGATAGAGCATCGGCCTGTGGACTGAAAGGTCCCAGGTTCAATTCCGGTCAAGGGCATGTACCTTGCTTGCGGGCACATCCCCAGTAGGAGGTGTGCAGGAGGCAGCTGATCGATGTTTCTCTCTCATCCATGTTTCTAGCTCTCTATCCCTCTCCCTTCCTCTCCATAAAAAATCAATAAAATATATTAAGAAAAATAAAAAAAGAAAGTGTGGGTGCAGTCTGTGACCCCCGCGTCCAAAAAAAAAAAACCAGACGTATTGCTAAGAGAGTTTGGGCCACTTCATCTGATCGACAAAGCCCCCCTTTTACGGAGAGTAACATGAAAACCGCACGTTGAAATGGCAGGAGTTTCGGGGACTGACAAAGCTAGTGGTTTCATAATGGGGAGAACGCGCTCCGCAGAGGCGAGCCCAGCGTTTCAGATGGACGGCAGTCTTTGAACAGCACAATCCGGGGGGCCCCCCGAAGGCTGAATTACAGTAATCAGCCCTCGCGATGACAAAGGAGTTAATCAGCATCTCCTCGCCTTTCCCAGGCAGCCCCTCCATCCCTGATGGCACAGAAATTATCCAAAGCAGTCTTCCTGGCGGATACAGAATGCCTCCCAAATGAGAACGCCGAAGACAATGGGAAGAAAACGCACGCACACGCACACGCACACACACACACACACACACATACATGTTTGAAATGTTTGAGATGTCTGAGGCTGGATTCTAATCAGAAGTCCTCTCTGAATGATGAGGCCCGAGAAGCAGCTGCTTAGCACACAGGAGAACACAGGCTGGCCTAGGATTTAAATTCTTCAAGTGCCGCACCGGAGAAATCTCCATTTGATTGAACAAATTTCAGATAAAACCGTATCTTTTAAGTACAGGGAAATGAAGCCGCAGACACATATGAGGAAATTAGTTTCTCCAAATGCAGATATTCTATCACCCACCTATCATCTATCTCTCTATATCTGTCCATCCATCCATCCATCCATCCATCCATCCATCCATCCATCCATCCATCTATCTATCATCAAACATCACCCATCAATCTACTTCATCGCTACCTTCACCATCAGTGTGTTCACTGGAGGGTACTGAATGCCCTTTTCAGAGAAAGATGCCCCCCCCCTTTCCTGTTTTATTCCTCCTGCCAGGGTTCCTCTCCATTCCCATCCCTTCCCGTTCTTGCTCCCCGGTGACCGTTTCAATCTTTACATTGAAATTGAATTCACGGAGGGTGGACTGTTTGCATTAATTGATTTTGCTGATTCGGTTTTCCAAATGAAGTTCCAGGGAAAAACTTGTCAAATGTATTTGTTTACATTTCTTGTCTGAATTGGATCTGCACTGAACGCTATTGAGAGTCCACCGGGACCCGCTCATCCTCCGGAACACCCATTGTGTGTGTTTGTTTCTCCTTCTCAACACGTTGGTGCCCCCGTTTTCAAGGAAAAGGCGTGTCCTCAGGATGTTCTGTTGTTTACTCAAAGGAGCCGGGGGGGGGGGGGGGGGGAGACTATGGAAAGGCGGTCTCAGTCTAAACCCTAGAACAGTGGTTCTCAACCTGTGGGTCGCGACCCCTTTGGGGGTCGAATGACACTTTCACAGGGGTCGCCTAAGACCATCGG
>JAAGEH010000452.1:6967836-7025453 GCA_011751065.1 Lasiurus cinereus | reverse complement strand
TGCTTGGCACAGCCGTATGTTATTCATTGACACACTTTGTAACTGTATATATCCATGTAAGGATGGCTTGCTTGGGACAGCTGTATGTTATTCATTAACATACATTTTACCTGTAGATGTCTATATATGAATGGTATGCTTGGGACAGCCCATAGGCTATTCACTGACTTACTTTTTACCTGTAGCTGTCTGTGTAAGATGGCATGTTTGGGACAGCCTTGTGCTATTCACTGACATACATTTTACCTGTAGCTGTGTGTGTAAGAATGGCATTTTTGGGACAGCCGTGTGCTATTCACTGACATACGTTGTATCAGTAGATGTCTGTGTAACAGTGGCTTGCTGGAACCACCTTTGACACTTAGGTAAGGGACAGATATTCTAACCACATCTTAGAGGATTCTGGCAGGAATGGAGTGATTGAGGAGAAATTCACAAAGAAACTATTGACCATGATATGGCCAGGTTAAGAGAGCCCATCAAGGGATAGTGAACTAAGTCTGAGTAATGCCTATATTTCTTTCTTTTTCTTTTCTTCCTGTCTTGTTTTATAACCGTAAGAGTGTGATGTGTTGAGTTATAGAATAATATGATCAAATCCTGAGACAAACCATTGTAATGAAAGATATTATTATGTTACCATCAATATTTTCAAATAAGCATAGATGTCCAATTGAGTGCTCTCCGGATGGGAGGCTTTGATATGAAAGTTATGTCAAGGTCAAATAAAGTACATAAGAATTCAGCTCTTCCATGAGCCTGCCCATTGCCTGGGTGGATAGATTTCCCAGAATACTCTTGGACTTCCCAGCTACTCAAATTTTGCCGGAACTTGAACTTCTCACAAACCTTTTACAGACAGATGATTTAATTAGACTATAATCTAAACTCCTATAAGAGTTTAAAAAAAAACCCACAACAACGGTAACAAACAAAACTAAACAGAAGTGCAACTTGAGGAGCGTGTAAGAGTGTGGCTCATCCTCAGTTTGAACTGAACTTCTATGATGTCCCCGGGTTAGAAGTAAAGGGAAATTATCTTTAATCTGAACAGTTTTCTTTCATTTGGGCCAGAGGTATAACACTCATCCCTTCAATAGGAATGTACTAGGCTAGTCATGATCATTTTTCAGGATTATGAGATTTTAGCAATATTGGGAGGAGCATCCTATGATATAGACTTAAGTAAAAATGCAGGGCACAGAAAAAATATAATATTCTTATAAGATAGATGATTATTCTTTAAAATGGAAATAACTGCAACATCCATTAATATGGGACTAAGTTACTGATAGTATATTCATAAATGAACAAGGATGCACCTATGAGAAATAATAAGTTGAACCTCTATGTGCTAACAAGAAAGTAGCTCAGCCTGGCCAGCATTGCTCAGTGGTTGAGCATTGATCTATGAACAATGGTTCGGTCATGGTTCGATTCCTGGTCAGGCATATGCCTGGATTATTGGTTTGATCCCCATTCTGAGGCATGCAGAATGAGTCATTGATGTTTCCCTCTTCCTTCCTCTCTGAAATCAATAAAAATATATTTAAAAGAAAATATCTCAATGACATCCATTGTGTGGATAAATGCCTATATCATGATCACATTTGTGATTAAATGTTTATATACATATGCACATTTGTATGCATATTCAAGCAATGGCTTTAGAATTATACACATATGCTTATCTAGGAAGAGAATTATAAGGGTAGAGAGAGGACTAAATACAGATTTTCAAGATAAGTTCAGGACCTATGCAAATGTTGAATCTTTAACAAGAAAATTAAATTATTAGTACCATTGACAAAGAGGCAGATAGATAAAATCCTGAAAAGAAATCAGAAGAAAAAAACACAGACATTTTAACACTCAGGATTCTAGGTTATTCCATATGGTTTTATGTTTACCCTGTTTTCATGATCTTTCTGTCTTTCTTAAGTATTTATTTCTTTTACAATAGAGAAGGTGTAAGTAAACAATTAAAGTATAAATGTAGTTCAACAAATAGTACCTGGGGATTTAGACACTTGCCTAGTTTAATTCCAATCGGCATCTTACTCATCTGAGTTGATTCCAGAAAATGCATTTACTTCTTCGATTTCAAATGTATGTGTGAGCTTCGGAATAATTTATCTTTGACCTCAGAGCCTTCAAGCTATTTGTGTATTTACTCCTCTTGTAGGGGAACTGGAGCCGGTGATAAATGGAAGGATTCTTTTACTTCCAGGGTTTCCCTGGGTAGATGAGGCTGTGTTATGATTTATGCTTTAATTTGGGAGGCAAGAGTATGCCATTCCGTTTGCTTGGGAATGTATATTTTTGCAAGTTTTTAAAAAAAGACGTGATAAAATGGATTTTTGCAAGTTATCTACTGCTGTCTATGAGTCTAATCTCTCTTAGTGTTGGCATGGCAAACACACACCAGTGAAATGTCAAAAGAAAACGGAAAACGGTGTGAGCGGGGACTTGTGTTTATGTACTTGTGGTGTGTGTGTGTGTGTGTGTATGAGAGAGAGAGAGAGAGAGAGAGAGAGAGAGAGATTCATACCTTTATTTTTGAATGAGCTGCCTGCCTGAAAGTCATTCTCCTATTTCTCTCTCCATCAGCGATTATAAAAACTGCCCTCCCCAACATGGACCGAGAAGCCAAGGAGGAGTACCTGGTCGTCATCCAAGCCAAAGACATGGGCGGACACTCCGGCGGCCTGTCTGGGACCACGACCCTGACCGTGACTCTCACTGATGTTAACGACAATCCTCCCAAGTTTGCCCAGAGTAAGTGAATTTCCTGCACTGTCTGAAGGTGTCATTCGAATTTCTATTATAATTTTTGTTATTTATATTATAATCAACATACAGTGGTACCTTGAGATACGAGTTTAATTTGTTCTGTAACCTTGAGGCGTGGGAAACTATGAGATGCTCAGGTCTCGGTAAACTCGTGGGTCGTGTGCAGCCGGCTGATCCGAGCGATGACTCCTATCTCAAATGTTGCTGGTATTTCAAAGCAAAAATCGCTCGCTCGATGGCTCGTATCTCAAAAATATTGTATGTTAGGACACTCATATCTCGAGGTGCCACTGTATGTTATAATTACACTATAGAGTTCAATTTTTATATGATGAACCTCCAAAAAGCCAACTGCCATCATGTAGTGTGGATTAGATACAAGGTATGGCAATTCACATATGTGCACAAAACAAGCAACCCTCTTGTCGTGTGGTACTAAATGCACCCTCATTGTACAAAGTTTAAACAAATGGAAACCATTTCCAAATATTGAGGAGGTCATTCAAGTTGTGGAGCTGAAACCTCAAGATGGGAGCGTATTTCTCCCTTCCATGGTTCCTTCCTTTAAGACATTTTGATAGAGCAATTAAATGCACCTCCTATATTGTTCTATCCAGAGTCCTACTTGTCATAAAAAGTAAACGCAATCTTTAGCATCTGAGGTGAAAAAGGCAGCTACATTTGCTGCAAAATACATGCTTTTCCTCAGCTGAGGGAACAGCGGGGATCACTGACTGGACGCTTCCCTGCTAAGGGCCCATGTGGCCTCAGAAAACTCCAAGCTTTCCAGGCAGCCACTGTCAATGAATCCGGGAGTCGGTCCTCATTTGCCGGCGTTCTGGTACTCTCAGTGAACCCCTTTTCTTTGGAATATTTGTCAGAGTAACCGGACCTAGAGAGATGATGGGGGACGGTCTTTCTGGCCTGGAGACTCTGGAGTTGAGGGATGGACGTTGATGAGGAATCAGCTGAGACAAGGTCAGACCAAGAGATTGGGGATGGGCATTGCACCTCGAGGAAAGGAAGGAGAAGCACAGAGGCCGGAGAGTTAGGTTAGGGGAGAGTTTGCCGTATTGGATTTGTAGTCCCTTTGAAGTACCATGACTTTGATCCTAACAGCACTGGGGAGCAGGAAAAGATTTCAAGTGGAGCCGGCCAGTGTGGCTCAATGGTGGAGGAGTGACCTGTGAACCAGGAGGTCATGGTTCAATTCCTGGCCAGGGCTACATGCCCAGGTGGTGGCCTTGTTTCCCAGTAATGGCTTTAGAATTATACACCTATGCTTATCTAGGAAAAGAATTATAAGGGTAGAGAGAGGACTACATAGAGATTTTACACATGTTTATCTAGGAAAAGAATTATAAGGGTAGAGAGAGGACTAAATATAGATTTTCAAAATAAGTTCGGGACCTATGCAAATGTTGAATCTTTAACAAGAAAATTAAATTATTAGTACAGTTGACAAAGAGGCAGATAGATAAAACTCTGAATATAAATCCTGGTGTGCAGGAGGCAGCTGATCAATGATTTGCTCTTTCAATGTTTCTCTCTCTCTCTCTCTCTCCCTTTCCCTTCCTCTCTGAAATCAATAAAAATATATTTTTTTAAAATAATTTAGTTGAAAAACAAATGAGAGGAAAGATTTTAAGTGGTCGCTTGAGTAATAGGATTTGATTTCAGGGAGATCAGAGAGAATGAAAGCTGGCCTTCGCCCAGTGCCTTCCCCCAGCTCAGCCAGTTGGCAGGTGGCCGTAGTCATTCCTGTCAGAGTGAGGGGAGCCTTGGCAGGCCAGGGGGGGCTCAGTGCAAGTGGAGAAAAGAGCACGGTTGCAATAGATATCTGAAAGGTTATAATAACAAGAATCTAAGGATATATTACATTTTTTTTTTCTGACATGAAAGACTATTAGATGCATCTGGTGCATTTGGATGGGAATAGGAGAACCAGTTTTTTAAGAAAGAGTGAAGATGCCAAGACCGGTTTGGCTCAGTGGATAGAGCGTCGACCTGCAGACTGAAAGGTCCCAGGTTCGATTCTGGTCGGGGGCATGTACCTTGCTTGCGGGCACAACTCCAGTGTGGGGTGTGCAGGAGGCGGCTGATCAATGTCTCTCTCTCATCGATGTTTCTGACTTTCTATCCCTCTCCCTTCCTCTCTGTGAAAAATCAATAAAATATATATTAAAAAAAAAAGAAAGAGTGAAGAGAGGACAGAGAGAAAGACAGGGAGAGAGACAGAGGCAGTATGGCCAATGACACAGTCGAGGTACCTTGGAGAATTTATCTTCAGAAATTCCCAGGTAGAAAGAACACTAAAGTTGCATTTTCACGGAGAAATTTCACATCTGGCCATTCATAAAGCAGACAACAAGGCAACCCCCTTTAACAATGTTACTGGAATGGAGAAATACCCTTTCTCCTCTCCTTCCCCCAACCTCTTTGTGCTTTTCCAGTTGCCAGTAGAGTTAATGCTCTAAGAGGCAACTCTTCTTCCTTGCAAAAAGGCTCGTTTCACTTCAGCGGTGGCGGATGAGTTTCAGAAGTGTTACTAACTTTCTCAGAGGTAATAACCATTACACCTGATCACACTGAGGGCGATGATGGGAGTGCGCAGAATAGAGATGGTTCACGAATTGTTCCATGTGCTTTTTTCCCCGAGGCTCCCTGCGTCAGAACAGGCGATGAGGGGAGGTCCCTGGCCGCCTTATTTTACTTCATCACTATTCCTGAATGGAGCATCTCACACCTCCCCTGGAATAAGGAGTCTGCAGGAAATGGCATCATTGCACCAATTACGAGAGAATAGGGAAACTTAGGACTTTTAGTGCGTGCCTTATGGCCAAACTCTTAGGAAAACATGTTCCCCGGTCCCATCATTTCATGGTTCTCAGGGACATCTTTCTGTCATTAAATAAAAGGGTGTTTGTGCTAGAAGAAATGCTTACCCATCATCCCAACTAACCTTGTTACAGTTGGTAAAATAGGTGGGTAAAATAGGCCTGCGTTTATCCCAGGGACCCAGTGATGGAGTTCAAACAACGATTAGATAACGTTCTCCAACTAGAATGTTTCCTTTTGGGTTTAGAATTCATCGAGTGTTTATGCTCCCCTTTGTTCGCCACAGGATTAAAACTTCCCGGCTGCCTGGGTTTGGATTCCCCAGAAACAGGCGCGGAGACAAGAATTGGATGAGAAGTGGTTTATCGGGGAGATGATGCCAAGAAATGCCAGGAGGGAAGAGAGGATGCGGGCGAGAGAATCAGGGAGCCAAAGAGGCACCTTATCGAGCCAACTACCACTGTGGGTGCCTGGAGCTGTCCCACCGGGGAAATGCTGGAACACTCTAAATTAAATAAACAAGCAAAAGAAAAATAAAGGAGAGAGAGAGAGAGAGAAATGTTACGCTACCAGAGAAGGGAGGGAACTGGGATAGAAACTCTGGTGAGTGTTTGAGGGCTGCTTCCGGGGGGTATGAATTCTCTCCAGTTCTGGTCTGACAGGCAGGGGCCAACGTGAATTCCGAAAGCCAGAGGAAACCCTCAGGCAAAAACAGGCAGGAGCTGGCCGTGAAATGTAGGGCACAGATGCACTGAAGGGGTGATGGCCAGGGGTTCCGTTTCCAGAAGCTCCCCCTCCACCGAAGCGAAGGAGGAGGAACACGAAAGCACCGGCGATGTGAATGAAGATGCTGCTAATTAGCCATGTTTTACTGCTCCCACAGGAGGAGCAGCAGACACTGTAATTGTATTTCTCCCAGAGACTTGGGGAAGCAGGATGTCTGTTGTTCAGAGCGACGAGGAGGGACTTGGGGAGCAAAGAGGAGTGTTTCATGTGTCAGAACCGCTTGCTGCAGGGCCCAGCAGAAGTTGAGTCATTGGGTTTTATCAAAACCGGGCTGCGAGTCTGTAAATACAGAGGTAACCTCCAAAGGGACTCTCTGTGCATTGCACATTGCGTCTTCCCGTGCTGAAATGAGCTGGCTGTTTTATGTTGGGAAACTACGGATACCCCCGAGGGCAGCCAGTGTGATTGTATAGTCCATTGGAAAGAAAGTTCACATGGCTTCTCTGATATCCTGCTATCACTCTCCTCCGACTACACACTCGGTGCACGTGTGATGGGATCATTTCTGGATCTCAGAAGAGTCTCAACAAGAGCTCACTACTGCCAAAACCGGTTTGGCTCAGTGGATAGAGCATCGGCCTGCAGACTAAAGGGTCCCAGGTTCGATTCCGGTCAAGAGCATGTATCTTGGTTGCGGGCACATCCCCAGTAGGATCTGTGCAGGAGGCGGCTGATTGATGTCTCTCTCTCTCTCTCTCTCTCTCATCGATATTTCTAACTCTCTATCCCTCTCCCTTCCTCTCTGTAAAAAATCAATAAAATATATTTTTAAAAAAAGAGGTCACTACTTCCGGGAACTCTATCTCTGACTCATTTAAAATGTTGTGCATTCCAAAGCAAAAAAATAATTTTTAAAAATATTTTCCATGTTGTGGTGATAGCATTTGCAGGAGTGCCCAGAAGAAAGGAGGTGCCTAGTAAATATTTGCTAAATGAATGGATGGATGGATGGATGGATGGATGGATGGATGAATGAATGGAATCTGCAAGGCACTCAGTGTTTGTCCTCTTTCCCAAGGTCTGTATCACTTCTCCGTTCCTGAAGATGTGCTTCTGGGCACTGCCATAGGCAGGGTCAAAGCCAATGACCAGGATATTGGAGAAAACGCCCAGTCATCGTATGACATCATCGATGGGGATGGCACAGCACTCTTCGAGATCACCTCTGACGCCCAGGCCCAGGATGGCATTATAAGGCTAAGAAAGGTAAGCTGAGGAAGCTTTTGTTCGCATTCAAAATAACCTCCTGGCAACTTGAGTTTCGGGGTTTGCTGGAGTTGGGTGGACTTTTCTGGTGAAGCCTTAGAGCTGCTCGGGGTGTCTCTTCTTCAGCTGCAGAGAAAGTGGAGCTAATTTTACACCTCATACCAAGAGGCCCGCTTTGCATTATCGGCTGAAGCTCTGGGAGACAGTTACCATGGTGATGCTAGCCACCAATCTCACCTTATCCCTCCCATCCGCATCACACCGCCTTTTCCAGGACTGCAGGAATTTGTTGGGAACTCACCACTTGAAAGGCACCCCTCAAGCAAGGAGGGGTGCAGATTGGGGGACAGCTCCTATTCTTGGAAGAAATTATTTGGGGGCACATGGTCTGTGGTTCCGAAGAGGATTCCCCGTGGGAAGAAGCCTCGCTTGCCCACAGAGTTGGCGAGTTCAGTGGCTTTTCATCTTTCTCTCTGTTAATTCTCCCCCTGTCTGCCCTCCTGCTTCCTGGTCTGTCTCCACAAATCACACTGAAGTCTTTCTTTTTAATAGATTTTTGTTGATTTCAGAGAGGAATGGAGAGGGAGAGAGAGAGAGAGAAATATCAACAAGGAGAGAGAATCATTGATCGGCTGCCTCCTGCACATCCCTGGACTGGGGATCGAACCCACAACCTAGACTTGTGCCCTGACCGGGAATCATCCCATCACCTCCTGCTGCATAGGTCAATGCTCAACCACTAAGCCACACTAGCCAGGCTCATCAGGGGTATTTAGTTTAATGTTGTCCTTCATATCTCTGTCATGAAATAGCCCAGATTAATCTGTAATAATAAAAGTATAATATGCTAATTAGACTGGACAGCCAAATGACCTTCTGGACATCATTCTGGACAAAGCCAGGGTGGAGGTGGCGAGGCAGAGGAGGTTAGGGGCAATCAGGCAGGTAGGTGAGCAATTAGGAGCGATCAGGAAGGCAGGCGCATGGTATGGGGTGATTGGGCTGGCAGGCAGAATAGTTAAGGGTGATCAGGCAGGCAGGCAGGCCAGCAGTTAGGAGCCAGCAGTCCTGGATTACGAGAGGGGTCCCAGATTGTCAGAGGATGCAGGATGGGCTGAGCGGGGACCCTCCCTCCATGCATAAATTTTGTGCACCGGGCCTCTAGTTTTTAAATAGTTTTGTTTGTTCATGAATAAGAAGATAGATGGTGAACCACACCATTGTGAGCCCATAATTCTTCCCTCTGTCCTGATCAGTATATCACTGAAATAGCTCCCAATGTACTCTGCAATTCTATGTTCTGTTGCACAGGAATCTGCCATCCACTGATTATGTTCTTAAAATCCCCTGTGGAAGAGATAGTGGCATGTTCTGGATTCACCTTGTTATACAAAATACAACTTAAGATCAATTTTGAGAAAAACGGTGCATGTATTTCAACTGTCTTTTTGAGCAACCCTACCTTAATGCATGGCTTTAGTGTAGGATTAAGCATTGCAAAGTATTTAAAAATAGAGTACAGTATAATTATGCTTGAGTCAATTATTGAATAACCCAGAGCTACATTTTCCTTGGCTAATGATTCCTAATGTCATTTTTATTGTTATTACTAACTGCTATCCGTTGTTGCCATAAGGTGCTTTTATAAGCTGAAGCAATTAGCCACTGGCTGTATTTTTATTCCCGATTATTCATAAACTGAGAAGCATATACTACACATTTTAACACCAAGAAAATGCATGTATTTTACCCTAGAGCAGTAGTGGTCGGCAAACTGCAGCTTGCGAGCCGCGGTTTGCCGCTCTGTTGACTAACGAGTTTGCCGACCACTGCTCTAGAGAACATTGTATAGGAGGGCCTATTTTCACAATTCATGGGGCCTCTTTTTTGTCGGATAAAACCCTAAGGACACCCAGATTTGGGGGGACACTGTCACTCTATTGAGCTAAGCATGAAACCGAGCATCCTCTGTCACCCTTACCAGTGTTTCTGAAGAACTTGAAATTGCAAACAGATTACAGTAGGGATGGGTGGCAGAATGCTGGTGTTGAGTCATGTACTCGCAGGTACATGCACCGGGTAATTTCAGAACAGACAGGGAAGTGAGCATCTGCCTTGTTTTCTAGAAAATATTTCAGAAAAAAATCAAGTCCCATGAGAACTGAATTTTACTATAAAAAAAATACAAAATTCAAAATGATATGTAAACTTATAGAGGAGTTCTAAAAGAGTTCACGGATGCTGGCTTGTGTTCCAGCTTCTTTTTTAATTTCTTTATTAATTGAAGTATTATGTGTATCCTTATCCCCCCATAAACCACCCCCCAATCTCCCTTTCATGTCCTTACCCCCCTGTTTTCTGTGGCCATTGGTTCGACTTATTATGCATGCATCCAAATCCTTTGGTTGATCTCTTCCCCTTAACCCCATCCTCCTCTACCTTCCCTCAGCTTCTTCTTCTTCTTCTTCTTTTAAATCTGCATTGCAGATTGAAAGTTCTGGTTCTTAGAGGAAATTGCAAAGAAACCTAAATTATGTCTTTGAACCTTGACAGATGTGCTGTCTGAAGCCTGCAGTGTTCTGTGTTGCCGGGAATTGGACCATAGGGTTGCGAAACAGATGCCCTCTGGTTATTTCAGGGGATTACGGTCTTTCACCCAGCTATATTTACCTAGGTCATTAACCACAGTCTCTGGGGCTTTTAAGGAATGAGTTATTAATCTGTCAAAAATATTGTCAGTAATGGTGCAGTGAAGTCATTTCAATTTGCTTTTAGTGGTTGTGTGAGACCGAGGGAGCTATAGCTACTGCTCGCATCGTTCCTTCTTCTAAATATAAACACAAGTCCATATGTGTCTGCATATGTATGTCTTTATATGCCTACCTGCTACATAGCACAGCACTCATCAGAGAGACTTTCTGAGAACACCCCCCCAAAAAAAAATTAAAAAAGTAAACCTTGCAGGCCTGCATGGCTCAGTGGGTGAGCATTGACCTATGAACCAGGAGGTCATGGTTCGATTCCCAGTCATGTTTGGGTTGAGGTAACAGTTCGATTCCGGTCAGGGTATGCTCGGGTTGAGGGCTCGATCCCCAGTTGGGATTGGCAGTGGGGGGTAGGGGGAGAGTGTAGAAGGCAGCCAATCAATGATCCTTTCTTGTCATTGATGTTTCTATCTCTCTCTCCCTCTCCCTTACTCTCTGCCACCAATAGAAGCATATTTTAAAAAAGAAAAAAAAAAGAAACGATAAATCTCATCTTTAGCCACATGATCCGTCGAGCGGCGATGCTTTGCCAGTGAAAGAAGAAAACCCTCTTTGTTGAGATTAGTGCTAAATTATGCTTCCTAATGTCTCCTTGCCCTAAACAATGATTAGCCCCCGTTCCTCACATTTCACACGCCGCTGCAGAAACGCTGAATTATTCTTCGCCATATCAAGATGGTGTTTGATGCTGCCTTATCTCCTCCCGGCAGAGGCTCAATTAACCGGCTGATTGGTATGCAGGTCCTGGGATCCCTAGTAAAATTTTAGTATGACTCTGAAGTGAAATGTTGACGGCGCGATTCATGACTGGGAAGAGTTTGCGCATTTCCCAGGGAAATGAGCAGAAACAAAAACACCACAATAGGAGGCGGGAGTCGCCGGGCCGGGAGAATACGCAGACATCCATAAACGCCTGTACAATTTACAGGTGGCATGTGGGGGGGATCGGAGAGGGATGCCATTAAGGCTCACCAATGGGCTGCCCCGGGGCCCCGAGCGCTCATCCCTCAGCATCACACTCGTTTGTTCTTGCTGCCGTGGTCATCAGCGGGCGGCATGCGTCTTTGTCATTGTCTTCACAGCCCCTGGACTTCGAGACGAAAAAATCCTACACCCTGAAGGTGGAGGCGGCCAACGTCCACGTCGACCCCCGTTTCAGCGGCCGGGGGCCCTTCAAAGACACGGCCACGGTCAAAATCGTCGTGGAGGACGCCGATGAGCCGCCCGTCTTCTCTTCGCCCACTTACCTCCTGGAAGTTCACGAAAACGCCGCCCTGAACTCCGTGATCGGGCAAGTGACCGCACGTGACCCGGACATCACGGCCAGCCCCATCAGGTACATGTCTCCGACGGGCTCTGTCCCATGACATCAGTGTGAACTGCCATAACATACGCCTCCTGCGTGGTTGCCTTCGATGACCAAAGAATGTCGGTCCATGCATATTGTGGGCGCATATGCGTGTGAACGGGGGTGCATGCATACATGTGTACACACACACACACATGCACGCACATCAACCCGGAGCTACACGCAATGCCCAAAGCCAGGGATATCGGGGTGAACGCAACTCTTCCCGCCTTCAGAGAGCTCAGCCAGAATGCAGAATTGCATCTGTGTTGCGGTGCATCGAGGTGGATCTTTTATATTATTTGGTTTTTGCTTGTTTATACATTTCCTTTTTGTGTGTGTTTTTTTTTTCTCTAGCATTGCTGGGTTTTCTTCTCTCTCCTTGGCCAGTTACAGTAAATTATATATGAGAATTTAGAGGCGTTGAGACCACTGTCTGAACATATTAAGAGGCCCCTATTTTATTTCTGTATTTGGTGTTTGGCTTTGCAATTATCTGGGCATTTCTGGACGGTTCAGCATATCTGGATTGGAGACGTTTTTAGATAAAATCTTTCTCTGCCATTTCAAAAATACCTTTTGTTTATGCTTCCCCTGCTCAGAATTCTTTCCCTGAGATGAGAAACGATCCTTTATTATTGTTTTTCTGCCTTTTTTATTTTTTTTCAGAAATGAGACTCAAACCTCTTTTTTTTCTGTTGAACTGCATACAACTTTTCTCTTTTGCCAGTCACCCCAATGACAGTACAATGCTCGAGCTAAATAGCTTTTTCCCCCCAAAAGCACACTGCAAATCTATAACGTGTACACTGGCCTCCGAGGGTGAAGTGTTGGCTAATGATGTGTTTGAGTGTGGATTTCAAATATTGTCTTAGAAATGTTTGCTGTAAAAAAAGAGACAGAAAACTTAATGGAGGAAGACAGTTTTAGAGAATTGTCTAGTTACTCTCTAAGTTCAATGTCAGCTCATAGACAGTGTGTTCACTTGGGTTGCGGGCATTCATATCCTTCTAATTTCTTTATTCGGAGAAATTCTAGACAATTAAGTTAATTTACTTATTACATTCTCACCCCTCACAAGGGTGCTGAAATGATGAGGTTTTGGAAGGGAAGCCTAGCAGAATAGCCAGTGAATTTGGGCACAAAATAATTATTTTTTTTCAGATCCAGAAAAATTTTTTCAACACAAACCATTTCTAAATGCAAGATAATATAGAGAGTATCCCATAAAGATACAAAAAAAAAAATGTTTTCTTCAAAAGAACCCAAACTCTAAGAAGGTAATATCCCACCTGGGGATTTGAGGAATGGTCAATTGTCCAATCTCAGTTCTAAAGGAATCACCAAGCTGAGACATACATGTGCCCTGCATTTGGCTAAGAGACTTCTATCTCTCACAGGGCATAGTGTTGAATACAGCAGCGGGAGGTACCCAGAAAATACATTACCATGGATATCCATTTTCTGACTAAGTCGTGAAATGACCTCATCTGGAAATCCTGTTATAGCCCTAGCTAGTCTGCTTGGTGGATAGAGCATCGGCCTGCGGACTGAAGGGTCATGGGTTCGATTCCACTCAAGGGAACGACCCCCCAGTTGGGAGTATGCAGGAGGCAGCTGACCAATGCAATGTTTCTCTCTCATCATTGATGTTTCATCCTCTCTCACCCTTCCCCTTCCCCCTTCCTCTCTGAAATATACATACAGTGGTACCTCCAGATACGAGTTCAATTCGTCCCGTAACCTTGAGGCGTGGGAAACTATGAGATGCTCGAGTCGCGGTAAATTGGTGGGTCGTGTGCAGCCAGCCGATCCGCGAGATTACTCCTATCTCAACTGTTGCTCGTATTTCAAAGCAAAAATTGCTCACTCGATGGCTCGTATCTCAAAAATCTCGTATGTTAGGGCACTCGTATCTCGAGGTACCACTGTATATATAACATATATATGTATATTTATGTATATATGTCTGTATACACATATAGACATATATATTTCAGAGAGGAAGATGGAAGGGCGAGAGAGAATATATACAGTGGTACCTCGAGATACGAGTTTAATTCGTTCTGTAACCTTGAGGCGTGGGAAACTATGAGACGTTCGAGTCGCGGTAAACTGGTGGGTGGTGTGCAGCCGGCCGATCCGTGCGATTACTCGTATCTCAAATGTTGCTCGTATTTCAAAGCCAAAATCGCCCGCTCGACGGCTCGTATCTCAAAAATCTCATATGTTAGGGCACTCGTATCTCGAGGTACCACTGTATATAAAATCCTGTTATAAATTAGGAACAGTGATTATTTTTTTGAATAAATGAATCTTCCTCATTTTCACATCACCCCATTTCCTCTGGGAAAAAAAAAAAGGAGAAAAAAAGGAAATACACCACAGCGAGCAGGAATGGCCACTCTCTGCACATCTCCCGGTGTAAGTGACAGCATGTGAAGGGAATAAGCAGGATTGGTCCAACCGAGAGGCCTGTCATGGGGCCCGTTTGGCACTTGACTTGACAAGGTTTCTACACTCGTTCGCGGGGAACACACAGGGGGCTCGGGAGCCTGCCAAGCCAAGGGCCCTTCTGGGGCGCGAGGCGCTCAGATATCAGGGCAATCAGCTCCAAACATGAAGGCCGTGGTCCCAGCGGGAACGGACTTCCTGCGCCGAGGCATGTTCTTAATCAGCTAGCCACGGGGTACAGGGCCGTTTCCTGCCACAGTGACAGTTAGCTCCGACCGGCAGATCTGGGTACAGAGACAGGTTCGTCCTCACCCCACAGGGTTTTGCACATTTTATAGCCTATCCCTTCACTGATGTTCAAATGGACAGTCACTGGTGACAATGCCCGTTCACAGGGAATCGAGTGATAATTATCATTGTAGTTGATGGTTATTTTTTTAGAATATCATCTTATTGATTTCAGAGAGGAGAGAAAGAGAGAGATCAGTGAGGAGAGAGAATCATTGATCGGCTGCCTCCTGCACGCCCCACACTGGGGATCGAGCCCGCAACCTAGGCGTGTGTCCTAACCAGGAATCAAAGTGTGACCTGCTGGTTCACAGGTGGATATACTCCACCACGGAGACGCACTGGCTGGGTTTTGTTGTTGTTTTTATTATTGTCACTGGTACGAAGGGCAGACATAGAGAAAACTCGAAACTGCTTAGTAACAATTGCCCAACTTGAGAGTATTTTTTTAATTATATATATATATATTTTAAATATATTTTATTGATTTTTTACAGAGAGGAAGGGAGAGGGATAGAAAGTCAGAAACATCGATGAGAGAGAGTCATCGATCAGCCGCCTCCTGCATGCCCCCCACTGGAGATGTGCCCGCAACCAAGGCACACGCCCCTGACCGGAACCGAACCTGGGACCCTTCAGTCCTCAGGCCGACGCTCTATCCACTGAGCCAGACCGGTCTCGGCAGAGTATTTGGTTTTGGAACAACCAAAGGGAATTTGGGGTGGTGTTACCCAGAAGAGATGAACAGATGAAGTACCATTTGATGACACGGATGAGTCTACACTTCTGACAAATGTCAGGCAGGTGCTGGTTTCTAGACATGGAATCACCAACTGCATTTTGCAGCGTCCGGTCTGCATTTTTGTACTCGCACTCCAACCCCCACCAACTGAGCCATGGAGAGAAGTCCCCCCCCCTCCCTCATGCACAATCAGTTGATTTGAGTAGAAAATTAGATTTCCTGGTGAGCCAGAGCACTGCGCAGCTCCCTAGGAGCCCAGCAGACATATTCAGAGCCATTGAACCTTTCAAACGGAACTGGAGGACGTGGGTATGCGGGGAGTTACTGAGGAACACAGAGCAAAGCACTGCTGTCTCTTTGGCACCGGTGCATTTTATATATCTACAAGAATGCGTGCATCTTTTCGGGGAAAGTTTACGTGGCCATCTGGCAAGGAATAGGCATTTATTGTGTCATCTGCCGTGTGAAAACACGTAGTCATTCATTGATTGGTCGACTCTCTGTCCAAAGACTCAATAACTTTTTCAAGCACGTTGTCAAGCAGGAAATATTATGTATTTTGTAATTCTTATACTTAAAACTATATGTGTGTGTGTGTGCGCGCGCGCACACACACACACACACACACACACACATTTATATACATATACACCGAGTGGCCAGATTATTATACATTCAGAGATCATAATAATCTGGCCACTTAATGTATATATCTATATCTATCTATAGCTATATCCACATCTATGTCACTATCTATGGGAGCCCCTTTCCACGTCCCGCGTGGTTCAGGGTTCCCGGTTCAGGGTTCAGGTTCTGAAGGAGGCCGCACGCAAACGAAATGAGAGACTAGAAAATATTAATTTGGCGATATTGGGGGGCCAGGCGGGAGCCTTCCTCTAGTGGAAAGGACTACCACTTGCTCTGGCCTTTTTCTCCCTTTTATTAAGGCTTTGGGACACACCCCTAGCCTTTAGGTAGGACATAACAAAACAGAAATTAACATGAAACAAACAAGTAGAGGCTGCTTCAGCTAATAATGTTTTCAACTAAACAGTGAGTAAATTAGCTCTGACCTTTCAGAGCAATTAAGGTTGACCAGCCTTCTGGTTTCCTGTTTACATCCATTTAGTGAGAACAATATTTGGTTTCTGACAACTATCTACATTTATATATCTATATCTATATCTACCTATCTCTATATATACCTATCTATATCTATATCTATCTATCTCTCTCTATATAGCTATCTCTATATATACCTATCTCTCTATATACCTATCTCTATCTATATATACACCTATCTCTATCTCTATCTGTATCTATGTCTATTTATCTACATCTACATCTCTATCTCTCTATATCTATACCTGTATCTATTTTGATACCTACATCTACATCTGTATCTGTATCTATGTCTATGTCTGTATATTTCTTTCCAGGGGAAAATAGCCAAATCCATGGTCTTACTATCTCCCTGCTAGGAACATTAATTAAACATTTGTTACTTTCTTCAATACCAGATGCTTCCCAGTAATCTAGTATGAAGTTCTGAAAACTATTTGAAAGATTACCTATTTTGAACTGAGACAGGTTTAAATCCTATCACTGATTCTTCCCTGTTTTCCGCTGGTCTCTGGAATTCTCTGGGACTCAGTTTCCTCATCTGTGTATTGGAATAATATCATCTTCCTCACAGGGTTACTGAGATAATTAAGTAAAGCCAATCAATAAAATAGATGGCAGCAATTAGTATTACCAGTTAATAAAGATACTAACAATGCCATATCGTAAATGCAGATTGAAAACCTAGTGCTTATTTTAGCAGATATTCTTCTACTAAAGGTTGCTTAACAGACACAGACTTACCTGTTGTTGTTTTTTAATAGTTATAGGCTAAATGGTCTAACCTCATTTAATTTCATGGGCCCTTGCTATTGCTGTGAATATTATCACTAGTGAGTGCTTATTAATATGTGGCCGGGAGATGCTAAATATACTCATTTTATTTTCTAATACCTCTGTGAGATGACATGTATGCTCATTATCCTCACTTAACAGATGAAGAAACAGAGGATAAAAAGATTCACTTGTGCCAAAACCGGCTCAGTGGATAGAGCGTCAGCCTGAGGACTGAAGGGTCCCAGGTTTGGTTCAGGTCAAGGGCATGTATCTTGGTTGCAGGCACATCCCCAGTGGGGAGCGTGCAGGAGGCGGCTGATCGATGTTTCTCTCCCATTGATGTTTCTAATTCTCTGTCCCTCTCCCTTCCTCTCTGTAAAAAAATCAATAAAATGTATTTTTTTTAAAAATTCACGTGCCCTAGCTGATCAGTGGATAGAGTGTTGGCCCAAGAACTGAAGGGTCCTGGGTTTAGTTGCAGTCAAGGGCATGTACTTCGGTTACAGGCTTGATCCCTGGCCCCAGTCAGATCTCAGGTGGGAGGCAATCAACTGATACATCTCTCTCACATCCATGTTTCTCTCTCTCTGTCTCTCCCCTCCCTTCCACTCTTTCTAAAAATCAATGGGAAAAAAAATGTCCTCGGATGAGGATTCATTTAACAGCAACAACCAGAAAGACTCAAGAGCCAGGTGCCAATGCATACCTGTGATGCATGGCCGGCTGTGTTTTTCTGACAACACAGTGCCTGACTTCAGTCCTGTGCCACACTCCCATTCCCGGCGATCTCTATGACTCCAGTCGTACCTCTGTATTGTTTATATGGGATGGCTTCCCAGGAACCACTTTTAATTGAAAGAATAAATTATTCATTCTCAAAATGGCTTCATTCAATCCAGGCCACATTCCTAGAAGGAAGAAAGTACACCATGAATCAGTGTGTAAGTGGAATGTTCTTTGCTCATTCTTCTGGTCCCTCAGTAGTATAGGTTTGCTATTCTTGGCTATGAACTGCATTGTGAATAGGAAAGTAAAAGGAGAAACAATGTTATTGTTATTTAATGCATCAGACATACATTTCTATTGTATACTAGAGGCCTGGTGCACGAAATTTGTGTACTTAAGGATCCCCTCAGCCTGGCCTGCACCTTCTCATAGTCTAGGAGCCCTCGGGGGATGTCCAATTCCCCTTAAGGAGTGGACCTAAGCTATCAGTCAGACATCATTAGCACTACAGCGGAAGTGGGAGAGGCTCCTGCCACCATTGCTGTGCTCACCAGCTGTGAGCCCAGCTTCTGGCTGAGTGGTGCTCCCCCTGTGGGAGTGCACTTACCACCAGGGGGCAGCGCCTGTGCTGAGCGTCTGCCCCCTGGTGGTCAGTGCATGTCATAACAACTGGCTGTTCCGCCATTCAGTTGATTTGCATATTGGTCTTTTATAATATAGGATTATTTCTGACAAAAGGCGTTATGATAGCATTCCAATTTAATGAAGGAGGAAGCCTAGAAGGATACATTTCCCGTGGGTGCTGCTCTAGCAGAGGGTGGGGGGCCAGGGTTCAGAACCAAATCCCTTTACCACTGAAACCACCGTGTCTGTGCCTGTCTTCCTGGGTCCTGGCTGTTTGCATGCGATGGAGGATGACGGCAGCTGCTGTTTACTGAGCCCATACTTCGTAGCAGACACTCTGAAACAGGATTGCATGCATCAGATTGTTTATATGGGAAGTAAACCTGCCAGCACAGCGTAGGCACGGACTCTAAGTCAACGCGCCCATACAAGCCCGCTCTGGCTCATTTTCTTCCTCTCAATACACTTTCTTTCAAGTGTGTATTTGGTGTTTCCATGGCGTTGCGCTGGCATGAGACTGTTCTGCAGGTACTTGCTTTGTATTTCTCTCAGTGCATTCACCTTGAGTGTCTCCGTGAGCTGCTTAAATTAAGAGTGGGAATGATGGCCATTCGGCGGGTGGTGTGGGCGGACACAGGATCGTGGTGGCCACAGCGGGGTGTCCTAATTCCTCTCTTGAATTGAAGTGCCCACTTAACACGGGAGTGTTGCTTCCCTGTCCCCCACCCCCACCTACATTATGGCCTTTTAATAGTTTACCTCAGTCACCAGGCCTGCCATTAATGAGCTCTCTTCCTGAAAACACTCCTTCAAGCCCGCTGAAGAACGATGCCAATGTGCAAGTAATTCACACTGCGGAGAACCTGGCATTCATTGGGAAGGCAGGTGGTGTGTCGATCGACTCTCTCCTCCATTTTCCAATATCTCCCAGTTTCCTTGAGGTGATGAGAACACTTAGAAATCACTCGAGAGGGCCAATATCATGTTCAGTGCACAGCACAGCATGATTAGCCACAGACACCATGGTGCATGGCCCAGCTCCATAGCAGACTCACCTTACAGAACTGAAACTTCACAGCCACCGATTAGCAACCGCCCATTCTGGCCTCCCCCTGCCCCTGGCATCCGCCATGCTATTCTGTCTATAGAATAAAAGCCTAAGGGACCTTTACGGCAGAACAACCAGAACAACCGGTCGCTATGATGTGCACTGACCACCAGGGGCAGTGCTCAGTGCAAGGGCTGTACCCTGGTGGTCAGTGCACTCTCAGGGGCCGCTCAGCCAGAAACTAGGCTCACAGCTGGCGAGCGCAGAGGTGATGGCAGGAGCCTCTCCCGCCTCAGAGGCAGGGCTAAGGAGCAATGAGCCGAGTGTAAGGAGTGAGGGATCCCAGATTACAAGAGGGACATCTGGCTGCCAGAGGGCACAGGTTGGGCTGAGGGGCTCCCCTCCCCCACCAAGTGGGAAATTTGGAAATTGGATTTGTCTTTCTGTGACTGGTTTCTTTTACTTAGCACAGTATCCTCCAGGTTTATCTCTGTTGTCACATACTATAGAATTTTCTTTTCCTGAGGCTGAATAATACTGTTTTATCTATACAGTACATATTCTTCATCCATTCATGTTGATGGGAATTTATTTGTTCCCACATCTTGAATATTGGAAATAGTCCTGTCATGAGCATGGAAACTCTGATATCTCTTCAGGAGCTCAACTTGAATTCTTTTGGATAAAATTGGTTAGGATTGCTGGATCATATGGGAGTTCTATTATTTATTTTTTTTAGGGATTTCTGATCTTTTTTATAGCAACTATACCACTTTGTATACCCACCAACAATGTAGAAGGGTTGAGTACGAGGAGCAAGCCTGTTTAAAACAATTAAAAGTTGGTCACACTGTGAGCCAGATAAAAGTTTGATTGGCTCCCAATTCAGAATTACCAACTCTTCCCAGTAATGGTTTTGAAAAACTCACTATACCTGCTGATTTAACTACCATTAATTAATTAACCCTTTTAGTCACATATCTATCTCTTTATTCATTCAGTACATTAGGATGCATATATATATATCATTTTAATTCCTTTATTTAGTTGTGTAATTAGTATCCATAGAGCCCACATTTCCCAGGGGATTTCCATAAAGACAGAGCCTCTCCCCTCAGGGACCTTATTCTCTACTACGGAGGCTGGCTGAATAGCCTCTAATACCTGCCATCTGAACATGATGACTAAAACCAGATTTTAGAGCATTCGGGTCAAATGGAGGAAGAGATTTCCTAGTTTATTTTTTTAAAATATAGGTTTATTGAGAAAGAGAGAGAGAAATGTCAATGGTGAGAGAGAGAATCATTGATGAACTGCCTCCTGCATGCCCCCTAGCATGTGCCTCAACCAGAATCGAGCCATGACCCTCCTGGTTCATAGGTCAATGCTCTCAGCCACTGAATCACACCAGCTGGGCATAGTTTCTTAATGAATGTCAATGGAAGCAAGCATAGCTAACCAATTATCTTAAAAGTGAAAATATCTCACATAGAGGACCTAGTATTCATTTGGAGGATGGGCTTGGTGTTTATCACCTCTCACCCGCTTTTTTAAAATTTCCTCTCTCCCTCTCACACTATAAAGAAGTGTTTTGGGGTAGAAAAAAGTCTCCTTTTTCTCCTCAGAGGAATAATAATATGTGGATGCAGGGACCTTTGAATTCGGGGACCAGCAGAACTCAAATAATATTATTTATTAAAGCAGTTAGAGCAACCAGTGGAGCAATTAGAGGCGAAAAGCTGCAAACTTGTAGATGGAATTTTTGATACTCAAAAGTGCATGCGTGAAAATGTTAAAATGGTTTCTCCAGGCATAATAACAAAGGCTAGAATGAAATTAACCAGGGAGAAAGAAACAGTTGGAGTTCAGTGAAATATAATAACTGATTCATAACTAAGGGGTTTATTTCATTACATGTAGCTCTAAATAGCTTCTTCACTTGGAGTCGGCTCAAAATTGTATCTCCTTATAAATTTCCCACATAGAGGCTGAGAACCGATGTTTAGCAAAACATTTGTTATCATATAAAAGTGCATTCATGCCTGTGAAGTTTGAGAAATGGATACACGCTGCCTCTCTCCCAGAGGAGCATCTCCCTAATGGCATTCAAAGGGACTCTACGGGCCACCGACACGTGTGGCCAGATCCATGGCAACTCAGGTTTCTTGTCCAGAGGACGTCCCTGGGAAAGTGCCTGGGCTCTTTAAGAAGAAGAGAATGTATGCCACACGGTTCATCATTGACTGTGTGACATTTTGCAGAGCATCTGAAGTACAGGAGAGAAGGAGGGTCCCTCAGGCTCCTGAACTGGTCTGTGTTCCAGACTCTAATGCATTGAGCGTTGCAGATACAGTGGTACCTTGAGATACGAGTTTAATTCATTCCATAACCTTGAGGCGTGGGAAACTATGAGACGCTCGAGTCGCGGTAAACTGGTGGGTCGTGTGCAGCCGGCCGATCCGCGCGATGACTCCTATCTCAAATGTTGCTCGTATTTCAAAGCAAAAATCGCTCACTCAGCGGCTCATATCTCAAAAATCTCGTATGTTAGGGCACTCGTATCTCGAGGTACCACTGTATCAGGATTCTGATTCGAATATGTGTCAGAGCTTATGCCTTTCCTTAGGGTGTAGCTTTGGAGAAATCCCCATAACTACTCACCGGCTGTGACAGGACATCTGCGCCCCTGCATGGAGTGAGGAATGACTTTGTTTCTTGTCTGACTTTTTTATAAAACCTATTTTTCTAGACCGCAAGGATGACACAGCACAAGTGTCCTAGACTGGAGGCTGGTGACTTGCCTTAGCAAACTCTGGTCTCTGCGTTTCAGTGTGTGGCCAAATTCTCCAGGGCCCGCAGCCTTCCTCTCTCTGAGAGCAGGAGGGGCCTGACCTAGAATGCCACTTGGAATAGACTTGCTGGAGAATGTTCAGCAAACTCCCCTGCGGTCTCTCAGAGGGAGGAGCTAGTTAATGAAGGGTACCAGAGATAGTCTGTGGATCTTTACTCGTGTTTATTTGCTATTGTAGTACCTTGTAGTATTGCAGATCTTCAAATAGATCTCATTTTATACGTTGCTAGTTGCCCGGTGCACCAAATTCGTGCACATTAAAAGGGAATTAATTTGAGGAAATAATGTAATATTGCTGTTTGCCCTTTCTGTATAATAAAAGTGTCAGAGATGAAAGGAAATTAGTAATATATATATATGTGAAAACCTTCCTCCTGTCAGAGTCTGGGGCGCACCACGAGACCCAGAGTCAAGCCCCAGCCCACTCAAATGCTCCTCAAAATGGCATGACACCCAGACCTAGCCACCCCCACCATCCTTTGGGCTAGATCCAGACCTGGTCAGTCCCACCCCTGTCAAGCCCTATCGGGCAGGGGATGTAGCCTCAGGTCCCCTGGCCCGGTGCCAGGATGGGGGCATGGCCTGAGGTCCCCCAGCCTGGCGCTGGGGTGGGGGGAATAGCCTGAGTACCTCTAGCCCAGCACCAGGATGGGAAGCACACCTTGAGGTCCCCTGTGAAGCCCTGCTGGGTGGAGGACATGGCCTGGGATCCTCTGCCAAGTCCCATGGGGACAGGGTAGAGCATAGCCTCAGGTCCCTGCTGATTGCTCTTTAAGGCTCCTTATGGGAAGTTGGCCTCAGCTGTGGATACAGCCATCTTTGTGATGGAATAATGGTCAATTAGCATATTCCCTCCTTATTAGATAGGACTAGAGATCTGGTGCATGAAACTCATACATGGGAGGGTGTCCCTCAGCCCATTCTGCACCCTCTCCAATTTGGGACCCCTCGAGGAATGTCTGACTGCCCGTTTAGGCCCGATTGGGATCAGGCCTAAACGGGCAGTCGGACATCCTTCTCACAATCTAGGACTGCTGGTTCCCAATTACTCACCTGCCTGCCTTCCTGATTGCCCCTAAATGCTTCTGCCTGTCAGCCTAATCACCCCCTAACCACTCCCCTGCCAACCTGATTGATGCCTAACTGCTTCCCTGCCAGCCTGTTTGCCCCTAACTGCCCTCCCCTCCAGGCCTGGTCACCCCTAACTTCCCTTCCCTGCAGGCCTGATCCCCCCCAACTGCTCTTCCATGCAGTCCTGGGTCCCCCACAACTGCCCTTCCCTGCAGGCCCGGTTACCCCCAACTTCCCTCCTCTGCTGACCTGGCCACCTCTAACTGCCCTCCCCTGCAGTCTTGATCACCCACATCGGCCCTCCCTTGTAGGCCTGCCATCCCTGCTGGCCATCTTGTGGCAGCTATCTTGTGTCCACATGGTGGCAGCATCTTTGACCAGATGGGGGCAACCATCTTGTGTGTTGGAGTGACTGTCAATTTGCATATTACTCTTTTATTAGATAGAATAAAGTCCTGGTGCATGGGTGGGGGCCAGCTGGTTTGCCCTGAAGGGTGTCCTGGATTAGGGTGGGGGTTCCCTTGGGGTATGGGGTTACCTGGACAAGGGACCTATGGTGATTTTCAGGCCAGCCATGCTCCCAGGTGACCCAAGCCGAGGACCTGATATCTGGGATTTATCTTCTACAATTGAAACTTTGTAGCCTTGAGCGGAGCCAAGCCTCTTGCTTGCTCCATAGCAGCAGCCATTTCTGTTGGGATTTATTCATCTTCTATAATTGAAATATCGTAGCTTTAAGTGGAGGCCTAGGCTGGCCAAGGTGTGCAAAAGCTTAGCTTCCTCCATTGCTAGGGACAACCCTAGCCTTCTACTCTCTCTTGCTGCCATTTTTATTGGGATTTATTTATCTTCTATAATTGAAACTTTGTAGCCTTGAGTGGAGGCCTGGGCCTGCCAGGGTGTGTGGAAAGCTTGGCTTCCTCTATCGCTGTGGAAACCCAAGTCTCCCTCCTGCTCGCTCCCTGGCTGCAGCCATCTTGGTTGGGGTTAATTTGCATACTTGCTCCTGATTGGCTTGTGGGTATAGCGGAGTGATGGTTAATTTGCACATTACTCGTTTATTAGATAGACTGTGCTACATGTTGTTTTCCCTCGAGATGGGTGGAGTCTGAAATACAAGGTGTTTGTCAGGGATCAGCACCTGTGACTGGAGGGGGACAGAAGCCAGATGGGCAGGCCGAGACATCCAATTGAAATGCAGTCCCAGCCAAACCTTGGCCCTGCCCAGTGTGTCTCTCTGGAGTGAATATCGATGATGCGCGGGGTCCTGCATCTTGCCCAAAGGATAGGGCTTTTTATTTGTCCTCTTGCATCATTCTCCGAGTTCCTCCGGAGAGAATGCTCTCTGTAAATGAGGCAGATTCCAGGGAGCAGATAGCTAGAGGCTGTCTACCGACTGCTTCCCGCACGGCTCTGACATCCTTCTTGAAGGGAGAGCTGTCTGCAAAGCCCATCTCCTGTCGATCATGGCTAAGCACACGGAACCTCTCCGCCAGGGAAGTCATCTGACTGGATTCACACTGCTAGCCATCCAGCTCCCGGGTCCACATGTTACCACCACCCTCTGGTGTCTTCCCGGAGGCACACACATATCTGTCCTACAACTGGTCAGACACCGAAGTGGCTAATTGATTTAGCTGAAATGATATGTGTGCGGCATGGCAGACAGGGCTAGTTATGATCAAAAACAATCAAACTGGCCCTAGCTGGTTTGGCTCAGAGGATAGGGCAGCAGCCTGTGGGATGAAGGGTCCTAGTTCCATTCTGGTCCAGGGCACATCCCTGGATTGCAGGCTGAGCAGCGGATCAATGGTTCTCTCATCGTTGATGTTTCTATTTCTCTCTCTCCCTCTCCCTTTCTTTCTGAAATCAGTAAAAATGTTAAAAAAAAAACTATCAAACTACATGGATTAATAAAACATTTAAAAATAAGTCATTTAGGGAGGCGAACATCGCCTGAGAATCTTGAGAGAGAAAACTATTTTGGAAAAGTACTGATCTGGTGTTGAAAAGTTTCTGTGTTTCTGTGTTATTTCTGCATAGATTAGTGAAGTCTCTCCCCCTTCCCTGAAGGAAAACTTAATAGCGTTTGTCTTCTGCGGGAAACAAAGATGCTTGCGTAAGCTGAGCTGTGTTATCTAACATTATTATGCTCACAAAGCAACATAAATCCCCTCTTTTGCATCCCAACAAAGGGAGATTGACATCCTTATCAGATGCTCAAATATTTATGGGAGTCATTGCGGCCAACCCTTTATTTTCCCTTCCATTTCTACATTCTGGTTTGACACGCTGGATTATACAACCTTGCTTTTGATAGAGGACGATCAGATTTGACTCCGTGTTATAAAGGAAAACATAATCTTGCATATTTTAAGAAGAGAGCATGCGAAAAAAATAGGGAGAAATGCCATTTCCATCCATCTATCAAATGTTTACTAGCCTCGTGCTCTCAGCTTCAAGTCCATTTGCTGGGGGTGAGGGGCGGGGGTGGAACAGGGCCCGTTGAAATGCCTTTCAGATGGGCCTCAGCACACAAATCAAGCCCCGGATGTCTGCTCGGGTAGGTAGCTTCCCAGTAAATGAGAATAAGATTTATAAACGTCCTTGAGAAGGACCCAAGTTATGGAAGACATATTTAATGGTGCGAAGGACAGCCAAAGACCCAAATATCCTTGCAAAGATAAGGGTCTGAAACTGGACAGAACGGGTTTGGGGAGGGAGCAGGGCCCGGAGTGTAGTGAAGGTGGAGGCTCTGTTTATTGGCAAAAGAGGAAGCATGTCTGGCTCACCTTTATGAAACCCCAAGTGCATAATATCGGGCTTTGCACTTGCTTAAATGTACGTGACTAGGTGAGACCCCATGTGAGCAGGCATTGCGTTCAGCTTTGAGTGTTTTTGGAATAAAGTGCTTTTGTCTCCCTTGGGGGGGAAAAATTACATTTGCTTGCACATTGGAATGGTGTGCTTATGTTCATCCTATTGCATATTAGACAGGTAAACAAACTATTTTTGTATTTAGTTTGTTTCAATATAAGTGCATTTCCAGCCCTAAAGAGTTAATAGGCTAGATCTTGTTCACCTATTAATTCCTAGCACTTACTCTACGTCTTTTTTTAAAAATATATTTTATTGATTTTTTTACAGAGAGGAAGGGGAGAGGGATAGAGAGTAACATTGATTCGAGAGAAACATCGATTAGCTGCCTCCTGCACGCCCCCTACTGGGGATGTGCCTGCAACCAAGATACATGCCCTTGAGAGGAATCGAACCCAGGACCCCTCAGTCTGCAGGTTGAGATCTATCCGCTGAGCCAAACCACTCAGGCTACTCTACGTCTTTAGTGTGCACTAAATGAGCCTGTGTCCAATGAAAATGTCAAAGTATATATAACTTAATGACATAATAAAAAACCTGCTTTAATATAAGTATGCAATCCTTTTTATTCCTTGGGTGTGCATGTTTTTCATAAACACATTTTTTCCTCCAAAGTCAATTATTTAGACCAAAATTAGAAGACATATAAGTAAATAGCACTACCCTCATAGCTCGCCAGCATTTAGTAAGAGTTCATTCTCTGTTCGATTTCGTGGTCAGAATTTTACACTTATTTCACGGACTTTGTGACTGAAAAAATGCCTATTTTCCTCATTTGACAACCTCAGACATTGAGAGGACAATTACTCAGGTAATGGATAGTGAGGGTTAAATGAGAAATTGCTGAACAAGGCTTAGCAGAGAGGCTGAAAATGAGAAAGGTTACAGTAAATACGTTAAAGATATTACTAAATCTCAGTTCCGGATGCGGTATTACGGTCCAGGCGGCTATATCATGGGGTGGGGGGGGTAAACGGAAGTCATCATCTACATGATTGACAGTTCCACAGAGATGTTTAGGGCTTTAAAGGATTCTCATCATCCTAGATTTCTGCTGACATCCTTAGGTCACCATGGGTTTATGGGAATTAGTTGGGATTCCTGTGATCCCAGGTGAACAGTGAGGATCAAGGTCATCATGGGATCTTCAGTATAAAAGACTTGATCCTCACAACTCCTAATCTGCTGTACAGGAAAGCATACACAGAGCTAACGGTCACTTAGCCACTGAAAGTTCCAGATGCCACGTATTCCTGGAAAAAAGCTAAGTTTTTGCTACTGTTTTATGTGACCAGTTTGGGAAATTGTATTAAATCACTAACATAAATGGCTTTAAGGAGAGAAAAGGGAGGAAATGTGTTCATTTGAAAGCAATAGAAGGTCTTGGGCGCC
Organism: Lasiurus cinereus; assembly: GCA_011751065.1. Classification (NCBI taxonomy): domain Eukaryota; kingdom Metazoa; phylum Chordata; class Mammalia; order Chiroptera; family Vespertilionidae; genus Lasiurus; species Lasiurus cinereus. The sequence goes on along the minus strand of JAAGEH010000452.1, from coordinate 6,997,745 downwards.
TTTTCACCAGGATGTGGCTCCAAGATTCCTCCATCCCCTGAGCCGATGTTCTGTTTTGTTTGGTTTTATTCTTTCTTTTTTAAAATATATTTTATTGATTTTTTTTTTTTAGAGAGGAAGGGAGAAGGATAGAGAGCTAGAACCATCCATGAGAGAGAAACATCCATCAGCCGCCTCCTGCACGCCCCCACTGGGGATGTGCCCGCAACCAAGACACATGCCTTTGACCGGAATCGAACCTGGGACCCTTCAGTCTGCAGGCTGACGTTGTATCCACTGAGCCAAACTGGCTTCAGCTGGTTTTATACTTTTTAAGGCACAGAAGCCCCATTCCGTTGTCTCCTCCCCTTTTCACACACACAGCTGCCAGAGTGATCTGTAACTCAGTTTAGATCTGCGCCGTCCAGTGCAGTAGCCACTGACCACCTTGGGCCCTTGGAATGGAAAGCGAATTAATTTAAATCAGCGAAAGCAAAAATTTCAGTTTCGCAATGCCACCAGCTTATAAGGGCAAAATAGCCACATGGAGCTAACGGTTACCATACCGATGGGCACAGAGCACATTCGATAGGACGGGGAGTTCCGTCCATTCAGCTGCGGTTCGGATCATATCACTTTCCTGCTCTATTTTCCTCAAGTGGCTCTCCACTTGCTGTGAGTGGCAAAGCTACATTCCTCCGCAGTGTGCGGAAAGTCCTTCACGCCGTATTTCTCCGTGCCCTCCCCCAGCTGAGTCTTGAACTTCAATCGCCTCTCCTTTGGTAAGGTCTTCAAGGGCCTTGGACACCTTTCTCGCTCAGACTCTTTTATATTTGCTGTTTCTTTTTATTGGGACGTTTTGGAAATATTTTATACATCTCAGACCTTTTTTTTTAAAAAAATATATTTTATTGATTTTTCCCAGAGAGGAAAGGAGAGGGATAGAAAATCAGAAACATCGATGAGAGAGAGACATCGATCAGCCGCCTCCTGCACACCCCACACTGGAGATGTGCCCACAAGCAAGGTACATGCCCCCGACCGGAATCGAACCTGGGACCTTTCAGTCCGCAGGCCCGACGCTCTATCCACTGAGCCAAACCGGTCTCGGCACTTTTTTTTTTTTAAATCACTAAGACATCACTGGAAGCTTTAGGGAGCTTTATTTGCTTTCATTGTCTGTCTCCTCAAATAGACTCAGTGACTGTTTCATGTGACCAGTTTGGGAAATTTTATTACATCATTAACATAAGTGGCCATGTTTGTCTTGGCATAGAACACAATGCCTTGCCCATAGGAGATAAAGCGTGGATAAAGGAAGGAGAGAAGAGCTGAGATGGAAAGAGAGGATGAAAAGAGAAATGATAGGATGCGCATCTGTCAGATCTTAGCTGTCAACACACCTAGTCCTTTAATTTTATACGTCTCTAATCAGACCTAAACTCTCAGTATTTCCTCTGTGAGTTTCTTCCTCTACATAATCCACCTGGAGAAATCCTACTCTTGCTTCCTGTCCCAAAACAGATGCTGCATCTTCTTGGTGCCACTTCTGACCACCCCTCACCCTTTCCCAGATTGTAGACTCTGACCCATGGCAAAGCGGGAGGGCATTACAAGGCTTGCCACTTACGGTTGTTGTATGCAATGAGAAAGCCACACCCATCTGTCCAAGAGAGCAGGTTTTATTCAAATACTGAGCGTCATAGTTAACCAAGAGGAGCAGCCATGAAAATTAGGGAGGGACCTGGAAGAGTATTACGCTAAGCGAAATAAGCCAGTCAGAGGAAGACAAGTATCACATGAACTTATATGTGGAATCTAATGGAAAAAAATAAAATAAAATGATGAGTCGAAACCGGTTTGGCTCAGTGGATAGAGCGTCGACCTGCGGATTGAAAAGTCCCAGGTTCGATTCCGGTCAAGGGCATGTATCCTGGTTGCAGGCACATCCCCAGTAGGAGGCATGCAGGAGGCGGCTGATCTGTGTCTCTCATTGATGTTTCTAACTCTCTATCCCTCTCCCTTCCTCTCTGTAAAAAATCAATAAAATATATTTAAAAATAAAATAAATAAAATGATGAGCAAAAGAGGTCCAGAGACATTGGAGCATGCCACAGATCGCTGTATTTCAGATGGAAGGGGCAGGGGGCGGTAAGAGATTAACCACTGAATTTATATGCATGGGTGCAGGGCCTATGGACAGAGTATACTGCTGGGAAGGCCTGGGAGGGGGCGAGAGCAGATGAGGAGGTTAAAGGAAGGGGTTGAGAAGGAGACATCTATAATACTGTCAACAATAAAGAGAAAATTTAAAACATGAGATAAAGTAAAATTCTTGATATTAAATAAAATTAATCTTTAAATTTAATCCTTTCAAAGTACCTAAAACTGCATTTCATTTTTTTTTCATCATATTATTGGTTACAAATTGAGGACTCAGGAAAAATATAATTTCTCCGAATGTATTATGTAAATATTGAAGAATTTATCCCGAGTCCAATTTTATTTGGGAATCACTCTAAACAAATGCTTTTGGGTCCCATGGTTACAGGATGTTACTATGAAACTGTGGCTTTGTGGTATCTTTCTGAGGTCTGTGTGGAAGAAGCTATAAAACACACTGCACACTAAAACAGTGGGACCTCATAGGAACAGACAGATTTGCAATCAGATTTCTGTGAAGTAAAAGGGATCTGAGTGTGACTCGATTGGGTGAATCCGCTTACCTTTGGGTGAAAACAACAAGTTGAAGTACCATATTATGTCTCTTTTCCCATGGAGACCAAACACCGCCAAAATCATTCAAATACTGTTTTGTTGTTGTTAAAAAAAAAAAACAAAAAAAAACCTAGAGCCCTAGCCGATTTGGCTCAGTGGATAGAGCGTCGGCCTGTGGACTCAAGGGTCCCAGGTTCGATTCCGGTGAAGGGCATATACCTCGGTTGCAGGCAAATCCCCAGTAGGGGGTGTGCAGGAGGCAGCTGGTTGATGTTTTTTGTTTTTGTTTTTTTTCTTTTTCATCAATGTTTCTAACTATCTCTCCCTATCCCTTCCTCTCTGTTAAAAAATCAATAAAATATATATTTTTTAAAATACCTAGATTATTTAGCAGAGTTTCCTTTAGAAATAAAATGATACTCTGTGTAATGCTACTTTAAAAATTGTTTGGAAATTTTCAGTGTTTTATTTAAAATGGGATTCACCTTAACCTTCTAAGGAAGGCAATCTAATTTTTCTTAGAATTTTTTAGAGGAGGAAAATGAGGCATATAAAAGGATTCAAATAGAAGCTAAGAAGTATCATTCTCTGGAAAAATTATCAGATGTTTCACAAATATTACCACGGTAAAGATATAGTTCAGAATAACTTTTATAAAACCCTGTCTTGTTTTTTTATCTGATTATTAAGATAATCAGTGGAGCTGCTTGTGTCTGTGCCAGGCCTTAACTTACATAATGTGCCAGGGAAGACATTGGCAGTGAAAACAGGAGACTCCTTGACCTTGGAAAGTTGGTCCTGAGAACTCTTAAAATGTTCTTTATGTCGCCACAAATGGATGTTCTTTATCTCAGCCAAGAAAGAGTAATTGAGCAGGGGTCTGAGGTCCTCTGTACATACGTAGTGTTGAGAGTGAGACTAGGAAGAAGAGAGGTAGAAGATGATTTGAATGAATGAATGAATGAATGAGCGAATGAATGAATATATGTACTTATCCCATTTGGATGTTGACAACAACATATAAGTCATAAACACAGAGGGTGAGATTTGGAGCCATCTGTTGATATGAAATATAAACAGTTGGGCTGTGTTATTGGAGGATACCTATTACTCAGGTAAAAAGTTGCCGTGACTATCAACAGCAGCAGCAGAATGCAGAATAGGATGCTCTTGCCCAAAACAACAAAATCCACGTGTCCATTTTTATGTATTCTCCACCACTGCCCCAGTGGCGTATTCTTAAATGTACTTCTGGTCTCTGCAAGTTGCCCTCAGTGAGTAAGCTGGTGACAACAGCTTGAGGTCATGGTCAGAGCTCTGCAGTTCCATTGGAGCCTCCACATAAGGGGCTAAACAGCTAAGTGGGGGATTTCTTTGCATCTGTGGCCCTAATTTCACAAGAGTAAACTGATGAAGTCTTCAGCATTTACTTCTAAGACATACTACGTAAGGTAAAAGGGGCAGTCGTATGAAAGCAAACCTGGATATTGGTTGCGATAAAATGAGCAAGTTGAAATAGGGCTTCTGCAAACGTGAGTTCTCGAGGACTATGCAGTTTCTAAAGTATATCCTTTGTGCTGGACCAGGAATATCTATTTCCCAAACTTCCATCATGAGCGTTGATGTTAGCATGACCCAAGGAGCCCGTTTTTTCACACGCCACTTCCCACTGTGTTAATAAGAAGTTTCTTCTTGCTGAGGCAGGAAGATCACCCTTTACAGAGAATTCAGCTTTTCTCCCATCTCGATCTTTTCTCTAATGCATCTTAAGTAATTCTGCAAAGGCATGGCAAATCCAAGATATGCATATTTTTAAGAAGTTAGAATGCCAACATCGATACCGAAGCTGTAAGTGCAATGACTCGTAAGATAGAAATTAGAAGGCATTGAGCTTTTCAGTGGATACATTAGGAATCAAAATAATGATTAGTTTTTCTTTTTTACTCCTTTTCTAGCCCATGTAATCTTGTCCCTCAGATTTCTTTTGGGCTGTGTTTCCCACATAATAACAACCCGTACTCAGCGGATGTGTGTACTTTCTACCGATCCGTTACTGCGTAACTATAGTACAAAATGCTATCTAATGTGATGGTGTGATATCTCAACCAAACCTTCTGTCCTTGTCTTAAAAGTGCAAAACTCTGGCAAATGCTGCAGAGTTTCTAGAATAATAGAAAGGACATCCTTCAGCAAGGTTCTCGGGGAGGAGGGAGAAGGGATTTAGGAAACCCAATATTGTCTCTCCTCTCCTCAGGTTGGAATATATTCCCTGTGGAGATACTCACAGTAGCAGATGTGTTGAAAGGGGTGAAGTCTGGTAAAGACCAACACTACAAAGAGTTTGGGAATCTTTTTCTAGTGTCACTTGTCAAATTATGTCTTTCTCCTAAGAGATTAAGGGGATCTTTTTCTGGTTTGACTTGCCAAATTATGTCTTTCCCCTGAGAGGGGGGGAATTCATAGACATAAGACAACAGCATGGTGATTACCAGAGGGGTTTGGGGAGAGGATGGGAGCAGGTAGAAGAGGATAGAGGAGGGATTAATGGTGAGGGAAGGAGACTTGACTTTTGGTGGTGGACACACAATATACAGTACAGATGATGTGGTATAGAATACATATGAAACCTATATACCATATTTTCCGGCGTATAAGACGACCCCCAACTTTTCCAGTTAAAATACAGAGTTTGGGATATGCCCGCCCTATAAGATGACACCCGGTATATAAGACGACCCCTGACTTTGGAGAAGATTTTCCTGGGTTAAAAAGTCATCTTATACGCCGGAAAATATGCTATTTTTTTTTTAACCAATGTCATCTGAGAAAAGAAGGAAAGGACACTGGGCTTGGTACACATTTGGTGCTTAATGCATGCTTGTTGACTACATTGAGTCAGGATTTAGGGCTGCCTAGCAATTCTTGGGAGCCTGCGTCATAAAGCCTATTAGGCAATAAAACGTGTGCCATGTCTACTTAGGCAGCAAGGGGCTCCTTGAAATAGTTGAGGTGGGTTTTAAATTGAATTTTAAATGAAGTCATTTTTTTTTCCCCATCAAGTTCCTCCCATGGTGTGATCTTACAATATTATGACATTCATACCTCTGATCTCACCAAAGGCCTGTATTTATAGCCGCTTTTATCAATCCTTGTGTCTCACCCCATAAAGTCTGTCATCAGCTAGAACTTTTACAAACGACGCTTCTGGTAGAGCTATGGGAGTTAAATAATACCCAAATGTTTCCCCAGTTTTATGCTCTTTATAAAATGCTAAGGAAGGTGCCCTCTCCACTGCCACCTTCTAGGTAGAGAAGTTCATGGAAGTTCCATGTAATGGGACATGCTGATTATGGTGGTGATGTTGATGATGATGATGATGATGATGAAGAACATGTCTTCATTGCCTGCTAAGTACCAGGAACTGATTTGTGCTTTATTTTTAGTCTTCACACCACCTCCTCACCTACCCCAGTATGTGGGTATTTCATATTTGACCAATAAAGAAACTGAAGCTTAGCCCGGCAAGTAGAGTTTAGTAGTTGAGCATTGACCTGTGAACCTGGAGATCATGGTTCATTTCCGGGTCAGGACACATGCCCAGGTTGCAGGCTCGATCCCCAGTAGGGTGTGCACAGGAGGCAGCCAATCAGTGCTGCTCTCTTATCATTGATGTTTGTACAGTGGTACCTCGAGATACGAGTTTAATTCGTTCCGTAACCTTGAGGCGTGGGAAAGAAACTATGAGACGCTCGAGTCGCGGTAAACTGGTGGGTCGTGTGCAGCCGGCCGATCCCTGTGATTACTCCTATCTCAAATGTTGCTCGTATTTCAGAGCAAAAACCGCTCGTATCTCAAAAATCTCGTATGTTAGGGCACTCGTATCTCGAGGTACCACTGTATCTCACTCTCTCCCTTCCTCTCTGAAAGTAATAAAAATCTATTAAAGAAAAAGGAAATTTAGGCGCAGTGAAGGTATTAATTATCCCAGAAATAGCAATATATAAATAATGGAGATAGAGTTTATTCCAAAGTTGAGGTCTGCATGATACAAATTTAAATAAGGAATTCACAAACAACTTAAAAACAAAAACAAAAAACAAAAACACTTTCCACAATCCTGTCACTGTCTCAGTGTTTCCCCTGAGCCAAAAGTTCTAGATAATTCCTGCACATCCATCAAACCGCCAAGGAGCCTGTTTCGGATTTGGGTTCCATGAGGATCAGTGATTAGGCTGATTCTCCTTTGCTATGGCCTCAGGGAAATTGGTTGATGCATGAATGTGTGAAATACCAGCAATGAGGTAATGAAAGTACTACAGTCCAGCAGTACCTGCGAAGTTTATTTATGATGCAGAAGTGATAATTAATCCTCCAGACATTTCTCAGCTCTTTTAGGAGTCAGAGTCCACAGGATATGTGTCAAGTTATTTTACAGTTGAACTTGGGACCTCATTGGTCTCATCATTAAACCCCAGAAAAATGGTTTTGGTCTTCTTTTCATAATACAACAGATCAGGATTTGGTCCAGAGCACTATTAATTAAAAAAAATACACACACACACACACACACATGCCTCTGTGTTCTTCTTTTAAAAAAATGTATTTTATTCATTTTTTACAGAGAGGAGGGGAGAGGGAGAGAGTGTTAGAAACATCGATGAGAGAGAAACATCGATCCGCTGCTTCCTGCACACCCCCTACAGGGGATGTGCCTGCAACCAGGATACATGCCCTTGACCGGAATCGAACCCGGGACCTTTCAGTCCCCAGGCCAATGCTCTCTCCACTGAACCAAAATGGTTTCAGTGTCTCTGGGTTCTTAAATCCTTTCTGAATTTCTCTTAAGTATACTGGGGTAAGGTATGGGTAGGAATAATGCCTGGTATATAGATCCAAGTCAGTTTCCTAGTGTTCTTCTGTAGCTCTGCACTGAATCAGGAGTTATAATTTCATTTTACAATATTTTCTCAAGAAATTTAGCAATAAATTATCGCCAATAAAATTAAGTGCTTTTTAATATTACTCCAAACTGTTAAATGATGCTTGTCTTTGGTGCGAAGGATTTGACATAGATGCCTTTTTCCCTGGTGTTTGCATCTGATATAAAGGATAGGGATACCATTTTTAACAAAAAAAGAATTTGTTAAAAGGAGAAAGGAATAATCTGTCCATCTGTCTACCTCTCTATGTATCTACCTACTTACTCATCTATCCATCTATCTTGTCACCCATCTGTTGTCACAAATAGATATAGAAATAAGTAAGTAGATGTACATAAATAAGAAAAGATATATAATGAGCTGTTTGCAATGAAATTTACTAAAATATTAATAAAACTGTATCTATAAAATTGTGGGAAAATTTTTTCCTTAGTTTCTTATACGTAGTTTAAACTTGATTATATAATAAATGTTCATAAAATATATAGAAAGTAAAATATGCCCAGCACCAATAACTGCAAACCAGCTTTCATATTTAGGGTCAAGGGGTGTCAGTGAATGGAGGGATTCCAAGGGCATTTCCTAGGAGGCCACCTCAACCATAAAGGCTTCCGTCTGCCCTTCCTCCTAAAATGGGATTGTCCGTGACTTATGTATTAATTTGGGCTGCTGTTGTTATGGAATAGCATAGACTGTGCCCCACAGCAATGTACACTGAGTGACCAGATGATGATGATCTCTGAATGCATAATAATCTGGCCACTCAGTGTATATCCTATACAGTGGTACCTCGAGATACGAGTGCCCTAACATACGAGATTTTTGAGATATGAGCTGTTGAGCGAGAGATTTTTGCTTTGAAATACAAGCAACATTTGAGATAGGAGTAATCACGCGGATTGGCCGGCTGCACACGACCCACCAGTTTACCGAGACTCGAGCATCTCATAGATTCCCACGCCTCAAGGTTATGGAACGAATTTAAGGTTCCACTGTATAATAAAAGGCTAATATGCAAATTGTCCCCTCAACCGGGAGTTCGACCAGCAAGCAGGCAGGCTGGCCAACCGCCCATGTCTGCTCCCTGCCCATGCACAAATTCATGCACGGGGCCTCTAATATACTGAGTGGCCAGATTATTATGCGTTCAGAGACCATAATAATCTCAGTGTATTTCTCATAGTTTTGGAAGGCCGGAAGTTCAAGACCAGGGCACCAAACCAGATTCCGGTGGAGGGCATGAATTCTGTCATGAGGGCCCCACACCCAGGAACTAATGTGATTATAATTATGGCCCGAAGGACTCACTTAGAAAGTCTACCACATTGGGAGTTAGGATTTTCACATAGGAATTGCAGGGTGCTATAGGAAATCAGTTCACAGTGCTCTTCTTTGGGCTTTTATTCTATCCTGTTTCAGTTCATTCCACTGCTGTGTACGGCCGATTTTTCTAGTTATCCCTTGTGTTTCTGATATTTGACATTTCATAGTGAAAGCACAGATCTTGATTTACAACGTGGATATTGATAAATGCTACGGAAAACATAATTCCTGTGTCATCTTTATACTTAGTACACCAGAGAAGCAGTTGGCTCTAGATACAACACACCATCAGACTGTCTTATCCAAACATTTCCTCCATATAGGAACTGCTAACAAATCCATTTAAAATTTTTAATTTCCTAGAATCTAGTATTATAAGTCTGTTAAAATCTCTCTTCCCACGTTTAAAACTGATTACTGGAGAATCAGTGACCGTCTGATTTCTATGGACAGAAAATGATAGAAAGCCTAAATACAGTGGTACCTCGAGATACGAGTTTAATTCATTCCGTAACCTTGAGGCGTGGGAAACTATGAATGAGACGCTCGAGTCGAGGTAAACTGGTCGGTCGTGTGCAGCCGGCCGATCCCAGCGATTACTCGTATCTCAAATGTTGCTCGTATTTCAAAGCAAAAATCGCTCGCCCGACGGCTCGCATCTCAAAAATCTCGTATGTTAGGGCACTCGTATCTCGAGGTACCACTGTATATACTTGACCTAAAATGAAAACAAAACAAACCAGCACACACAACCCACACATGTTGTCTCCCATGGAAGTTTAACACACACACACCCATTTCCTCTGAACTGCCATCAGTTCCCGGCACCATCCTGCTCTGGGCTTGAGTTCATCCTCTTAGATGATCATTTGGAGGCAACTGCTCATTACCAGAAGCTGCCCAATAAAGGTGATGGATTGTCCAATTAACTCTTCATCAACATCCGTTTCTGAAGATGCTGCCCATGGAAACTGGTGGTGGCGTCTGACCTCCTGGCTGCATAGGTAGCTAATGACTCCTTGCACGGCAATTAGCAAGTTCCTGGTCCAGTCATTTCGTCCTGCAAATGATGAGGCCGCCGAGTTTCCCCACTCATTGGGCTTCCCGATGATGGCTCTCGGAGGAAGAGTCCAGGGCTGCTGGGGGCGGTCTGCATCACGTGAGCGTGGAAGTGGCTTACAGGTGTTCTCTGTTTTGTAGGTTTTCCATCGACCGGCACACTGACCTGGAGAGGCAGTTCAACATCAATGCGGACGATGGGAAGATAACGCTGGCCACGCCGCTTGACCGCGAGTTGAGCGTGTGGCACAACATAACGATCATTGCCACGGAAATTAGTAAGTGCCCGGGTTTCGTTCTTTCCCTTGTGTGACTGGTACACTTTCTGCCTAGGGACCGCAGGATAACGGGTCCCTGTTTCTGTTAGGGCAGTGGTTCTCAACCTTTCTAAGGCCTCGACCCTTTAAGACAGCTCCTCATGTGGTGGTGACCCCCAACCATAAAATGATTTTTGTTGCTACTTCATCACTGTCATTTTGCAACTGTGACGAATCGTATCTGTGTTTTCCAATGGTCTTAGGCGACCCCTGTGAAAGTGGTGTTCAACCCCCCAAAGGGATCGCGACCCACAGGTTGAGAACCGCTGTGTTAGAGGGTTTGGCCTTGGAAGTTCTGTTATTATTCTCAAGGAGCCTTTGCTGAAACGCCTCAGCAAGAAATAACTTGCATTGCGTGAACTTACCAAAGCTTGCAACTTTCTTAGATCCAGCTATTATTATTACCAATCCCCGTTATTCAGCCATTCAAAAAACAATGTGGTGCATGCTATAACAGGAGGGAAGATTTAGTATGACATGGCGGGTAATAAATAGAACGCAGGGGCCATAACACGATAATTAAAACAGACACTAACATATGTTATCTACAATGTAGAAACTACCGCTCACCTATCTGAGCCTCACACATGCATGTACACATAGATAGGCAGAAAATAGAGACAGAGACCTCAGCCTATCAGTACATGTTAATTTGGAGAAATGAACTTATCGATGGTTCTTTTATTTTGTTTTTTAGAGTTGAATGTATTTTACACATTAATTATAGACTGTCTAAAACTATATGTTCAATACAATTTTTTTCCATAAATTACGTGCAAAAGTGTAAACATTCCCAGGTTGTTCAATTAACCTATGTTGGTTTTTCTGTACATTTTTTTTTATGCCTAACGCTTCTTTGATTGCACTTAATGTCACTACTATTGAGTCTCTAAAGAACAGCTATCTGGTGACATTAGTGCTACACTGCCTTTGAGAACTTGCGCTCTGTCTTACATTTTTATTATTATGCAAAAACATGCAAAAGGGACGTGATGTTCATTTCATTTTTAGAGAAAGTACATCCTGCCTATTATCCAAATTTCTTCTTCCCATAAAGGACCTGGTCACAGAGATTCAAGGAAGCATTAAAATCTCGAGGGAGCTGGGATCTGAATCAGGAAATGAAAATGGACAGGAAGCAAAGTTCCTGGGCAAACATACAACATAGAATGTGTGTAGATGACACTTAGCGGGGCAGGACCTAACTTCCGCTCCGAGCTCTCTCTACAATCTGCTCTTTGTTTTCAGTCCACGTGAACGCAGGGGAAATGTCTCTGAGAAACACCATCTATTTATTCATACAGAGGAAGGTAATCTAGATCAGTGGTCCTCAACCTGTGGGTCGCGACCCCTTTGGGGGTCAAACGACCCTTTCACAGGGGTCGCCTAAGACCATCAGAAAATGCAGATATTTACATCACGATGCATAACAGTAGCAAAATTTCATGGTTGGGGGTCACCACCACATGAGGAACTATATGCAAGGGTCGCAGCCTTAGGAAGGTTGAGAACCACTGATCTAGATGGTTAGGAAGGGTATGGCGTTTGCTTGTTCTGAGATGTGGGGAAAGGTCCTCTGTAAAACATTAAAACACACACACACACACACCCCCTAGCCAGTTTTGCTCAGTGGATAGGGCATCAGCCCATGGACTAAAGGGGTCTGGGTTCGATTCTGGTCAAGGGCATGCTCCTCATTTGCAGGCTCATCCCCAGCCCTGGTCTGGGCATGTGCAGGAGACAATCAATCGATATGTCTCTCTCACATCACTGTTTACTCTCTCTGTCTCTCCCCCTCCCTTCCACTCTCTCAAAAAATCAATGGGAAAATATCCTCAGGTGAAGAGTAACAAAATAATCTAAAAAAAAATAAAATAAAAAATAAAAACAGCACTGGGTGAAAAAGCGAAGATTCAAGAGAGAAGGCTGTCTGTTTCTTAGAGCAACCTCAAGTGCAGGCTCTGGACCTGCCATCAGGTCGATATGTTGCTTCGAAGATACCAAATTGCGGGGCCTAGAGAGGCATGAGCTGTGGACCGTTGGGTGTTTTCCTGGTCTGAGTGCCCTCATCTTCCCTGGGTGTCACTCGGTCCTCACGTCCCCTTGTAGCAGGAAGGAATGAAGCAAATGCAGCGTCCCATTGGTGGCTTTGACTTACTAGCCGTGTTCACCCCATCTAGACAGGCGCAGGCGTACAGGTTTTGTCATTTGCAATGTGGACGCTGCATTATCACCTTAATCCTCTGAGAAAGCCCCTCTCTCTTTAGACTGCTTTAAAGCTTCCCAGACATGCTCAGAGGCCTCAGCGTTTTCTCTCCTGGAAGGAGGCGGTAATTACTTTTTAAAGCACCGTCTTGTAGATTGAACACACTTTACTTGTGTTAGCCATAATCCAGGACACCTTTTCTATGAGCTGGAGGCCTTCGCTTACATATTGATCAAGGAGACCCTGATTCTGGGGCTTCAAGGACTCCACTTTAAGGAGGAAAAAGACGTGAATGCGCAGAGCTGTGGCTAAGTGACGTTTCGGGGGGGTCAATCCAGAAACAAAAGACTCATTGGCAAGGAAGGAGGGAGGAGGAAGCAGACAGACAGGAAAGCAGATGCTCCCGGGTCAGGAGCTGCGGGCTCCAGGCTGACGCGGGTACCAGCCCAGTCAGAAGACTTGCGTGTGCTCATTCACTCAGTCATTATAACTGAGCTGTTCCCCTCGCCAAGCATCCTTCTAGGGACAGGGGGTGGAGGTCGGGGGATGGAGAGACAGCAAGGAGCAAAGCAGGCAGGACCCAGGAGCTCTTGGAGTTTTCTTTCCAGAAGCACCTGCTTGTGGAAGGATGAATTGGAATCTGCTGAGAGACCCATAGAGGAAGGGCTGGAGCCCGGCCGGTGTGGCTCAGTGGTTGAGTGTCGACCTATGAACCAGCAGGTCATGGTTCGATTCCCAGGCAGGGCACATGCCTGGGTTTGGGCTCCATCCCCAGTGTGGGGCGTGCAGGAGACAGCCTATCAGTGATTCTGGCTCATGATTGATGTTTCTATCTCTCTCTCCCTTCCTCTCTGAAATCAATAAAAATATATTTTAAAAAAACAATTAAAAGCTGAAACGGGTTTGGCTTGTGGATAGAGCATTGGCCTGCGGACTGAAAGGTCCCAGGTTCGATTTCAGTCAAGGGCATGTACCTTGGTTGCGGGGACATCCCCAGTAGGAGGTGGGCAGGAGGCAGCTGATCTATGTCTCTCTCTCATGGATGTTTCTAATTGTCTATTCCTCTCCCTCCCTCTCTGTAAAAAAATCAATAAAATATATTTAAAAATAATAATAATAATAATAATTAAAAAATAAAGACATGGAGGTGAGGAAGAAGAGGATGAGTGTCCATATTGAGGGTGAGAAAAAAGTGTCACAACATAACTTCTTTCAATGAACATATGATTCCATTTAAACTGGTAGCATAATTAATATGGGAAAAATCAATATTTTTTGTCTATCAGTAAAATATTATTTTTTCATTTAATCGAAAGTATAGATATTTTGGCATTCAACATTATTTTGTACTAGTTTCAGGGGTACAGCTTAGGGGTTAGACAATCATATATTTTTGTAGTGTTTCCTGATATTTCCGTCTGGGAATATCTGAGGACACCAATTCAAAAGAACATGCGTGCCCCTATGTTTATTACAGTGCTATTTACAATATCCAAAATAAGGAAGCACCCAAGTGCCCACCAGTAGACGAGTGGATAAAAAAGCTGTGGTATGTGTATACAATGGGATATTACTTGGCTATAAAACAGAATGAAATCTTACTATTTACAACAGCATGCATGGATCGAGAGGATATTATGCTAAGAATATTTTTAAAGTTATAGAGTTGTTATTATTAACAATGCAGTGTAATCAAATTACCAACAATATTAAAATGTACGCCAAGGAAAATTTTCTTTATGGCTTGAGAGAAATCACTCCAACGTGTCCCAGATTCAGGTTTACAGTTGGTCTCATAGAAAAAATAAAGTACAGAATAGCTTTGTCCACGTGAAGACCATGAGCCTGGCCGTGAACTTTTCAGAACTGGAAACCTATAACCCAAAATTACATCACTCCTATTCAAACCATGGACTCTGTCTCACTGTTTAAATCAGTTAGTTTGCTTGTTTAAACTAAGCCAACTATGTAGGCATATTTTTGGCCAAGAAGCCAGCTTAATTCAAGAGGTTGACATCTCAAGAAACGTGAAACTATAAACTTAGATGGCAATCTGCTTTAAAAAAAAAATGTCTGCATGTAACATTCTTAGAAAAGGGAAGAATAAGAGTACAAAAGAGAACTTTACATTTTAGGTGTGAAATATGAGCTGAGGTGGCCATAAATTTAGAAGCTTTAACTGTCCAATGAAGTCATGTTTGTCTAAGTCATGGAAAGAAGTAGAATTAATACAACCACAGGGAACTCGAGAGAATTTGTAATTACTAAGAAAACAGCCTATAACTGGTTTTGACTTGGTTTTATTATGTAGCTCATCACGTCATGTTGACCTTGCAAAGCCACAGACCAGGTCTTGGGGAGGAAAAAAAAATATATTAAAGAAAGATTCATTGTATTTGGATGAGATGAATATTTAAAACCACTCAGGACAACAGAGCCCCTTAGGGAGAGGGTCTAATACAGTTAAAGAAATATTTGTTCCAGGCAGAACAATTTCAAATTACTCTCAGAACGCCATCTCATCAGGCAAAGATTTAAACAAACGAAATTAGGCTAAGAAATGGATATTAGGAAGTCCATCTGTTACCTCTTAATGAGGATGAAGATACTGTCTTTTATCCTCTGGTGTCAGAGTCTCTTAACCAAGGCAAGATGTTCCGCTCTGTGTATTGCCCAAGCGTTTCATTGGCACTGGATCTCGCTTGCCAGTACAGTCAACGGGCGCATCTCATTAAGGAGCTGGCGGTTCGAAGCCCGCCTCCTAACAAGAGGTTGGGCCTAGCTGGCGCATCTCTGCTAAGCGTCTCCCTTCTAGCAACCCCATCCCCTGCAACTCTGGTGAGGGCTGCTGTTTACCACGGTGGTGCAGGTTTAAGGTGCATTGAGCTGACTGATTAAACCCCCAAAAAGCAGAAGGGGAGGCCTATAATGCATTTAATTCTCACACCGCTCTGGGAAAGTAGGTACTCTTTTCGTACACCTATGGATGAGGACAAGAGGGGAGGTAAGGGCAGAGGGAGGGGTGGGAGCCAGTGGAGGGGAGTTATGGGGGGGAAAAAAGAGAAGCAATTGTAATAATCTGAACAATAAAGATTTATTAAATTTAAAAAAAAGTAGGTACTATTTTATATATATGTATATAAAAGTAGGTACTATTTTATACATATACACATATATATTTTATATATATACATTTGTATTGATTTCAGAGAGGAAAAGAAAGTGAGAAAGAGACAGAAACATCAATGATGAGAGAGAATCATTGATCTGCTGTCTCCTACACATCCCCTGCTGGGGAATGGAACCTGGGCATGTGCCCTTGACCAGAATGGAACCCGGACCCTCCAGTCCACAAGCCAATCCTCTATCCACTGAGTCTAACCAGTTAGGGTGGTGCTGTTATTATATGCATTTTTCAGACGAGGTAATGTACCCACATTTTTATAGAGAGCAAGAGTTGGGTTGGGGTGCAGGATTGGCGCCCAGACTGCTTAACTGCAGATTCCGTGCTCTTAGCTGCCTTCCACGGAAGAAACCTCCCTTATATCTTCTGTCCTGGCCGTCTCCTGCTTTAAGAGAGTTTCTGACACTGTCCCATCCCTTCCAGAAGCGAGTGAAGGAAGCAGTTTGGTGCTAAGCAGAAGTGGGGGGCAAGGAGCAGGGTCAAGGGCGCCCTGGAACAGAGAACAGACATGCATCAAAGCTGCCCTTCTCTTCTGATGTCTGTGACCCAGGGCAGGGGTATTGGCTAGTGGACAGAGCAGAGCTTTGGGGCGGGCCACGCTGGGATTCTGTTCCCATTTTAAGGATGAGGACACTGAGCAACGGGAAGAGAAAGCACAGGGTAGGGCAGTGGTCGGCAAACTCCTCAGTCCACAGAGTCAAACATCAGCAGCACAACGATTGAAATTTCCTTGGAGAGCCACATTTTTTAAACTTCAACTTCTTCTAACACCACTTCTTCAAAAATAGACTCGCCCAGGCCGTGGTATTCTGTGGAAGAGCCACACTCAAGGGGCCAAAGAGGCTCATGTGGCTCGGGAGCCACGGTTTGCCGACGACTGGGGTGGTGCCTTGGAGGGGATAGCATTTTTCAGTGGAGATCCCTTACTGAGCTGATTCAGATCACCTGGGTGACTGTTCAAACCAGCGCCAATGAGTTTCAGCTGCTCAGAAGCACAATGTCAAGGCAGGGGTCCCAGAATCCACATTTCCCTGGTTCCTCCCACCTCCTCTGCACACCCCACCCAGTCAGATGCACATTAGAACAACCCGGGGAAGGCAGGCACAGGTAAGATGCTCTCTCCTCTCTCTCATTTTTGTGATACTTCTTGACGAGGTGATACTTAATGGAGCTGAGGTTCAGGCTAAGACAGCTCTGGGGAGGCCTTTAGGTGGAGCAGGTGGGAAGACCTGCGAAGAGACAGCACCGGGAATCACTCACACCGTCTTAGGAGAGAGAAAGGAGGGGGGAGGAGGGCGAATCGGGGAGTCAATTTGCCTAGAATAGAGTCTCTGGGGGACATTGTAGAGGCACTGCATGCCAATTCCGGGGTGTTCTCCCCAGAGAAATCGTGGGATGGAAGGTGGAGAACCCCACGGACCCCGCGGGGTACCTGGGAGCAGGCCCATGGCGTTTACAGAAGGTGTCGTAAAGCAGCAAGCACATAATCCCCCACTCAAGTCATCTCTTTCCCTTAGTGATAATGCAGGGCTCTGGCCCACCCCCGGGGACTGCACACAACCCTGCAAACGAAGCTGTTCGCTCTTGATGGTTGCGTCTCCCCGGGCCGACACCAGTTTGCCAGCACTTAAGGAATGTGTCTTCCTGGCATGGGGCCCGGTGGGCAGAATGCAGGCTTTGTCCAACCCAGGACACTTGGGAAAAGCGCCTCTTTATGGTTCACTCGCTACTCAGAGAAATCGGAGGTTCTAGAAGTGGACACAGTTAGCCATGTCTTCGCCATATCACCTCGGGCGGTTCTTTTCTCCTTCCTTGCTCTGTTTTATCCTCCGTGTGATGGGAATTATAGCGGTTCCTTACAGTTTGGGTGTCGTGGCAATTAACAGTGATAGTGCTGTGTCCTTGAGCTCCAAATTCATTCATAACCTTTAGAAATCGGTGAATAAATTGTGGATGTTCTGGTAAATACAGCCTTGACCTTGGGCTTTGAGTAACAGCTCAGTTGAATACTATGGGTTTGGTCTATGTTGTATGTTATTGCTCATCCTCTCCACAGCACAATTGGCATTCGTGGCCCGTGTGTTACTGCTGGGTGCGGTTATGTTTCTTCATTGCAGAGCGGATATGTCTGTTCAGTGACCTTCCTCTTGGCCTTGGCGCGGGCATGGGAGATTGGCCAACGCCTGAGGAAAGGCCCTCAGGTGAAGCAGGCTCATTCTTGAAGAGCCTGCTGAAACTGAGGACTTGAGATTTTATGTCAAGGTCCTGTTTCTCTTTGTTGCCTGTGGCATCATCAGGGCGAGAGTTCCATTAAGATCAATTCCATTCCCCTGTGTCAGACTGAGAAGAAGCACATGAAGGGAACTACCAGCTGACTCTCACAGAAGAGAAAAGGGTCATTAGAACTTGAGGCAGACAGTGAGATTTAGGGTCAGGAGTGGTTAAGGGGCTCCCAAATATCAGAGAAGCTGTAGTAGTATGACTCAGAGAACTTTCCTGGAAATATAGGCATGTGACAAGTTCCTATCAAGAGTCCCCTACTCAGACAAGGAAAAGATCAGTTTATTTTTTTATGTATTTTATTTTTTATAGAGAGGAAGGGAGAGAGAGAGAGAAAGTCAGAAACATCGATGAAAGAGAAACATCCACCAGCCGCCTCTTGCACACCTCCCACTGGGGATATGCCCGAAACCAAGGCACGTGCCCCCTGACCAGAATCGAACCTGGGACCTGTCAGTCCCCAAGCCGATGCTCTATCCACTGAGCCAAACCGGTTTTCAGCAAAGAAAAGATCAATATTTTTAACAATAAGGGATATAATGAAGAAAAGTGGAGAGTAAAATATGGGGAACTTTGTCCAAGTTCTAAGACAGGGATCAGAATCCCGTGCACAGCCCCCCATTGTGAGAACTAGAGCCAGCGCCTTTCCAAGTCCAAGGAGCTGACTCTGCAGGCCCCACATGGATGTCATGCTCACATACGGGTTCTTGTAATCATGGTGGTGCCCACTTCCTGCACAGCTGCTCTGGTCCTTTATATCTTAACTTGGGGATTTCTTCCTTATTTTCTCTTCATTCTGCAACCATCCTACTAATATCCCCCCACAGCCTCTCCATATTTTTCTCTCTCCTCGCTTTTGTTGTAATCTACTTAGAAAAAGCATTCGGATTTAGATTGGAGATACAGATTGCAACCAGGAATTCCTTTAGGACTGTGGTCAGCAAACTCATTCACCAACAGAGCCAAATATCAACAGGACAACAATGGAAATTTCTTTTGAGAGCCACATTTTTTGAACTTAAACTTCTTCTAACGCCACTTCTTCAGACTTGCCCAGGCCGTGGTATTTGGTAGAAGAGCCACACTCAAGGGGCCAAAGAGCCGCATGTGGCTCTCGAGCCACAGTTTGCTGACCATGGCTTTAGGATGTCATTTCCTGGTTCTAACCGGAAAAAAAACAGCAGGTCAGAGGCTTCTATTCCCACATCTTGCCTTGTTCTCTGTTTTTAAACCGCTCTCCCCAAAACCTCAACAATAATTGTTATTCTAGACAGCAGTAGACAAAGCATAGAAAGGAGGTAAGCAGCAGACAGTAATGCAAACTTTCCAGGTGTAAGTTGCAACCAACTGGCCACTCATAACAAATGTCCATCTCCAGGTTTTACCCAAAGTCAAGGGTACCAAATAAAGGGGGATGGGGGTGGGGGGAAGGCTTTAGATATTTGAAAGATTTTAAAAATCAGCCCAGCTCTGCAGTGGCTCAGTGGTTGAGCATCAACCAATGAAACAGGAGATCCCAGTTCAATTCTTGGTCATGGCACATGCCCTGATGTGGGCTTTATTCCCAGGGTGGGGTGTGCAGGAGGCAGGTGATCAATGATTCTCTTCCATCATTGATGTTTCTATCCCCTCCTCCTCCTCCTCCTCTTCCTCCTCCTCCTCCTCCTTCTCCCTGAAATCAATAAAATAGATTTTTAAAAGATCAGATAATATTAGGTTGATTTATCCTCAGGCTTTTCTTTCTCCAGGGACAGAGAAATTATTATAAAGACTTAGGGGGGAAATGCAGATGATCAGTCTGGAAGTCAGAGAGTAAGACAGAAGTTAAGTGAGTGACTTAAGTAAGTCAGATTGCTTGGATTGAATTCTTGCTTTTTCACGTATCCACACTCATTCCTTGGTAAGTTGCTTACCTTTTCTCTGTGACTCATGTTCCCTATCTGTAAAATGCAGATACTCCTTTAGACCTAGATGATGAAGAGTGAATCTACGTCAGTGCCAATATCATGCCTAAGATAGAGTAAATGTTTGATAGTAAATCTAATGCAATATTAATTATTGTGACAATAATGATAAAGTAAACATTTCTTTTTACCACTTTTCTGTAAGAAAAGGAGATATGCCCCAAAGGGACCTCCTTGTCATCAGCAGAATCCCCCAAGTTCATTCTGAGGATCTCCCGCATGATGAGTTTGTCATCATCTTGAGATTATGTTGGGAGTATGAGTTTCTACGATGACACGTCTCCAGGAGAACAGACCTCTTTCTTCTCTTGGTCCCCCATATCCTGGCCACATTCACAATTTTCAAGAGCTCCCTTCTTACCCAGAGTCAAGGTCACAGGCAGTGCTATGGCCACTCTCTCAGTAAGCAGCAGTGACCGTTAGTTAAAAAGAAAACCACGACTCCACATGCCGCAGCCAGAATGTTGGGTCCAGCCTATGCTGTATGTGTGACTTCAGTTATACAATCCCTACGTCTCAGTTGCTGTATGTGAAGTTGGTGGTGAGAGTTCAAAGAGATCATCCGGGCACTGCACATGACACAGAGCATGGCATCTAGTAAGGAGTCAATGGTCCTTTCTCTCCGCCCACCCCCCTCTCTGTCCTCCTCCAGGCCAAACCTGGTGTCGCCTCTCTCTCACATTCCCAGTTTTCTCCTACAGCTGAACTTTCTATTTGTCCTTCTTTTCCCTCTCTTTTTCCAGAAAGGGGACCACAGTGATCACGTTATGCTCTGATTTGTATCCGTGCCCTCCTGTAGCATAACACACCATGTCAATATGTTGTGGCTTAAAGAATATTAAACATGTGTTGGTTTTGTGAGGCTGCTGGTCAATTGCTAGGAGCAGCCACAGACCATTGAGATGGACTTTCTGAGGCTCCAGTGATACCACGTTGGCTATGTCAGATTGGCCAGAACAAGTGACATTAACAAGAGCAGGTTCAAGGAGTGGAGAAATAAAGGTCACCTCTGGGTGGGAGGAGATGGAAATATTATGGCCACCCCCCCCTTTTTTTTAAATTTATATTAGACTGGCATACTGACTCTCAGTTGCTTGGCCAAGAAGTAAATAGCAATCTGTAGCCTACACATGGGTACCACACAGTCATTCTTCCAGAATCTTCTTTTTAAGGCGGTACATGTGCATCAGAATTCTATGCTTCAACATCTACCATGTTTGGAAGAAAGGACTAGATGCAATCTCTCTAGCAGCCATCACCTGGTGAACCATGGATTCCTTAGAATTTCAGATTAAGTAGCATTTTGTGTTACGTTAAATCTACTAATTCACTTATAATGCCACAACAGCTTCTGCTATATAAGTATTAACGTAACCGTTTCAGCTTATTATTACTATTTCCTGATACCCATGCTGGGTCGGGTTCCTTTGTTACATAGGTTCTCACAAACCTTTGTTCTTTTCTTTCAAATGACTGGTTGAGACTCAGAATAGCCATTTATTTGCCTGTGATTTTGAAAATACATTTCTGCTTTTTAATAGTTGTATGCCAATATAGCTGAGTGGATAAGAGAAGGCATTTCTAAAGATTTCTAAGGGGGGCGAAATAGGTAAAGGCTTCGCCTTTATGAAACATTTCATTATTGATTGATCCCTGTTTCATCCTGGGAGCCTACCAGAGTGCTTAGGGCTCCCAGTATAGTATATATTTGCTAAATGAGTGAATGAAAAAAGGATATAATGAATGTATTAATACCGGTAAACAATCCCCTGATGACTTCTGACCCCAAACAGACTCTGTTAGCTGATGGGTGGAAAGGGTCTTTGCTTCTATGCACCTCACTCAGCTCTGCTTTAAAAGTCTCAGGCAGCCGAAACCGGTTTGGCTCAGTGGATAGAGAATCAGCCTGCGGACTGAAAGGTCCCAGGTTCGATTCCGGTCAAGGGCATGTACCTTGGTTGCGGGCACATCTCCAGTGTGGGGCGTGTAGGAGGCAGCTGATCGATGTCTCTCTCTCTCTCATTGATGTTTCTAGCTCTCTGTCCCTCTCCCTTCCTCTCTGTAAAAGAGCAATAAAATATATATATATATTTTAAAAGTCTCAGGCAGACAGGCACACGGCTCCCTGCTTTTCTTTCCCAAGTGGCGGAAGCTGGCACACAAAGGGCAGGAGCGCCAGCCCTCTCCTTGTCTGAGGATTGTGGGGCATCGCCTGCTTCTAGGGAAGGATTCCCACGGAATATTAACCAGTCTGGGGAGTCAGAAAGGTGCGGGTAGAGAGGAGCCTCGGGTCCCCTCTCTCGTTCCCCAAGGAACCCGGCTTCTGATCAAAAACCTTCATTTCCCTCCGCTCCTGCGAGGCTGGAGGCGAGCCGTGCTTCGTGACCCGACAAGCCCGTCTGTCATCGCATCTCATCGGCATTGGCGCTCGGAGGCCGGTTACCAAGCAGCAGAGCGCAGGGAAGGAGAAGGCGGCGGGTGTTCTGGTGACAGGGATCCCTCACCCACAGCTTCCAACCGGCAGCAGCTCACAACAGGTCCCCAATCCCTGGGTACCCACCCCCACGTGGCCACCTGGCAGGTCAGGGCCGGGTCAGGTGGCCCCGCAGCCAGCTGGTTGAAATGCAAGCTGTGATGACTCGCTTCCACTTGGGGTGGCAGGGCCTTAGTTAGTTGCTCTACACCCTAATGCATCGGTTTTCAACCTGTGGGTCCCCTAAGACCATTGGAAAACACAGATAGGGTTCATAACAGTTGCAAAATGACAGTGATGAAGTAGCAACGAAAATAATGTTATGGTTGGGGGTCACCACCACAGGAAGAGCTGTATGAAAGGGTCGGGGCCTTAGGAAGGTTGAGAACCTCTGCCCTAATGGATGATGCCCTTTATCATCGTTCATACGACAGTTCCAGATGTGGGGGCCATCCGTTCTTTCATCTCCCGAAACAAAGACGCCAGATGGAGGGGGCTGAGTTTCGGATTACCGTATTCTCCGGCGTATAAAACGACTTTGTAACCCAGGGAAATCTTCTCAAGAGTCGGGGGTCGTCTTATACGCCAGATGTGATTCTTATAGGGCAGCGGGTATATCCCAAACTCAGTATTTTAACTGGAAAAGTTGGAGATCGTCTTATACGCCGGAAAATACGATATATCCTAGGTTTATCTAACTCTGCAGCTCCATTTCTGAGCATTCAGCCCCTGTTCTTTTCCCAGTGAGGGTCTAGTTCCTTTGGAGACTTGCCCTGATTCACAAAACGTGATCCATCACTTCCAACGCTGAAGTATCTCCGGCTTTTCTTCACGGAATGCTTTGGAGAAGTTCAAACACAATGAGTGACGATTGGTAGGCTTTGGTCCCCACGGAAGTAACGGGATGTGGTGCATGTGGGGAGGCCCAGATGGGGGGCCGTTTATTTAAAGTTTGCATCCGCGAATGACCTGTTCCAGAGGCATTTGGACTTGGGAGGACTTCCAGCTCCTACATGGAAAAGAAAGTCTAAATGGGGGGCTGATAGGGAAGTTCGAATGCTCCTGCTCCCCACTGAGATAATCCTGGGATGCACTGAGTCTGCTCCCCACACCCGCTGATATAATCTGACAGCGGATGCTTCATAGTAGCCTGGGGAAGGCAGACCTGGAATAAAACCAAGGATGGCAAGTGCGGGGGGGAAAAGCTTGAACATATATGAGTCCCCGTCCAGCTCCCATGAACAACCGTCTGCTTGAAAGTCAACAGTTTCCTTGGCCAATCTAATATATTTATTTATGAGTTAAAAGGAAACTATGATAATCAAAGGGAGCTAAAACTTAACTTGGTTAATGTAGGGAATGAATACATACACATATATAAATATATATGTGCGTATATATACATATATATATAGTACATACATATGCATATATAAATGCATATAGGTATATGTTTTAATATATACTGTAATAGGTTATATTAATATATTACAATTACTACATTATCATTTATGTCATATACCATTATTTTATTAGAATATAACATGGGCCGAGACCTGTTTGGCTCAGTGGATAGAGTGAAAGGACCCAGGTTCGATTCCGGTTGGGGGCATGTACCTTGCTTGCGGGCACATCTCCACTGTGGGGCGTGCAGGAGGCGGCTGATGGATGTCTCTCTCTCTTCTGGATGTTTCTGACTTTCTCTCTCTCTCCTTTCCTCTCTGTGAAAAATCAATAAAATATATTTAAAAAAAAAGAATATAGCATGGTATGCCGGAAACCAATCATTGTCTCACTCGTAGAAAATGTGGACAAGGAACCCGGAATGCCGGTCGACCTTGAAGCTCTGAAAGGTCAGAACCAGCCACGCCCTACCTAATTGAGACAGTGGTCGCTGAAGCAACTTCCCCCACAAATAATCATGTAAATCCTTACTGATAAGATAATCCTCCTGTTACTGGAATTGCCTGCCTCAGGGCAAAGGGTGTATCCCAAACCTGAATAGAAGGGATGGCAAGGCCAAAGGAAGGCGGTAGTCTTCCCATCAGAGGAAGGCTCTTTCCTGGCTCCTCAGTATTTGCAAATTAATACTTTTCTAGTCTCTCTTCATTTGCATGCGGCCTCCTCCAGAACCCGAGCCCTGAACGGGAACCCTGAACCACGCTGGATGAGAAAGAGATCCCCACAAGGACATACAATTATATTCTCCATATCTGTTTTCCCCCATGCTAATAATGATACCAGCCTCGTCATCTTGTTTTTTTTTTCAGATGAGCTTGCTGTTTAAGAGACACTGACATTAAGAAGCCTTCCCGTCTCGGCTTTTTTTTTTTAACTGGTTTGTGTAACACAAACAAATAAACCACTTGAACACACTGCAAGGAGAATCTGCGGAGATTCTTCTCTGGCTCTGAACTAAGGCTTGTCATTCGATTGTGGATTAGGCACAGTCCCCACCCGCCCTGGCCCGCGCCGATTTGAGCATCTCAGGGTATAAAAATACCTCCACTGAGCCAGCATTTGATTTCCTGCTGAACTGTTTTTCACATCTCCAATATAATTATGTTGCCGTTACAAAGGAAGCCTGAATTCCACAGGATACCATAGAAACCGACATTTGTTTATTCGGGAAGAGGCATAAAAAAGCATCTGAGACAGAAACGGGTGACTTCCCAGGGCACCTGCTACCTAAAATAAATCGGAAACTATCTGACTAGTCATCAGGAGGGATGGGGGAGACCAGGGGTTAAAAAGGTGGTTAGAAAGGACACTTATGGCCGCTGGCTTTAAGTCAGAGGCCTTTATGAAGATGGGAATTGCCCAATGGGGGGTCTTTATTTTGTTTTTGTTTTGGGGAGGATTTTGTCCCTGGCAGGGGTATCCATCTTAAAGCAGTGATTCTCAACCTTTTTAATGCCACAACCCTTTAATACAGGTCCTCATGTTGTGGTGACCCCCAACCATAAAATTATTTTCATTGTTGCTACTTCATAACTGTACTTTTGCTACTGTTAATGAATCATAATGTAAATACCTGTATTTTCCGATGTCTTTAGGCGACCCCTGTGTTTTGGTCATTCGACCCCCGGTGGGGTCGAGACCCACAGGTTGAGAACCGCTGATCTTAAAGAAATTGAAGATCTAATACAGTAGTCACTGCTGTACCGGGGTGAAGTACAAGGAATTGTTGATGGAACAGCATTAGTGAGTCCCTCCTTGCTGCATGCCTACCCTGGGCTCTTGGGTCAGAGGTTAGGAAAGACCTGGCTCCAGGACTGGGGCGTGGGGGGGGGGGGTGGGGGGGGGGGGACACCTGCTGGACCACAGGCACGTGGTCTAATGAAAGGAGAACATATACGAGGAGGATGTGGGTTCTGTGACATGCCTTTGCCAGTGCTCTTCACAGTCAGGTTCAATGCTCTGTTGTGAGGAGTGAAGGAGAAAAGCAAGGGTGTTACAAGCAAAAGGAATAGCAAGGATGTTTTGAGAATTTTGTGATGAAAAGACTGGATTTGATCCCCAGCTCGTTTTTTTTTTTTTTTAATATACTGTATTTTATTGATTTTCCACAGAGAGGAAGGGAGAGGGACAGAGAGCTAGGAAAATTAATGAGAGAGAGACATCCATCAGCCACTTCCTGCATGCCCCCCACTGGGGATGTGCCCACAACCAAGATACATGTCCTGGACTGGAAACGAACCTGGGACCTTTCAGTCCGCAAGCCAACCCTCTATCCACTGAGCCAAACCGGTTTCAGCAGCCCCAGCCAGTTTTGCTCAGTGTTGGAGCATCAGCCTGCCGGCTGAAGGGCCCCAGCTTCGATTCCAGCCAGGTACCTCAGTTGCAGGCTTAATCCCCAGCCCCCGGTTAGGGTGCATGCAAGAGACAACCAATCAATGTATCTCTCTCTCACATTGATGTTTCTCTCTCTCTCTCTGTCTCTTCCCATCCCTTCCACTCTGTCTAAAAATCAAAAAGAAAAATATCCCTAGATGAGGAATAACGGAAGGAAGGAGGGAAGGAAGAAGAGAGGGAGGGAGGGAGGAAAGGAAGGAATGAAGGAAAAGGAAGGAAGGAAGGAAGGAAGGAAGGAAGGAAGGAAGGAAGGAAGGAAGGAGTTAGAAAAAGAAGGGAATTGATCTGAGTTTGTTTAAATCATGGTTACGGTAGTCTACATTGTATGAACATCTATTTCCTTGAGAACCTTTCTGTTGTGCCTAGCAACAGGCAGTAGACCACCAGGAACACAGGAAGGGGTGCCTGCGTGATCTCCTGGTTTAAAAAGGCCCCAGAAGCTCCCGTTCTCTGGATATCCTGAGAACCACGAGCTAAGGAAGTTGCATGAATGCAGAAAGAGCTGCGGGCTCTTTGCTCACTCTCTGATGATCGCTCTTGTCTGCAAAACTGACTAACTGTCTGGCGTGACAATCAAGCAGATAAAATAAAGGGAAGTCTGAGATCCTGCCTAATTCCAGGCAGAATGCTTGTCACTGTCTTCCGACACTTGTCTCATCCAGTCCTCATAACAGCTCGGTGATGGACGCATCCTGAGCGTCGTTCCAGAAATGTGTGAAGCAAGATTCGGGGAAAGGAGGGGACAGTCTGTATAAGGTCAGAGATCTGATCAGCTGAGGTTTGAGTCCGCCAGGCTTAATACCAAATCCTTAACGCTTTCTGCTCTTTGTTGCTTGTGTGACAGATGACCAAAGGGGGCAAATAGTATTTGAAAAAACATGAATTTTTCTAAATTTTTTTTCATGTGCCAGGAGTTGGGAGTTGACAGACCTTGTAGTACATTATACACACACACACACACACACACACACACACACACACATATGTATAGATATATACACACATATGTGTGCATGTGTATGTATATGTATGTGTGTGTATATTTTATATACATATGTATATAAAATGTAGTACATTTTATATATATATATACATACACACATACATATACATATACACACACGTAGTACATTATATATATGCGTGTATATATATATACATACATACACACACACACACATGCATACATATATGAAGAAAAAATCAGGGGTCGAATTGTTTACAGTCTACTTCAGGTAAAAATAAATAATAGTAACCGAGACCGGTTTGCTCAGTGGATAGAGCGTCGACTTGCGAACTGAAAGGTCCCAGGTTCGATTCCGGTCGGGGCATGTACCTTGCTTGCGGGCACATCTCCACTGTGGAGCGTGCAGGAGGTGGCTGATCGATGTCTCTCTCTCTCATCGATGTTTCTGACTTTCTATCTCTCTCCCTTCCTCTCTGTAAAAAATCAATAAAATATATATTTAAAAAAATATAAATAAATAAATAATAGTAGAATAAGGTAACATGTTGCTTTTATTCTGTGCAATAGGAACATGTGATATTAAGAGGCAAGGGGTTGGGGATGATACATCAGTCTCTTTGGGCTGTGACTCTGGATTTCTGGGGTTTGCTTCAGCATGGGGGGTGCGATGAGACAGCTCTCATTCATCTCTGCTTGATGGGTCCTCGGGGGCTGATTCAAAGCATGGTAATGAAGAGCACAGGTTTGGGGACAGCCACATACGGGACTGCGAACTGATTTTAGGCAAAGCAATCAGCCTTCGCAAGCCGGGATTTTATCATCTGTAAGGTGCGGACAATGGCATCTTTTCTCTATTGTTGTATACTGCACCTAACAGCAATTTTCAACCTTTTTCATCTCACACCACAGTTAAACCAATTACTGAACTTGTGCAGCACACCAAAAAATGCCTTCTGTTTTTTTTTGCCGAGCTGACAGAAACGAAATAGGGATAATTTTGACTCATTCACACCGGTTGGCTATTGTTGTGCCTGCTGTTGCCATATTTTTATTTGACAATCTAAGGGGAAAGAGGTCGGCGACCCTGACTAAACAGTCGGGTATTGCAGGTTTTAGGAATTCTTGCCGCACACCGGCTGAAAATCGCTGACCTAACACAGTGCCTCGACTGAGAAAAAAAAATAAATAAGAAGAGAATGATTGGAATATACGGGGCAGGATTAGGGCAGTATAAAAGGCTTTGATCCTTCAAGACAGCAAATTCAGAGTTTGGTCCAGAGAGACTTACAGTCTTTGAGACTCTTTCATGGGTTTCAGGGGGTCAGAATGTGTTGATCATAACACTGAGGTGCTATTTTTCTTTGTGTGTGTGTGTGTGCGCGTTCTCGCAAGTGAGAGTGGCGTTTTTCTAAGGTTACATGATGTGTTGATACCATGGATCAAGGGCTAGTGGAATGTTATGCTTGTGTGTTGTTACGTTTTAAGTAATTAATTGTCATTTCTAATTGGTAAATAATGAAAAACATAACCCAGTTACAAAAGTTTTTGGAAATAAAATCTTTTGGGGTTTTTAATAATTTTTAAGTGTACAAGGAGGCCCTGAGACCAAATTCTTTTTAAAATATACTTTATTAATTTTTTACAGAGAGGAAGAGAGAGGAATAGAGAGTTAGAAACATTGATGAGAGAGAAACATCGATCAGCTGCCTCCTGCACACTCCTTTCTGGGGATGTGCCCACAACCAAGATACATGCCCTTGACCGGAATCGAACCTGGGACCCTTGAGTCCGCAGGCCTACACTCTATCCACTGAGCCAAACCGATTAAGGCCAAAATTCTTTATAAAAATAATTGCCTTAGGAAGGCATTTGTTTTCTCAATTAATTGGAAGTAATTAGTTGAGATATAGTAACTTTTTTATCACATCCCTAAAACAATTTATCACCCTAACTGGTTTGGCTCAGTGGATACAGCATCGGTCTGTGGACTGAAAGTTCCCAGGTTTGATTCTGGTCAAGGGCATGTACCTTGGTTGCGGGCACATCCCCAGTGAGGGGTGTGCAGGAGACAGTTGATTGATGTTTCTAACTCTCTATCCCTCTACCTTCCTCTCTGTAAACACATCAATAAAATATATTTAAGAAAAAACAATGTATCGCTTATATTAAATGTATGGTGGATATTAAAAGAAGTAATACATATAGCATCTTTAGCAAGATTAAGGGGATAGTGTATATAGTAAGTCTATAGTATATAAATGCCAGAGGTTGTTAAGAACAGTGTAAAAACAACGTTAGCCCCAGTGGAAATATTTTGACACGATGATGTACATTTCCAGAATCTCATCAAATAAGGTTGCTTTCTCAAGAGACAAAATTGTTTTAGGCCAGACCAAGACTTGCCTACTGCAAAATCCCTGGTGTGGCTCTTTCAGAGACAGAGATGAGCAAGCATAGGGCACTGAGAGTGTCTCAGGATGCAGGCGGAGAGGACCCATCCAGTTACTGGCAGACAGAGATGCTCTGTTCAGGATGCAGGCTGTGAGGACCATTCTAGTTATTGGAAGACAGAGATGCTTTGCTCAGGATGCAGGCTGAGAGGACCCATCCAGTTACTACCAGAGATAGATGCTTTTATCAGGAT
>JAAGEH010000452.1:6806573-6961357 GCA_011751065.1 Lasiurus cinereus | reverse complement strand
TAATTTGAACAATAAACATTTATTAAATTAAAAAAAAATTACATTACTATTACATTCTTATATCTGCCTTATTCACAAAGGTTGGGTCCTGGTTGTCCTGGCAATTTTATTTAAAGAATCCAATAGAATAACAGTGATGACCTCTTAATTCATCCAGCTTACAGCTCTCTACACATATTTCATTAATTCTTACAGCATTGCTCTGAGGTCTGGAAAGGGCAAGTATTATTGGACCCATTTTTCAAAATAGAGAAAACAAGATAAAATGAGATAGACGATCCTTTTCCTAGGATGGCAATAAGAGCCTCTCCATTTGTGTTGCTTTAAAAACATTACAAATATTAGCTGTTTGATTCACGTGGAAATCATTTGTTACACTTTTACCAGGATGACTTTTTAGATATAGATAGATAGATACCTATATTTATGTTCTGAAGTCAAGAATGAAGGGGACTATTTCTATGTATTAAAATGAGCATTGAAGAACTAAGAATTACTTTAGGTCAGTTCATCTCTTTGTCTCCGTCATGCCACTGGCTATATTCACCCTAAATCTGTCAGTTTCCCCTGCATACCCCCCACACCCCCATAGTTCATGAAACAATAGACTATGAAGACAGAGAATCTCTGGAGTACTTTGGTGCGGAGACAGATGACATTCACCTGACATATCTGCCGTCATGTACAATGGTTCTTCTGCCGCATCAGTACCTGGTTCTGAGTGGTAGTAATTAGTTTGACTTTCCCAAAGATAAACATTTGGAACCCTTTGTGGGAGAAACAGAGGGAACGTGATGATGTTGGGTAACACTCTTTGATTTGAGTCGAAAACCCATTTCTTTCTCAACAGACTCCTCCTGACCGCCTCGCAATGCCTTTTCGCACTTCTGTCATCAGAGGAGTTTGGGGCAAATAATCTTTTGTCTCAGTTCTCTCTGGGCCTCGTATTTATCACGTGACTATGGAATAGTCACCACATGTTTCTGAGCTTCCCTTCCCCCCTCGTGACATGTGAATGATCCCATGGGTATTATACGAATGCCGTGTGACTTAAATAGAGAAACCACCTTTCTAGCACTTAGTGCCATACTGGCACATTGCAAGGGATGATTAATTTGATGAGGTATATCCATTCATTTGATTGTTACATATTGCTGACCCCACATTATTCATCTTTGGGTCTCCAGGGGCTAGCAGACACTAGAACATGATGCGCAATAACATTAGTGGCTATTATTAAGTGTTATTAATGAAGGTCTCTCCCTTGCTCCATGAGCCATTTATTTTGCTGTTGGAGATAGAGTTTTATTTATGTATTTTTTTTTAATTTCACTTTGGAGGATTATAGGAACTACCCAGAATCCTAATGTATTTTCTAAAGGCTTTAAAGCATTTTCCAGCCATACCTCATGACTTATTCAACACAAGGATTATAAAAACAAACAAACAACAACAAAAAAAAACACCATTCTGTGGGAACCTCTTTCAGGTCCCGCGTGGTTCAGAGTTCCCGTTCAGGGTTTGAGTTCTGGAGGAGGCTGCACGCAAAATGAAAAGAGACTAGAAAAGTATTAATTAGGTAATATTGGGGGGCCAGGCGGGAGGCTTCCTCTAGTGCACTGGTTCTCAACCTTCCTAAGGCTGAGACCCTTGCATACAGTTCCTCATGTGGTGGTGACCCCCAACCATGAAATTTTGCTACTGTTATGCATCGTGATGTATATATCTGCATTTTCAGATGGTCTTAGGCGACCCCTGTGAAAGGGTCATTCAACCCCCAAAGGGGTCACGACCCACAGGTTGAGAACCACTGCTCTAGTGAGAAGACTACTCTTTGGCCTTGCCATTCCTTTTATTGAGATTTTGGGACACACCCATAGCCTTTAGGCAGGAAATTTCAATAACAAAAATACATAAGACAAACAGAGGCCGAGGCTGCTTCAGCTAACAATGTTTCAACTGAACAATGAGTGGTTAGAGCAATTAAGGTTGTTGACTAGCCTTCCGGGCTTCCTGTCCACATCTTTCTATTAGTGAGACAATGTTCGGTTTGGGGCACCATCCAATGTGAATTTTGTTATTTTCTTGAAGTTAAACTCCAGGTGTCCATCTGGAGTACCGATTCTGTGATTCCGCCTTGCTCCTGAGTTCCCAGGTGATGCTGCCATTTCTGGCCAGTGGACTCACTTTGCATAGCAAAGTGAGATAGTTCATAGTCACCATAAAACATACCTCTAGGCTGGTATTTCTCAAAGCTCAGCACGCCCTGCACTTACCAGGAGAGCTGCGAAGCTGACTGCTTTAATACAGGATCCCAGATCAGCAGAAGGGTGGGGCTGCCCAGAGTTACAGGGCATGACTTGCAGCCCCAGCATTTGCATATTTACCAAGTTTCCTAGTGACACTCAGACTGAGGCCATCCATTGCCAAAGTTTGATTGACCGAGGCCAGCTCCTCCCCTATTCGAAAACTCTTGTTAACTGTTTTGAAAAAAACATATTTGGCTTTTCAATATTAGGAAGATGATGCTTAGCAGGAAGTTGGGTTTTTGAAATTAAATTTTCATTTTCAAAAATTATATAACAGTGGTAGCTCCCCCTTATCCAGTGGGGCTCAGTTCCAAGACTCCCCAGTGGATGGCTGAAACCGTGGATAGTACCGAACCCTATAACTGCTATGATTTTCCTGTACATACATTACCTGTGATGAAATTTAATTTATAAATTAGGCACCAGGAAGAGATGAACAATGATGACTAATAATAAAATGGAACAATTACCAGTACACCGTAATGAATGTTATGTGAATGTCTACGGGGCCGATGTTAAGTAGAGTAAGGGTTATTGAACATAAGTTTAAAAAAAAAATAGACTTAGGTTTTGCAATATGAACTTCTAATTTCTTAATTATGGCTGACGTGACAGTCAAGCTGATAACTAACCACGGAGATGCTTGGTCATCATTATCACTTGCGCCTGTGGATTGCCTCTCTTTTGCTGGCAGCCCAGGATGTGGCTGTTGGCTGGGACTTATGTGTTCAGATGATCAAGTTCAAACACAAGTTGGAATTGGTTGTGCTCACTCTGCTCTTGAGACAGGGAGGGATAGAGAGAGACATCCACAAATATTCCACCCATTTGTGAATTCATTGGTTGATTCTAGAATGTGCCCTGACTGGGAATACTTTTCCTGTGATGTACCAGTTTATCCATCCATCTGCCCATCTATCCATCCAATCCTTTATCCACCTTTTAATTATATTTTCATTCAGCTAGTAAGTTAATAAACATTTGTTGGCTAACCATTAGATACAAAACACAGGGTCAAGTTTTGGGTGAGATGTGAGGGCCAGTAGAAAGGAATTTTATCTTTGAGAGCCCAGAAATTTTTCTGGGAAAGAGAAGGGATTGTATGATCCGCAGAACACCTTATGAGACCGGACACTGAGGTCCAGAAATGCGGGAATCCTGCCTTATTTCTTAAAAGTAGTGTTTGTAGTTTCTTGATCTCAATTGTAGTCATATTGATTTAATTTCCAGTAAATAAATAGAAAGAGAATAAGAGGTAGTATACAGTGGTACCTCGAGATACGAGTTGAATTCATTCCATAACCTTGAGGCGTGGGAAACTATGAGACGCTTGAGTCGCGGTAAACTGGTGGGTCGTGTGCAGCCGGCCGATCCGAGAGATTACTTCTATCTCAAATGTTGCTTGTATTTCAAAGCAAAAATTGCTCACTCGACGGCTCGTATCTCAAAATCTCGTATGTTAGGGCACTCGTATCTCGAGGTACCACTGTATAATGATTCCAGTGTGATACCTGGTAGATAATGGAGACATGACATCTGATGCTATTGTTGATTCCAACATTATTTATCATTATCATATCTCCTACCCCAGCTCAAGTATGTCAGCATCATGCAAACCCTTCCTGACATTGAACATGCTCGTCCTTTTGCTCACTTTTGGCTCCCCTAGCTGGGTTTGAGTCATGAAGACTGGTGTTTATCTACTGATCATAATTTAAACATTCAAAATAGATTGAATGGACCTGGAAGAGCAAATGCACATAGTAGGTGTGCAATTATGCTTTGTATAATTTCGGACATTTCTCATTCTCCCCCTTAGACAGTAAACTTCCCAAGTCTTGGTTAAAGAAAAACAAACAGATTTATGTTTTGCAATGTGAACTTCTAATTTCTTAATCATCATCATTTTACAATGTGCGCGAATGTATCCTCTAAAGGCCTCTTGATAAATAAAACAGTTGAAACGATGAATTACTAGTAGAATACTTCTCTTCGAGATATCAATTACCAAGAATAAAGCGTGGCTATGATTTTAAACTTGCAGAAAAAGTTGTGGGACAAAAAATGTTTCCACCCCCAAGCTCTGTAGAGATGGAGGGAGGTCTTGTATCTACATGGTTTTATCAAAACCCTGTTGCTATCACCAGTTCCCTGGACCATTCCTGGTGACATTTTTGTTTTTTGCCTTGAATAGACTGTCATGTCTCTGCATTTTCAAATACTAGTTTTCCTCAAAGGTTCAAATCAAATGTTACTCCATTTGGAAGCAGTATATGTTGCTGAGGTTATATGGGAATTCAGAGAAGGCAGGGGTGATCTCATTTATAATTAGAGTTAGTTGTTTATGTGCCTTCTGTTCCTACCCACACTAATGTCACCAAGGGCAGAGATTACATCATACACTTTTCTCCCATCCTGATACCTGATAACTTGCAAAGAACCGCATTATAAACTAGTAGCCCTGCTCGTGAATCTGTGCACCAATAGCTTGCTGCCACCCTCCAGTAGCTCTCCACCCGCTGCCCTACCCTCCTATAGCTCCTCCCAACCCCCCGCCCCCGACTCGGAGCTTGCTGCCCTGCCCACTCCTCTAACTCCCTGCCGGCTTGTAGCGCACTGCCCCACCCCCCTGCTGATCCATGATCCGGTCCTTATGCAGTCAGTCAGTATGCTTCATGGCGTAAGGACTATTTGCACATTGCATCTTAATTATGTAGGATGGTAGACATAGATTCACTGAATGAGTAAATAATCTTACTGGGTTCTTTTTGTATACCTTACAGTGCTTGTAACCATCTGCTTATAATATGCTCAGTATTCTTCATGAAGAGATAAAATACATCCGTCCAGATGGGAAAAGAAGCCAGGCTGGTGTTGCTCAGTGGTTGAGCATCAGCCTATGAACTTGAAGCTCATGGTTCATTTCCTGGTCAGGACACATACCTAGGTTGCAGGCTCAATCCCTAGTAGGAGGCAGGAGACAGCCAATCAATGACTCTCTCTCATCATCGATGTTTATATCTCTCCCTCTCCCTCCCCCTTTCTCTATGGAATCAATATAGTGGTACCTCGAGATATGAGTGCCCTAACATACGAGATTTTTGAGATATGAGCCATAGAGCGAGCGATTTTTGCTTTGAAATACGAGCAACAGTTGAGATATGAGTCATCGCGTGGATCAGATGGCTGCACACAACCCACCAGTTTACCTCAACTCTAGTGTCTCATAGTTTCCCACGCCTCAAGGTTATGGAACGAATTAAACTCGTATCTC
The DNA here is from genome assembly GCA_011751065.1 of Lasiurus cinereus. NCBI lineage: Eukaryota > Metazoa > Chordata > Mammalia > Chiroptera > Vespertilionidae > Lasiurus > Lasiurus cinereus. The sequence goes on along the minus strand of JAAGEH010000452.1, from coordinate 6,955,774 downwards.
GAGGTACCACTGTGTGTGTGTGTGTGTGTGTGTGTGTGTGTGTGTGTGTATGTATGTATGTATATGTATATGTATATGTAATATATAATATATATATTAAAAATACATGAGAAAAGGAAAGGGCACTGAATTCTTGCAAACCTTCTGAGGCGGGGCTGGATCAGAGGAGAGGTTTCCTAAGGAAATGAAACATCCTCCATCCAGGAACAGCAGTTGGTTGCATACTTGAAAGTTAATAACCCAAGCCTAATTCTTTGTTAAAACCTAGAGTAGTTTTGTCTTACATTATCGCAATTTGGTAATCAAGCAAAAGATGTTGCTTAATTCTCTTCGCAGTCTGTCACTGTTATGTGCAAGTCTGTTGCTACCCCCAAGAAAATAATTTTCTTTGCTAACCATGACGAAATCTGTGATTGACTATTCCCAACGGTAGGCAGCTTCTCCCTTTAGAATCTTTCCAGTAGCTGCTCCTTTTGGCCTGGAATGTGTATCCTCTTGCTGTAATCGAGATGGGCTCCATCTTTGAGTCTTTGCCCTACCCTTACCCCCACTAGTACTAGATTTCCCTTACTCTGCCTCTTTCTGTTTGTTTGTTAGCATTTATCCTTTTTGACATATCATATAATTTGCTCATTGTTATGGATATTGCTCATGAATTCTTCCCTACGGGTAGAATGTCTTATGCTGTAAACCGATATCATCCCAACAGCTACAATATTGATAATAAATATTCAATAACACTGAATGACTACTTACAATTCAGTAAGTGTTTATTGGACAAAGGAATGATTGAATGAATAAATGAATGGAGAAAGCACATAAACCAGGGCTAGACTCTGAACAGTTACCATTGGGCTGAAAGAACTTTGGCTAATACCTCATGCCATTGTGTAATTAACCGGTCACATAAGAACATGCTTAGTGTTCATAGACATCTTCAAATATTTGAGCTGGAAAGTTCACCACAACTCAATGTAATATAATTACCTTTCTGTTTTCATAAAGTGGAGTTTGAAGCACAGAGAGAGCACATACAGTTCCTGCTACATGCAAACTATTAAAACACACACACACACACACACACACACTCACACACACACACACACACACACACACACACACACACACACACATTAATCTGAGCCTGGCCCTGCATTCCAGCCCATTCACTACACTGCTTTTGTACAGCTAACACATAAACCAACTCTTTGCTCTTTTTTTCACTATGTTAACGAATTCTGCCCATATGGACCTTTTAGTCAAGATAGCTCAAAAGGTGATTCAACGGTCTTTATCTTAGACATATAAGTACATGTCTCCTTGATGCCAATGTGTGCTTTTTAATCTCTCAGACTGCTGTTGTTTGTTTTTTGGAAAGAAAATATTTATGGCAAATTATTTTACCCGAGATATGCTTCTTGTAGGAAATCCTTTCTGATAGCAGGTTACTTTGTATCTCCAAATCTATGGTGTCTGTGTCAACTTAAAACTTAAGGCAAATATTCTAAAGCCACAAGGGATTTGGCTGTTCTTTGGAATTAGTCACATGTGAATTTCAAGCCTATGTTGCATCAGTATTTATTATTTTTTATTTTTTACTCCAGGGAAGTGAGATAGTTTCTCTATGCCTTTGATTTGCCATCTGTATAATGGATGCGAAGACTAACTGAGTAATAAACCAGCATGCATCATTATCAGCTTCCTTTTTCTCTCCCCCCTCCCTTTACTTTCCTCTCCCCCCTTAGCGTGGAACTATACTCATTGTTATTCATATGATGAAATGATTTGTTTAATTGCCTTTATACATTAGGCAATTAATTCTTTTTCGTGTTGAGCAAATTCCAACAATTTCCTGAGAAGAAATTATAATGCAGGTTTATGTGCAAGAAATTAAAAGTTAGAGGATCTTTTTATTCTTGCAGTTATGAAAAATCACCAGGATAGGCAATATTTGAATACAAACTTCTGAATTGCTCTCATGCATTTAATTGGAAATAAATATGGATATTTGGGGGAGAAAGTACACAGTGAAACTCATTTGCAGAGTTTTTTGTTATTGGTGTTTTGGGGTATTTTTTTGTGTTTTGGGTGTGTGTTTTTTTTGGTTTGTTTTTTGAGTTGGGAGTTTCCAGTAGAGAATGCGCAGAGCCACATCATCACCAAAGGTTCAGACTTCGGTAGGCAGAAATCCTGAAAGATAGAGAATAAATCAGAGTCCACCTGATTGCAGGAAAAACAGTAATTCGTCGTGCTGTGACGGCATGATCTGTAATTTCAATGCAGGAACCAGAGGAAGAAGAACATTATTATAAGAACTCCTAATTGAGTTTCCCTGAGTCACTTCAAGCTGTAACTTAGCCCATTTCTATTTGGTAGGTAAGCCCCTGACGGTTTGACTGAGTGGTCAGAGTCAAGGCCCTCGGGCCAAAGAGGTCATGGGTTCGGTTCCCGGTCAAGGGTACATTCCTCTGTTGCAGTCTCCCTAGCCCTGGTGAATACCCAGGTGGAATTTACATCCTGCTAATGAAAACCGGGATTTGTTAAACCATTAAAACTGGTAATCAGTTGGCTTGAAGTCTAAATTTCTACTACCAGGGTCAATGCTAGCTCAGGCTCCTTCTTTCTAAAATCAGAGCTTCATGGAGAATGTACAGACCCCTGGCGCAGGCAGAGAAAGATTCTTCCAGGAAGAAGGGATTTTCTCACTGTGGTTCTTGGCAGATGGGGCCTGCTCAAGCCTGTGGTTGTGGTTGTTGTTTTTCCCCAATCAAGGTTTCTGGCCTCCAAAACCAGACCCACTGATGCTCCCTGTCCCACTCATTCTGCCAGTCCCAAGAATTCAAGAAAAACCGCCTATGTTTTCATAGCAGATCTTGTCAATGGCATGAATTTATGAGTCCTCCCTCTGTCCGGATTGCAGGGTCCAGCTTGAATTACCCTGTTTCCCCGAAAATAAAACAGTGTCTTATATTGATTTTTCCTCCCAAAGATGCACTAGGTCAGTGGTTCTCAGCCTTTCTAATGCCATGACCCTTTAATACAGTTCCTCATGTGGTGGTGACCCCCAACTATAAAATTATTTTCATTGCTACTTCATCACTGTAATCTTGCTACTGTTAATGAATCGTAATGTAAATATCTGTGTTTTCCGATCGTCTTAGGCGACCCTGTGGGATTACGACCCACAGGTTGAGAACCGCTGCACTAGGTCTTATTTTCAGAGGATGTCTTATTTGTCCATGAAGAAGAATACGGTACACATTTATTGTTGAACAACAACAACAACAAAAAATTAAATTTATTACCTGTCTACGATACGGTAGTCGTTTAGTCGTTGTCATTACAAACCAGCTCACTGATGGGCCACAGCGCAGCCGGAGCTGTTCAGGCAGGGCGAGGTCTCTTTAAATCAGGAGTCAGACGCCTGACGGTAACTTCGGGGGCCTTATACTCCAGGGAGGCCTTATTATCGGGGAGGTCTTATTTTCACTGGGGTGATGCCTTATATGACAGCGAGAGGCAAAACTGGAAGTAGGTCTTATTTTGGGGGGATGCCTTACTTTCGGGGAAACAGGGTAGCTGGGATGCCATAAATGCACGTGTTCCCTTCATAAGAGGGAATTACAAAGAAAGTGACAGGTGCCCCCTCAAAGGGACTGTGCTCTCCTCGTGGCATCAGGAGCACAGGACCTGTTTGACCCTTGACCTCCCGAACCCTGACTCAGATCACCCCTACTTGCCAGCAGACCTCTGCTGGGAGTGGAGACAGTTTCCAGCAAACGCCAAGAAAAAGGCGTCAGTCTCCTCTGTCCTTCCTGGGGTGAAGGCTCAGACTGTATGTGGAGAAAGGAGGGGGTCGATTGTAGAGAAAGGAGGTCCACACCCCAGCAGCTTGATTCTGCAGTCCTGTGTGTGTCATTCGTGCACATGAGGGAGGGCAGAGAAGTCGGGGGGTGCGATGACACCCCCCTGGAAGGCCTTCTCTTCCCCCTCATTTCTCTCTCACTTTATCTGTTTCCTTTGTGTCCATCAGTTAGTTTCAATAATTAAAAAAAATAAAGTACCCGAAACCGGTTTGCTCAGTGGATAGAGCCTCAGCCTGCGGACTGAAAGGTCCCAGGTTCAATTCCGGTCAAGGGCATGTATCTTGGTTGTGGGCACATCCCCAGTAGGGGGCGCGCTGGAGGCAGCTGATCAATGTCTCTCTCTCTCATGGATGTTTCTAACCCTCTATCCCTCTCCCTTCCTCTCTGTAAAAAAATTAATTAAAAAAAATGTAGTGCTTCCTATTGCTTATAGATTTGCATATTTTACCCAATGTACCTCACATATCTTCTTTGTCTTAGTCAAGGAATACGCAATATTCTGTGTCTATTTACGTCTCTAATACACATCGATAGACAGTTTTGTGGCTACAAATGCGGCAGGCAGAAGGAGCGATGTATAGATACAACCGCGCATAGCTATGCTTACATTCTCATGTCGTCACGCCCTTTCATATTTACTTCTGGGGACAAATCAACAGCATCCCCTTCCTTGTCATGTCCTTGACCCCGAGGTGGCGGGTCGTCCTGCCATCCCTGCAGCCACCCCTGCTAATCATTTCTCTTGAATTATGTATTTGTTTTTTTGACTCCCTATCTTGGTCCGCTGTCACAGTGCATGCAGAATTTATTGTGGTCAAAGCACAGATGGAGAAGAAGCTGTCCCCCGCGATCTCTCTGGCTTCGCCGTCAGAGCATTAACTAAAAATAACACGAGCTTCCTTATTCATAACATACATGAATTCTTCTGGGCACTACTACCTCACGCAGGATGAGGGTCACTTTATAGTAATAGTTGTGTCCATGGTTCATCAAATACAGGGTGATTTATGGGTTGATTTTCTTGGGGAAATAATGAGCAGATTACACCACTAGGTGTAATTGGAGGGATGATTAAAGATTTTTCTTTTGTCTGTGATGGTAGCTTCTACCTTGCTAACTCTCTCGCTGGGAATAGCTATAAAACTGGGGGGAACGGGGGGACAGTGTTTGAAGGCTTCCAGGACTTAAGCCAAGACACCACAGGAAGGAAGCAAATTGTGGGGGCTCCTAAAGGTAGCATCTTTCTGCCCTTGAAGGCTTTAACCGACTGAACCCCCAGGCCTTAGAAACCAAGCTGAGGTCAGTCATCTGGAGAGGATGATGGCCTCATGGGAAGGTAGAGACACCTTCCCATGTTGTACTTCGGGGATCCCAAGGAGCCCAGAAATTGAGGGGCCAAGGCTACAGGGAGGAGGTCACTGAAGAGAAGGTACCTGAGCATTCTGGAACCTTTTTCCCATGATGCACTTACCCATTCTTAAAATGTATAAGAGTCAGAGGATTTGAAAGCTGTCAGACAGAATGTGCTAAGAGGCTAAAAAGCGAAGCAAATTGGAAATGTACAGGCAGGAGGGGCTCGAGAAATAAAGGAAAACCAGAAATTAAATCAGCCCTTGTGTCATCTGAAATTCAGTCTTCACGTTATCAAAGATCCATCTATCCAGATCCTCCTGTGAGGGGATCCTCCCAGCCTGTGTGAAGGGAGATAGTCTCTTCTTCTTCAGACCCAAAATTAAAGCCCAGCTGAAACCGGTTGGGCTCATTCAGTGGATAGAGCATCGGCCCATGGACTGAAAGGTCCCAGGTTCGATTCCGGTCAAGGGCATGTATCTTGGTTGTGGGCACATCCCCAGTGTGGGGCGTGCAGGCGATGTTTCTCTCTCATTTATATTTCTAACTCTCTATCCCTCTCCCTTCCTCTCTGTAAAAAATCAATAAAATATATCTTTTTAAAAAAATTAAAACCCAGATTCCAAAGGATAATAACAAACAGGCACAATCCATGTGTTGCCAGGGTTCTTGCCTGGCACATAAAATGTTGGAAACATTACTCCAGGCATGTTCTAATAAGCCAAGGACACATAGATACATAGGACATGTAAGGTTACCACTAAAATACCATTAATTTAAGACTATACAACAAATAGGCTAGTGAAGGAAATAGTCATTAAAACATATGAATCCCAAAATAGATAGAAAAGAGGGAACATAAGAGAAAACTGATAACGACATTATAAAGATACAATAAGAAATTAAAACCCAGATACATAAACATTCCTACTAAATGTAATTATATGCTTCAATGAATAGACATTAATTGTCAGACTAGGAAAAAAAATACCAATTTTGAAATCATGTTTCTTACCAGAGATAAACCTTAAATATAAAGACACCTGAGGACTGAACGCATTGAAAAAGATGGGTGAGATTGAAGCCAATGAGAGTAGTTCAGCTATAAAGGAAGGAGAATAAATATTACTGAAAGGAAAAAGAAAACTTTGCTAATGGTAAATGATTAAATTCAGCAGGGAGGCAATATAAATATTTTTAATTTTCGTGTGCCTGAGATATTGTTTGCCAAGTATTTAAGCAATTGACTGAAGCAAAGGGGGAAAAATGGACATATTAATGCTTGTAGATGAAGATTTTAACATATAAGCCTCTGCTAATCAAACAAGTCGAAAAACAAAAATGCTCAGGATAGAAAGTTGGAATATCATGATTGGTAAAGTTATGTAACTGAAATGTAAAATAAAGTACACTCAAAAATTAGAGAAAAGTTTGACCCGGCTGGTGTTGCTCAGTGGTTAAGCATGGGCTTATGAACCCAGAGGTCACAGTTCGATTCCTGGTCAGGGCACTTGCCCGTGTTGTGGGCTTGATCCCAGTGAGGGGAGTGCAGGAGGCAGCCGATCAATGATTCTCTCTCCTCATAGCTATTTCTCTCTCTCTCTCCCTCTCCCTTCCTCTCGGAAATCAATAAAAATCTTTTTTAAATAATTTTTACAAATTAGAGAAAAATCATATCTAACACACTTCAAACATTTACCCAAAATGGTCAAAATGGAACCATAAAGTGAGTCTCAACATGTGCAGAGTACGTTTTCTGAATGCCGTGGAATTAAACTAGAAATAAATACTGAAAAAGTGACATTATCCCAAATAGTGGAAATTAAGCCATAAACTTCCTTCTAAATGATCCATAAAATACAGACTAAAATCACCAGGGGAATGAGCACATTCTGAAAATGAATGATAAAATAATGACACCACACCACTTATAGACTACAGTGCCTGGAGGAAAATTAGCCTTAAATGTCTCCACCAGAAAAGACAGGAAAAAAATGCTAGAAAATCAACAATCTCAGCATCCACTTCCAAAAGGCTAGAAGTGAACAGAGAATTAAGAACTAGTAGAGCGCCAAAGATAAATTTAGGATAGAATATACTAAAATTGAACACATGTCCGGTAGTGACATTCAGCAAAGCCAAAAGCTATTTCTTTGCACAGATGAATAAAATTAATGAAATCATGCAAGAAAAAACAAAAACAAAAACAGAAAAGGTACACATTACCAATATCAGCAATGATGAAGGAAACATTACAGACGAGAGGTATTAAAAGTATGGTCATTGGCTATTACTCATCTATCGGTCCAGTAAGATATGAAAATGCATGGGAAATAGGCCGGGTTGAAAAATGCACTCTTCTCAAACTGCCTTAAATAAGAAAAAAACAAAAACATGTCTATCACTCTCTGTGTTGAATAAATTAAATCTATGATTACTAACTCTTAACACCTAAATTGTCACGCCCCGGCGAATCTGACACACAGTTTATCAGAGGAGTGTGATTTCACCGCACAAATCTGACAAGGATGTTACAAGAAAGAAGAATTAACCGCCTGCTTCCTGCTCTCCTAGGTAGCAAATTAGCAATCCAGAGCCAGCAATAGAAAAATATAATATCGCACCCAGGGAATACAAAGACAGATGATACCACTTGAAAACCTATTAGTATAAATTAAAATATTAAGAGAAAAAAAGAAAAGAACACACATAAGATCGAGCTCCACAGATGCACAGACCCCGGTATACGCATCTCTTGTTCATTAAGAAAAGGCTCTTGGCACGCTGGAAATCGAAGGGAACTTTTGGGGTGGCCGTAGAAAATCAGAGCGAAGATGGGACCTCATGCTAAAACATGGAAAGCTCTCTCACTGAGATGGGAAATGAGATAAGGCTGTCTCCCGTTGTTACTCCTTTGCAATTATGTGGAGGGTTTTTCGCCAGTACGATCGGCTCCAAGTAAGAAATGAGTGTGTAAATATTGAGCAGGGAGAAATAAAGTTGTCACTTTCCACAGATCGTATGATTGAGTGCCCAGACATGACGACAAAACCTGTTGATAAGTCGTAAGTACAGTGTGCCTGCCTGATGGCATTATTATTAAAGAACCCGATGTTTATTTTGTAGCTCAGAAAATAAAATAAAAATAATACTTATAATACTGAAGTGACTGCCATTAAGTAGTAACAATATCTAATGAAAGATATGCAAGGCTTGTAGCCAGAAAATTATAAGACATTACTGAAATTAACTACATTCTAAATAAATAAAGTATATCACAAGTTCCCTATTTGGGGATTCAAATGTAAAACATGACAGTTCTCTTTAAATGTATCTGTAGATTCTTTGCAGTATCAATCAAAAGTCCAACAGCTGTGTGTGTGTATGCGCGCACACAAAAAGTTCAGCTAATAACACTAACATGGACATAGGACTTTAAAGGGAAAATAATGAAAAAAAAAGTCATAAGAAAACAAAAATTGTTGTTCTCATCATACACATAATTGCAATATATGAGCATTTCTCTCAATTAAGAGAGTGTTGTATGACAATAAAGATAGAAAAATGGAACAATGCAACAGAAAATTCCAGAAACAGACCTGTACAAAAATACTCGACTGACTTATGGCGAAGATACCATAGATGGACTTTCAGTTGTCTTGACTGGATTGTGAATTGGATATCTGTAGCAGGTAAAATTGAACTTTGATCACTCAGTCAATATTAGTAATCTTCATATAGATCAGAGATGTAAATTTCAAAACTAATTATATCTTTTAAAAGACAATAGAATTTTCAAATTTTGGGTCAAACCACCGAGAAGGAGAGGTATTGTGATGCTCACATCTAGCGAAGGACTCATCTTCTTACCATAGACTATGCACATCAATTAGGAAAACATGGACAACCCAACTTAAAACATGGCAACAATTTGCCTGGTTGGTGTTACTTAGTGGTTGAGTATGCATCTATGAACCAGGAGGTCAAGGCTCAATTCCCAGTGAGGGCACATGCCCAGGTTGCAGGCTCGGTTCCCAGCACGAAGCAGCAGAGCAATGATTCTCATCATTGATGTTTCTATCTTTCCCTCTCACTTTCTCTCTGAAATTAGTTCTTAAAAAAATATGAATATAAGTCCTATCTATAGGCTACTTCACCTAAAAACAAACAGACAAAAACATTGCAAAAACTTGAATAGGTGCATCACCAAAGAAGATATTCAAGTGGCCAGTAAGCATAATAGGTCTTTCACATTTAATCATCGCTTTATTGCAAGTTCAAATTTATCTGAGATACAATGACATACCTCTGCAATGGATGAAATTAAAAATGAATAATAGCCTGCTTTAACAAATGTTGTTAAAGATGTGCAACAATTGCTGTTGCAAAGTATAAATTGGTACATCCATATTAAAAATATATTATACAGCTTATAATCAATCTTTTACTTGACTCCTAAGTATATAACATATCTAAGTTCATATATTGGTGCACCAAGAGAAATACGCTATTTACAATAGCACTTTTCAGAATAGCATGAACTGAAACAACCCAAGTATCTGGCAGTATGAGGCTAAATCAATAAATTGGGATATATATACAATACAGTTATTATAGTATATTATACAATACAGTTATTTTTCAAACAATAGAAAATAATGAACTGTATTGCTGCACACAAACATATGAATGAATTTACAAATACTATAAATTGCGGTATATATACATTACAGTTACTGGGGTATATGTACAATACAAATTATTTTCCAAACAATGGAAATGAATGAACTACAGCTACATGCAAACATACGAGTGAATTTACAAATACAATATTGAGCTAAAGAAGCCAGATACAAAAGTATGTACACTCTGTTAATTCAATTTTTATAATGTTCCGCGCAAGACAAACCAATATATTGTTCAGAAACAGAATCAAGTTAGCTTGACAGAAATGATGACTGAGAAGAGGTACATGGGAAGGTTTTGGGATGCTGGTTACGCCAGATGTCTTGATATGCGAAGTGGTTACATGGGGATGATCATTTTAGAAAAATACACAGGAATACACCCTAAAGATTTATCCAGTTTATTGTTTGCTTGGCCTATTTCTCCTGCAGAACTTGATCTCATGCAAAAAAAAAAAAAAAAAAAAAAGAAAGAAAAACTTTAAGGGTGTTGCCCCAGGAAATTTTTTTAAAATATGTTTAGATTTCTAAATATAAAATTATTAATAGAATATTCCATGTTAATAGAATCATCTAACCTTTTTTAAAAATAAATTTTATTGATTTTTTACAGAGAGGAAGGGAGAGGTGTAAAGAGCTAGAAACATCGATGAGAGAGAGACATCCGTTAGCCGCCTCCTGCACGCCCCCTACTGGGGATGTGCCCACAACCAAGGTACATGCCCTTGACCAGAATCAAACCTGGGCTCTTTCAGTCCACAGACCGATGCTCCATCCACTGAACCAAACCAGTTTTGGTTCTGACCTTTCTTTTGATGTTGTTTATTGTACTAGAGGCCCTGCACCCGAAAATTCATACAAGGTGGTGAGAGAGGGAGTACCCTCAGCCCAGCCTGCACCCTCAGGGAATGTCAGACTGGCCTGTGCCCTTGGGGGATGTCTGACTGACCACTTAGGCCTGCTCCCCGTCAGGAGCGGAGGCAGGAGAGGCTCCCGCCACCACTCGCCAGCCCTCAGCCCGGCTTGTGGCTGAGCGGTGCTCCCCCTGTGGGAGCACACTGACCACCGTCCCCATCCCCCATGCTCTGCCACCATCCCCTCCCTCTGCTTGCTGGCACCCTCCTTGGCTGGCCTGGCACCGCCCACCCAGCCCCACCCCCTGCCAACCTGTTGCTTCACATTTTGCTTTGCATATTAAGCTTTTATTATATAGGATTGCATTGTTTAGGAAGTAATCTGTATTAAAGTTAGGGGGGGGGTTATTTTAAGATTATGTTTTACGAGTGCTATGCTAAAGAGAGCCTGTGGAGAATTAACACGTTTTCTTTTTATTTATTTACTTGTTTATTTATTTACTTATTTATTACTTGTTGGTCAGACTACCTGGGGTTCCTGTTTCTTTACTACTTCCAGGCTTTGAGTAGATATGGGCAGGCTGACTAGATTCCAAATAATTTGATTCTTTTAGGCTCATTAGATAATTAGAAAATGATAATTCTTTACCATCTATTATGATATGTAACTCATATTAATTGATTTCAGTCTTCCCATACTCTGAAATCATATTCTCATTTAAGGAAAAAATCTTCAGAGTAAGCCAATACACTTCAAAGAGATAGTGTGTAACAGATCATGCAATATGTGCTGAGTTGTTTACAATCTTAATTCTCTTCTCTAATAAAGTGCATGTGTGTTTGTGTGTACATGTATGGATCGAGGGCGCAAATGTTATTGTAAGTTGATATTGAGTGAGCATTTAAAATGAATATGAAATAAATCTGCGCATAATTCCTCTGAAAGTATGTCTCCATAATTAAGATTCTGTTTTATAAGAGGTTTAAGTGAAATTGCATTATAAAAATAATCTCCAGAAATTCAGTTCCAGTATTTTTGAATCAATCCTTTTGAAATAATTAAGGGGAAAGTAAAACTTAAGGATTTAGTAATAGAAACATAATGTAATTTGTGGGCAGGATGAGAGAGTCTGCAAAGAAGACTTGGATCACCAATGGGGGTAAGGGGATAATAAATTCATTATGGAATTTTACTTCCTTATCTCTAATAGTATTGAGAAAGAGGAGATGTACAAGAAAATTAAAAACATGTACTTAGGGCTGTGAAAGAGGGGATTGATATTTTTGAGTTACAAATTCAGCAGAAGCAGTGCAGTTGAATGATGAGGCATACCTTTAACAAAGCAAATGAAAACCCCAATGCATATACACACAACAACAACAAAACACACAAAAAAGAATAGACCTGGCCTGCGTGGCTCAGTGATTGAGCATGAACTTATGACCCAGGAGGTCATAGTTCAATTCCTGGTCAGGGCACATGCCTGATGGACATAATTACCAAGAAGAAGTACATGGGAAGTTTTCGGGGTGCTGGTCATACTAGATATCTTGCAGGATTGATCCCCAGAAGTGGGTTTGCAGGAGGCAGTCGGTCAATGATTCCCTCTCATCATTGATGTTTCTCTCTCTCTCTCTCCCTCCCTCCCTCCCTCCTTCCCTCCTTCCCTTACCCCTCCCTCCATCCCTCCCTCTTTTTTCCTCTCTGAAATCAATAAAATCTATATTTTTAAAAAACAATAGATATAACAGAGAAAACAGTTGTAAATGTAAGTAAATAATGAAAAGTAGGCTGAAGAACATATTAATAGAAAAATAGAAAACAACATTTTCATCCTCATCAGGTACTACCTTCTCATTTATAAGCTGTCTTTATTTGTGTATATGCAGTTATGTGTTGCCTTTATTTAGAATGTAACTGTTATAGTTAATAAAATACATAGTATCTAAGAGGTTCATAAAGTCAGTTCTCACCTCAGTGGCTTCTAAAGCATTTCCCCAGAGGGTCAAAGTGTTAGGCCGTGAAGGTGGTTTCCTGGCCCTGAACTCCCTTGACCTGGAGAGAAGATCTGGAGGGCTCCTTGTAGACATGAAGGGAAAGGGTGGGGGTGACCTCACTATTTCCAGGTTCACTTAAATGAATGTAATAAACAAAAGACCCACACATGTGCTCCCCATTTCGAAAGCACTTGGAAGTTGGGTGGCCACATAGCATGTTTTTCGCTGTCAGTAGGGAAAATGACAGGGACAGTGAAGACCTGACCAAAGTCACTGGTTAACAGTCCTTTTCTCCAGGGAGTTCAAGAAATTTGCAAATATGTGCAAGTCCACCATTTTTCTCAGTAAGAGGAAGCGCCATTCTCTTCTTCATAAGGGAGCTGCTCCTTGGTGAATAGAACAGCTAAGACAACCATAATAATCAAAGCATAATATGCAAATCGATCAAATGACCAAACAGCAGAATGACCATCTGGACGACCTTCCAGATGACTATGCTATGACACTCACTGGCACCAGGCCAGCCAAGGTGGGTGCAATGTGATTGATCAGGGACCAGGCCATTGCCTGTGATCACCCGCAGAAGGAGGCCCAGGCCACTGGCTGGCGGGGTGATTGATCAGGGGGCTCCACAATCGCCACAAAGAGGGAGGCCCAGGCCACTGGCCGGCAGTGCTGGGGCAGGTAGCCTGGGTCTCCCTCTGCTGGGGCAGTCCATTGAGGAGCCCTGGTCGGTTGGGCGGGGTTTACCTTTTTGGAGAGATCGATCACGGGGCTCCCAGACTGTGCAGGGGCACAAGCCAGGCTGAGGGAATGTGCACGAATTTTGTGCACCGGGCCTCTAGTGCTAGTATAAGCTTTGTTCGTGTGACTACAAAGCCACCATCTGATTATAGTTCTAATTTTATTCACAGGCACTGTGTAAATATAGCAGCTTTTAAGGAGTAAAATAGTATGACTGTTCTTTAAAGTCTGCTTGCTGGAATTTTCACAATCCTGTCATTACGAAAATTATTAAAATTCTGGTGGTCAGTGGTTCTTTCTCTGCACACTAGAAGGCAGAGATTTCTTGGGATGTATTTGAGGCACTCACAGGACTATGTGTGAATCAGGGCCTCAATACAGTTGCTACAAGAGTAAAAGGGTAAAGCATAAAAAATATACTGTAAAGAGAAAAAATAGTCAAAATATTCTTGATAGCCTGGTTTGGCTCAGTGATTAGAGCATTGGCCTGTGGACTGAAGGGTCCTAAGTTCGATTCCAGTCAAAGGCATGTACTTTCTTGAAGGTGTAATTCCCAGCCCTTCTTGAGAGCATGTGCAAGAGGCAAACCATTGATCTGTCTCTCTCACATTGATATCTCTCTTTGTCTCTCCACCTCCCTTACACTCTCTCTAAAAATTAATGGAAAAAATATCCTTAAGATAGGATCAACAAAAAGAACAGCAACAACAACAACACACACACACACACACACACACACATACCACTTACACAACACACACTCCAAAAACCATGGTAGTATTCCTACCCTGCTGGTGTCCATTGGCTATTATATTCCAACTTATTTGGATGCTAATATCCTATGAATTGGTAAATCATCACTATTGATTTAGATATTACCAAACCATTGATGGGCAAAATATACCTCCAAACCTTTTAACTGTAGTCAGTAGAGAGAGCTCACACCCACTGCTGAAAAGATTTTCCACGATGTTTCAAATTCCCATCCGTTTCATTTTAAATGTCCTAAGTTGCCAGCTTCCCGTTCACATATTCAGTTCGCACCTTCCTCCTTTTGGAACTTCCGCTGGGCCTCCATGCGCCACTCAATTATAAATTCTCTTCTTTTGCCTTGCCCTGTTGACTGGAATTTACTGCTCTGGGCTTCTACCCTTTCTGCTTATGGAAGGCTCCAGGGTTATTTATTGAGTCTCACCAGGATATCTAAATTTGTCACATTTTCTTCCCCCTCTCTCTCCGGGTCTGAAATGGAGAGACTGTTTACTTCAATCGATGCCCGCGAAAACAGCAGCCCGTGGAAGCAAATTTCCAAGGAGCAGACTTGGCAGCGTTCCATTACCTTTGATTATCAAAGGGCAAAGCTAATGGGCAGTCCGTGAGGCTGGGCGACAGAGAGGTGACAGGGAGGCGCTGCGATTCAAATGGCAGAAGTCAAGGAGGTGTTTATCCTGGCTGCCAGCTCGCTCTCCCGCTCATCAGACGTAAAAACTGTCTAACTCCCGTGGCCCGCCGAAACGGGCATTTCCTTCCAGACCACTTAGCGGCCTCGCTTGGTGTTTGGAGAAGTAATCTTTAATGAATGCTAATCAAGTTCCCTAATTAGAATATCTTCATGTTTGTGTATCAGATGAAAGGCAAACATTTTGGGGGCCAGGCACAAAGGACATGAATAATTTCTCTTAGAAGCTTAATTAATTAGTTGTATTGCTCGACAATATCTTGTAAATGTGAGCTGCCATCATTTCGTTAATTTAGATAAAAGGGAATTTTCGGTACTTAATGATGACATGTTGAAAATGATGAGAAGTTGCAAAAATTTTTTCATCATGCGCATTTATGTAATAGAGACAAAACACGGTTTTGAGGATATTTGGTGGATATGGGGGTCCTAGTTTCTGGTTTCTGGTTTTATTCTGATTTCAACACTTTCAAGAAATGGCCCTAGTAAATTTCTGGGACACTCAGATATTTAGGAAAATATTTTTAACAAGTAACTGTGCTTGGCAACCTGTTTTTTGTTTTTTTTTTTTAGTTTTTTTTCTGTTTTTTGTTTTTTTGAGAATTTTTAACTTTAGTCAGTGGAGAGCTTACACCCACTACTGTAGATTTCAAGACATTTTTTACTGGCTCACCAATGATCACGTGATACAGCTTATACTCATTAGCATATAACAGAAGACTCTTCCTGATTGGCTTCAACTTTCTGTCCTGAAGTCACCACCAGGCAGGTCTCTGGATGCTCTCACCATTGGAGCTACCGATTATTTTGGTAACAGCCTGTTCTCCAGGCTTCTGAACCTTTTTTTAAAATATATTTAATTGATTTTTTTACAGAGAGGAAGGGAGAGAGAGGGATAGAGAGTTAGAAACATCGATGAGAGAGAAACCGATCAGCTGCCTCCTGCATGCCCCTTACTGGGGATATGCCCACAAACAAAGTATATGCCCTTGACCAGAATCGTACCATATTTGGATTAGTACCATTCTATTCAGTCCCAGATAGCTTTCAGGAAGGAGGGAATGCAAGAGATCCAATGGTCACACTCAGAGGCCCAGGTCTTAATCCTGGGAACCTGTGTAAATATGTTGGAAAAGGGTATTGGCAGATATATTTCAATAAAGAATTTTCATATTAGATCATTCTGTATTACTCTGGTGGGCCCAAATCCAGTAACCAGTGTTCTTGGAAGAGTAGATGACCCAGAAGAAGAGGAGATGGCCATGTGACAATCAGGGTAGTGACTGAGTTACACAGCTCCAGCCAAGGATGGTTGTGGCTGCTCCTCCTTACCTTTCTGATGCTGTCTGGCCACTTGCTGGCTTCCAATAATAGCCTCTGTCTCCAATGAATCTACCAACTCTACCGATCTTCTCCCATTTGCCTTTCACAACAACCTCCAATATTTTGAGTGCATAGATACCCTTGAACTTCTCCACATTCCTTTGCAAATGAAGTTAACTTATATATATATTGATTTCAGAGAGGAAGAGAAAGGGAGAGAAGGAAAGAGTGAAACATCATGATGAGAGAGAATCATTGATTGGCTGCCTCCTGCATGCTCCCTCCTGGGGATTGAGCCTGCAACCAGGGCATGTGCCCTGACATGGAATTGAATAGTGGCCTCCTGGTCCATAGGTTGATGCTTGCTCAACCACTGAACCACACTGGCCTGGTTGAAGTCAGCTTCTTTAGAAGAAATTCAGAACTCTCTGCTTGATGCTTCTCCAGCCCATCCCCAGAACCTGAGCCAAGGCTCTGGAGTGTCTCTCTAAGAGTGACTTCTGCTGTGGGAACCGAGGGTTCTGTGGAGGGGGAGATAGTAGCCTCAGTCTTCCTGGATACTCTCTCAGCAAAATATCCCCCTTGACTATGCGCCCAATATTATCATAACACTTTTAATGGTCTTTCATGTAATATCTTAATTCTGTAAATGACATGTTACGTTCTTGAGTTTCAATTTCTGCAGGGATAAAATGAGGCCAAACAAACTAATCAGGATCATGGAGGGTGTAGGAGGCAAGGATGGAGCTCCAACATCATTTACTGCTAACACTATATTATTCCCTTCAGTCTTCAGTACATGGTCAGGCTAGAAAGAGATATAAAATTTTAAGCATATAGTCATACCTTATTTCAAGGAATTATACCTTATTTATCGAATTTACTCAAGTAGATAAAGCATCAAATATAAGTTCCTTATCTTAAGGTCAGGTAATATACTTTTAAATAAAACTTTCCCTCCAAAGTTGGGGGTGCATGCTTTCTCTTTGAATGAAGAAAGGATTAATCCGTTAGATATAAGCTAGTAAAAGAGAAAGGATGTATCAGATGATATATTTAAGACCATTGGCTTGATTTGGGGAAAGTGAGATTATGTTTCATGACTGAGGTGGTTGGAATTCCAGAGGATAATCGTCATCCATCCTTAGGTCATCAAATTGGAATACTGGAGAGTAGCCATGCTAGTTAACCAAATGTAAATCTTGTAGCATTGCCAGTGGAGTTAACCGTGTAGAGATTTGTAACATGGCTCTGATCCTTTGGTGTGTGCTTTAGAGATAGCATCATATTTAAGAAGAAAAAAAACACAATGGTGAGATCTGAATGTAATCAGTTATCAAAAAGCAGATTTGATATATCAAATGCAAGTTGATTTCTTTACATTCAGAAGTCAAACGCTTCCCCATCATGGATGGCTGATAAATACTTAGTGTCACAGAAACACAAATAAGTAATTGGCCATCCCCAATGCATTCAGTATAATCTACAAAACATCAGAAGACTCTACAGTCAGAGTCAAGCTATTGTATTTACTACAAGTAAAAAATCATCACATGGCCCAAGTCAGCAATGTATTAATGGATCAGATTTGTGTGTGTGTGTGTGTGTGTGTGTGTGTGTGTGTGTGTGTAACTTTTTTAAATTTAAGGGCTTGAGGATTAAGGATTATGTTTTAAATTATTTGCTATTGGGATTGACCTGGGAAGATTAGAAGATTATTATCTGTGTACACTGATGAAAATCTTTATGAAAACGAAAATATTAAAATGACTTGGGCTTATTTTATCCAAAATCATCCCAAGGTCAAGTTTTAATAAAAAAATAAAATTCATAAAAAATATGATCCCCCATCTTTATTATTTTTTAATTATCGTGAAGGACCAATGAACAGTTGATTTGGTTCTGCCTTTCTGCTGGGTTTTTGTTCATCTTTAACAGATAGCCTGTCAAAAGAGGGATAGCACAAAATTGGGTTGTATTCTACCCAAGATAAACGAAGAGATAAATCTTTTGTTGCATACAGCATTTTTTTTATTTTGTCTAATGGACTTTATTAATAAAATAAAGCTTTCTTCATCAGGGAACCCTTTTAATGATTCAGAGCGAAGCTCCAGCAAATGGTGTTTGGAATAATAACCTACACTTTTTTTAAGCAATGAAGCCCTGGCCTTTTTTTTTTCCTCATTGAGTGGTCAGACTTCATAACCACCATGTTGAAACCACCCTCACGAGGGGGAGTTGAAACAGACACCCATGCTTTCAAGAAGAACGTTGAGTTGCACGTTACGATGAAATGCCCTCAATGCTGATGTTATCTTTTCCTTCCCATAGGGAACCACAGTCAGATTTCACGAGTACCTGTTGCTATTAAAGTGCTGGATGTCAATGACAACGCCCCTGAATTCGCATCCGAATATGAGGCATTTTTGTGTGAAAATGGAAAACCCGGCCAAGTAAATATCTCCATGTTGTTAATGCTGATATGTTTGTATGCGACTGTCTCCTATTTGACTAATCTGCATTAGCGTGTGCAACCTGCCTTCTCTTCGGTCCGCAGAGTCACAGGCAAGAAAGCTCCGGGTGGAAACAGGGAGTGTGTTTCTTTCTGAGATATAGGTTCTCGCTATGGATTGGCTCAGGGAGTGGAACAGCCTGTTGTGCTGTCACCCCAGAGCCAAAGACCCAGCTTAAACTATCCCGGGGTGTGGATGAGAGCAGGGAGGGGCTTAAAGTAAAGGGTAACCATCCAATGACAGGAAGCAAGGGGGAAGGAAGCTCATGGGGAGGGAACGCTTGGCTCTTATCAAACATAGAAATAACAGAATAGTGGGACCCCGGTCAACAGTTGTGTGAGGGTGTAGGAAATGAATTTTGAAATCTGTAAAAATGTAGTTAATTCGTTTCGACATAAGATAAGAAACGGGTCTTAGACATGTAACTCTAGTATCTGATAATTGTGTGTTGATGGGATTTTTTTTTAACCTGTCTCATGTAGTATAAATAGGAACAATTAAGAAAGTGGATGAGTTAGAGGGTAGAGAGGTAAGGAGGGGGAGGGAGAAAGGAAGAGAGGAATGGAGGGAGGGAGGGAGAGAGGAAGAAGGGAGTAGGGAGGAAGGGAACTTGTGAGGGAAGGTGGGAGGAAGAGAGGTCTAAGCAAAAACAAAACCAAACCCACTCTACTCGGAATGTCCAAATGGAAATAGTGTATGTAATGTTCTAAAAAAAAACCCAAATGTAATAGATTTATCTGAACAAGGTGCCAAAGTCTGTATGTTGAAGAAATTTATCATTTTTTCGACTTACTAATTTATTTCTGGATGGTGACATTTTAATTTAAATAAACAGCAGCTGACAGCATGACACTGGAGTTGTTAATCCAACTATTCTTGTGCCTCATGTGGGTGTAAGGAATTAAACTTACTCTTTGCCTAGCAGTTTACCTGACAAGAGTCAGATTTTTTTTTTCCGCTAAAAGAAAGGATTAGCACTGTGGCTCTATACTTTGCATTTATTACAAAAGATCAGGGTGTTACCGTCCTTTAAAAATGGTGCACTTTTTCTCCTAGACTATTCTCAGATATCTGAACCATTAGCATCGTTTACCAAAATAACACACACACACACACACACACACACTGAAATTGTAATAAAACTGATTAATTTCAAGCAACTAGACAATATAAATGTTGTTCTAATCAAAGCATTCACCTTTTTAGTGCTACACTCTTTTTAAAAAAAAAATAGTATTCTAATAGTTCAAATGTTTCTTAATTTTGTTATCTGGAACTGCTCTCTAGCATGTTTTGAACATTTTCATTTGTGATCCTTTAAGGATGGAGTGTGTTTATATACACAGGCTGGGGGGCACAACTAGGTTTATAGTTGTTCATATGGGAATTAATACAATAACACGAACAAACAGTGTTTCACATACTCAGAACTGTAAGCACCCTGTTACCCCCTCCTGAGAAGTATGTCATATATATTTAACGAAGTTGGTGGATTGAATTGGCAGAGAGTTTGATCAAACATACGAAATAGATGCAGGTCCCTTTCAAGGCTATGTTTGTGTGATCCAGGTCATTGCTCGGGTAATGTAGCCAATCCAGACTTATGAGCTTGTCCCTTTCAATCATACACAATCTGTCAAACGCATTAGAATTTAAATAAATCGCCATTGTTCATGCAAAACCTATCGCACAAGTTGAAAGAGTCAATAGCATCAACGTTGGAGCAATCCAAGATGGCCTTCGCTTGTGACATTGACAGGCATGCCTGCGAACCCCAGGAATCTGGAGTTTTACCCGGTGGGTTTTAACTGTTTCCAAGGTTTGAATGATTCCTCAGCAGTTCTTATCCTCGGGGGGAAATCAGGCTGTTGCCTCACCTTTCCTATGCCAGATCCAAATCAAAGAGAAAAGTTAATTCTCTGTTTTATGATTTTTGCAGGTCAAAACGACTCTTCTGTGAAGAGATGTTTATGTTGTGTGTATGTCTACTGCACTAGGTCATCCTCAAATGAATCTGTTTAGGCAGATCTGTGAAAGGTTCATTTTTTACATGAAAAGATCTATCGTTGGCTGTTCAGCATAATTTTGGGGCTGGTTTATACACATGCAATCACTCACCTCCTGAATTTCCTGATTTCTTTGTGCGAGTCAGAAGTCATATTTGGCTCGTTACCTCACTCCCAGTCACTTTCAATGGCTCGAGTATCTCATTTTTATATTTAACGTTTTGCAAAAATTAATTATTGTTACCTACACTAGTGTTCACTTACATAAGTTCAACATAGAAAAAACTTTCAATCATCTCTCCTCACACCCCACCAACCAGTGACTCGTTTTCAAATTAGAATGTTCATTCTCAAATGATCAAAAACAAATGTCAAACACTGAATTAGCACTAGAGTCATAGTCACTCAATATTTTTCAACAATTGATGTCTGCTTGACAGCAGCCTCAGAGTAAGCAGTGCAGTGGCTTTGAAATCTGGTTTGCCTGGAAGGTATGGATTTAAGGCTAAACTCTGAGGGGATCAGCTTCTGGGGAGATAGTGCAAGTGGAGATCATTAGCAGTAATCAAGGGCAAGCCATTTAGGATGCCCAGTTCTAGAGATTTCTGAACTGAGAGAACCTCAAAGAGGTTCGTAAAACATCTCATAAACTCAAAGCCAATGTCAACATGAACGCAGATAATTATTTTGTGCTTGAATTTTTTCCAGTCGATTGAATTCATCAACAAAATACCGAATAAGAAAGAAAAGGAAGGAAGGAGGGAGGGAGGAAGAGATAGAGCAAGAGAGGGAGGGAGGGAAATAATAAAAAAGAGGGAGGGAGAATGAAAGAGGGAGGAAGGAAGGAAGGAAGGAAGGAAGGAGGGAGGGAGGAAGAGATAGAGGAAGAGAGGAAGGAGAGGGAGAACGAAAGGGAGGGAGGAAGGGAGGAAGCCGGTTTCATCTTCTCTAGGTGTAGCTTTCCATTTCATGTCTTATCTTTGCTGAAATGGCAGATGTTCACTTTGAAAGCAGAGCTGCAAATCATATCAGGCCCAGCACCTCCTCATAATTCTGAAATGAAAGATGACTTTTTCTTGAATTTGTTCCCTTCAGAGAATAATAGCAACCCTGTGACACAGAGAGATTATTCACATCCCATATTATACAGAATCAACTTGAATCCCTTCTGGTTAGAATTCTTTTAAGTCTCCGATATATCATTATTTAAATGTTAAATATACAAATTCCAATGGCATTTTCTGATTGCCAGTCATTTTTTAAATTCCAAAAGTTATAGGTAATTGATCTTCAGTCAAAAGACAGAAGATGGTACATATCTTTAACCTCTAATTTGATGATGGTATGATAGTCATCTACATAGTACTTGGCCCTCAGTTATCAGGAAAAATAAAAATATGCTCTCCACTCACCTGACATCTCTAATTTCAAAATTAGAAAGCAAAACATATGCCTGCTATTTCCTTTGTCTAATGGGGTGGTAGGTTTTGGACGGCCAGTCATTATGAATTGAACACTAACTCTATGCCAGGCCTTGACTTGGTACTGGGGATCTGGTGGCAAACAATGCCCTACCCATCAGTCTTTTTCCCTCCTGGAGTGTTCTCCCTGGTTAACACATAATAAAATTAGAAATGAGAGGATTGCGTGAAAATACCTCAAATCCTCGAGGCAGAAAGGAGTCTGAAGAGAGAAAGGAAATGGAGCTATCTTAATGACGAGACCTCCACCATAGACAGGAAACATCTGTCCAGGATTCCAGAGGAACCAGCTGGGAATAGCCCTGATGCTGCCTGGAGAGAGTGGTCATGTGACCAGACAGGTGCAGGAGCAGCTAACAGATGTGGAGAAAGCATCATTCTGACGGAGAACACCCCACTTGGAACCACATGTAAGAGAAAGAGAACTCTGGTGGTCAGTGTTGGCCAGAGGGCCTTGCGTCTTGGTCTTCTCCATCTTGGTCTTCTAATAGGAGCTTTCTTGGATTTTCCTTGCGACACCAGCCTCTCGTGTCTCAGACAGACAGAATTGGGGTAATTCGTCCCAGGTGGTGCATTGACACAGGGACTGAACAAAAACGTTGTATCGCTAGGAGTGAATCAAGATCTTGTGTGGATTCTCGGAGAATATGCGAGAATTATTGTTTGAGAATCCGTTAGGCGACAGACAGCTTCAGTTCTCTTTCCTCCAGGAAGGAGCGTCCCTGTTACTATAAATGAATCTAGTGGAGGCTAATTTAAGCTTCATCACCAGCTATAGAAGTTGAGATGCACTATTTGGAATCAAGTTAATTATGTCTGGGTTAAAAAAATAGTCTGATTTACCTCTTTTAATCTCTTCTTTCTCTGATCAATACTGCAGTATAGAAAGTTAGTTTATCATAGGAATATCACACATACTCCCCTCTAAAAAAAAAGAGAATAACCATTATTACTACATAGGGATCTAGCCAATGTTTGGCATGTAATGCATCGTCACAGCATTTTAAAATCATGGTTGTAATTTACTTCATTTGGCAGTGACAAATATTTCAATAATTATTTTCTCAGATATTACCATGGAAACACTCATTCCACTCACAGACACGCAGTGCACAAGCTAACCCCCTTCACATGAAAAATCATTCACCTACTTATTGAACTGTATTTATTGTTCATCCTCAAGATGCTAAATATTCTCATAGGAACCTGGAGAAACAGTCTGAGAAGCACCAAAAGTGTTCCCTCTGGTAGAACGGGTTTTTAAAACTGATTTGAGAGAGGAAGGGAGAGATGAAACATCAGTGATGACAGAGAAGATTGATTGGCTGACTTCTGCACGCTCCCCACAGGGGATGGAGCCCACAACCTGGGCATGTACCCTGACCAGGAATTGAACCATGACCTCCTGGTTCACAGGTCAATGCTCAACCGCTGAGCTATGTTGGCAGGGCATGGGACTTAATGAGGAAGAGAGATTATACAAAAGTATAATAAATAAATGATATGTTTACATTTTGAAAACTGGGCTGAAGAAGAAGTAATGCAACTAGTCTGGAGGAAACAGTGAAAAAGCAAAGATCTATTTTATACAGTGTTGTCCTAGAAAGTTACCTTGCGAATGGGTATCATTGAAGCTGAAACAGAGCAATGAGAAAGTCCAGGCATGCGGGCGTGAAGCCAAATCTGCTAGCCCACAGGACAAGCTTGTGTCAGGACCCCAATGGGAGAAATACCTGAAGAATTGAAGACATCAGTGGCTGAGCATAATAAGTATAATAAGCAATATAGTAATAGGAATGGAATAAGCAAGAATGAGATTGGGCTATGGGCTTGATCCCAGTGTGGGGTGTGCAGGAGGCAGTCAATCAATGATTCTCGTGATTGATGATTCTATCTCTCTTCCAGCTCTCTCTCCCTCTCTGAAATCAGTAAAAATAGAAGACTGTATGTGCCAAAGATGAACAGTAGTCTGGTCTAGGTGGTGGCAGCAGAGATGGAGAGGAGGGATTATAACAGCTGCATGAATAAAATAATATACACAGATTAGAAGCCTGTTGCATGAAGATTAGTACAAGAATAGGCCTTCCTGCCCCTGGCTTCACTTCCAGCTTCCCAGAAGCCTGCAAGTCTTTGCTCCTGGCCAGAGCACTGCTCCTGTAGCTCCCTCCACCCCCTACCCTCCCCATAGCAGGTGTCCTGCCCCGTTGCTCCATGCCTACATATGCAAATTAACCCACCATCTTTGTTGGGTTAATTTGCATACCCCCGATTGGCTAGTGGGTGTCACGGAGGTACGGTCAATTTGCATATTTCTCTTTTATTAGTGTAGATATCTAGTATGTACTCATCCCTGAGAGGTTGGCATGGCTGTCACATGTCCCAGATGTGGAAGTTGAGGTTAGCAAAGAGAAAGGCTCTACCCTAAGGCTGTGGAACATGGCAGAAATGGGTTTCAAAGGCTGTTCTTGAAAGTGCCCAAGTTCCAGCACTTTCTCTAGTCTCACAGTGCTTCCCCAGGGAACAGTTTTTGAAATTCCATTGCCTACATTAGAAAAATAGTAATGAGAATGAGATTCTGACCCAGAGTGAGCATTTTTGAAAGAAAACAAAAATCAATTCCTGCGATCAATAACACTCCATCAAAAACAGTCCATGAAAACTTAAGTGAAAATAAATAAAGCTTAATAAGAAAAGTTAAGATAATTATCTCTTGCTAAACACCGGCAATGAATGAGTTTGCTACTTCATTTATTTATTTTTTCAGCTCTTGTTGGTCTTTAATAAATGCAAAACAATGAAATGCAATTACGGCATTTTATCGCCATCATGAAACAGTAAATAGAGGGGAAGTAATTTTAACTTCCCTGCCAGGAGGCACCTTTCAGGATCTGTGTGCATACACACAAGAGGGAGACAGGGTTGGTTTTATAGCGGGTGAAATTGATGGCTTCGACCAAACGCATAAAGAACTATTTTCATTTTATTTTGGCAGGAGTAAGGAGATGGTAAATTAGTGGAATGCATAAAGCAATATTTGAGGAGATCATTTGTAACAAAGCATATTTCAAGAGAGCCATTAGTTGGAAGTGTGACTTTTCGAGCACAACTTTGACAGAAGGAAAAGCATAACTTTAAAAAATATCCTGGAAAATTTGACACTAGAACCATCTTAAGTGTGAGTCACAGCTCTACCATTTATTTGTTTCTTATCTCGGGGCCTCAGTCTCTTCTAGTGTAAACTCTCATGTGGTAAGGGTATCTCATGTTGCAGGTGCTCCATGAATAATTGTTCTAATTAGTAGCATTGATTTCAACTAGTCTCATAGTCTAAAAGCAAAATATAGTTTTAGTAGTATGTATTGTGTTGGTCAGTCTTTTGGTCTCTTTATTTTATTATTTATTTTTATTGAATTTGTTGGGGGGACATTGCCTAATAAAATGTTTATAGGTTTCATGTGTGCAATTCTGTAACACATCATCTGTATATTGTTTGGTGTGTTCACCACCCCAAGTCAAGTCTCCTTCCATCACCATTTGCCCTCCCCCTTTTATCCTCTCCTATCACCCCGCATCCTCTTCCTCTGATAGCCATCATACTGTTGTCTATGTCCATGAGTCTTTCCTTATTTTTCCTTTCCTTACTTTATTAGTATTATATTTGTTGTTTTTCTTTTTCTTGTTGGTATAGCTTTGTGAGCTTTGATTTGGGGTGAAACACATTAAGTAATCTCTCCGTGGTTTAATATGACAGGACAATCTAATCCCCTGTGTTGGAATAACTCTTCTTCGGTCTAACATTTTCTTAGAGAATGTTTCTTGGAAAGCATTTACAAGTGTTTTATGCATCAAGGGTGAGGGAAAGGGCCCTACTTAATTCCTCCACATGTGAATTGGTAAGTTAATGGAATTATTCTTTTTTAAACCCATTAGAATCAACTTGTAGGAATACACACCATCGACATCTTTTTTGAGGTCACACTTGCAGCTTCTGTCTGTGGTAATTGAACATCTTGTGTGAGTCTAGATGCCACATGGTTTATTCCGGCCCCTAACCTAGATGAAATTGGTGACCACAGAAAATGGTGCAAAGGATTATTTTAAATGCGGGGGCTGTTACAAGTTGATGTATTCCCCTCGTTTTATTGTCAACCTACCAATAACTGAAGAAGAATGTAGGATGGTAGCGAGGTGGGCACATGTGTATGCTTGTTTGTTTCCACGTGTTCATGGAAGCCATGCTGATGGGCATGCCTTTTGGAAGAAAGTAGAATTGACACTGGATTGTGGAAGCTTTCAGGCTTGCTGCTAGTGACATAAATTGAGTAAGATCTGGTACCAAGCAGAGCTGACATGCTATTTGAATGACAGAGAAGCAAAAAGGAAGTGTGATAACCAGCAAGCTATCTAGACACAGCACCTTCCCAAGGTCTTTGCAAGGTCTTCCAGGCTTTTATGACTCAGATGGAGTTTTAGATGATAGTGTGTTTTTTTGATTTCAGAGAGGAAGAGAAAGGGAAAGAGACAGAAATAACAATGATGAGAGAGAATCGTCGATCAGCTGCATCCTACATGACCTCTATTGGGGATCAAACCCGCAATCTAGGCATATGCCTTGACCTGGAATCAAATCATGACCTCTTGGTTCATAGGTCCATGCACAACACTGAGCCACACGGGCGGGGCGATGATAGTGTTTTCTAAATTGAATGCCTGAGAAACACTTGTGGGATATAGAATGTCAATATATATAAGGTATGATGTGGAGTGTGTGTGAATGTGCTTGCGCGTGTGTGTGTGTGTGTGTGTGTGTGTGACCTAATAAGTTTGGGAACCACTGTATTAAACAAAACTAATTACTATTATCTTTGTTGGTTTTGTTTAAGTGTAAGATCCCCTTGCCTTTATAAGTACATAAGAGTCATCTGGTATTTGGCGTCTAGCAAACAGATCTGATTATAAAATCTTTCAAATTTCCTTCAGAGAAAATTTTAGAACTGGTGGTAAATGGAACTCAGTTGGGAAAATCCTGCTTCATGAGAGTAAACAACAGGAAACAATTTCCGTGGAGTGATGTTTATGATGTACAGGAGGCATGGGGAAATATTACTGCGCGGTAACAGGCTAGCAGATAGAGAGAAGATAAGAGTGAAAAGGCAGTTGAGGCTTCAAAGCTGTGTTAATAACTGGGCTTTATCCTACTAAAGAGGTTTTCACAGCAAAGCCAGTGGTAGAGTGATTGAGAAAATAATGATAATTTCAGAGGTGTCCACAATACACATAAAATATTCAGGGTCCAGCAAAATCAAATACAGAGGCAGGAGGAGCTGGAAAAATCCAAATTTTGTATAAACACATTTTCCAGGAGCCCTTTCTCTGTATCATTTTGCCTCATCAATGAGAGAGAGACATCGATCAGCTGCCTCATGCACGCCCCCTACCGGGCATGTGCCCGCAACCAAAGTACATGCCCTTGACCGGAATCGAACCTGGGACCTTTCAGTCCACAGACCGACACCCCATTCACTGAACCAACCGGGTTTGGCCCCATCTAATGCTTTGTAAAGGCAAGGAATTTGTTCATGCAGAAAAAAATGGAACAGGGGGAAACACTTTGGGTAGAAAAAGGAAAGTCTCCATAAAGACTGGACTACGATGTAAATTATTTTTAAAAATACCCAGGACCTGTCTATTAAATGGCTATGAACAGTGCTAATATGCACCATATTATATAGTATTGAAATAATGGAGAATAATTGGGTTATTCTGTGAATTTTAGTATAATTTCTCACAATCTCATTAAGTTCTTCTTTTTTAAAATTCATCGTTAGTGTTATAACTGGTTTATCTTGTATGCATAATTGAACGTATGGCTCAGTGGTTGAGCGTTGACCTCTGAACCAGGAGGTCATGGTTCAATTTCCTGTCTGGGGACTCGATCCCCAGTAGGGGGCAGGCAGGAGGCAGCCTATCATTGATTCTCTGTCATCGTTGATGTTTCTATCTCTCCTTCTCCCTTCCTCTCGGAAATCAATAAAAAGAAACAGAAATAGAAGTTAGCATTTCAGGAAAGCTCAGATTGATAATCAGAAATAAACAGGCAATGATCGGCAGAAGCAGCAGTAGAAAAACCAAAAACCACTACTGTCTGTTCTGTACCACCCTTAGCTTCCTCTTCTCTCCTTCACCCTCTTCCCACCACCTTCCACTTCACTACAGAAAAATCTAAGAAAGAGAAAGTTCAGTTTTACCTAAGAAAGTAACTGTTGCCCTAGCCGATTTGGCTCAGTGGATAGAGTGTCAGCCTTCGGAGCAAAGGGTCCAAGGTTCAATTCTGGGCAGATACCTTAGTTATAGGCTCTTCCCCGCCAGGCCCATGGTCTGGGTGCATGCGCATGAAGGAGGCAACCAATCCATGTGTTTCTCTCACATGGATGTTTCTGTCTTTCCTTCTCCTACTGTCCTTAAAAATAAATAAATAAATAATAAATTAATTAATCATAAATCAATGGAAAAATAGCCAGACACTTTTGCAATGGCAGAGAGAGATAAACAAACAAAACAAACTCATCACTCAGAACAAAACAAATCCATGAATAATCTCGACAGGAGCTGATCGGAGATATTCTAATAGATCCCATGACATTTTCTTGGTTGTTCACAGATCAGATCATCAGAAATGTATTTGTTTGCTGACTACTGGCCTTTTAAAAAGTTACTGACAGCCGAAACCGGTTTGGCTCAATGGATGGAGCGTTGGTCTGCGGACTGAAAGGTCCCAGGTTCGATTCCGGTCAAGGGCATGTGCCTTGGTTGCGGGCACATCCTCAGTGGGGGGCGTGCAGGAGGCAGCTGATCGACGTCTCTCTCTCATCGATGTTTCTAGCTCTCTATCCCTCTCCCTTCATCTCTGTAAAAAATCAATAAAATATATTTTTTAAAAAGTTACTGACAGTAATGGCCTACAGGCTATTAAATATTTTGTAATAGATTTATATGGATTTCAGAGAGGAAGGGAGAAGGAGCGATAGACAGAAACATCAGTGATGAGGGAGAATCATTGACTGGCTGCCTCCTGCACGCCCCAAAACCCGGCATGGGCCCTGACCAGGAATTGAACCAAGATCTACTGGCTCATAGGCCAATACTCCACCACCGAGCCACTCTGACCACTATTAACTATTTTTGAGGAAATAGAAAATAGTCCAAAAGAAAGTTTAATAAATCCCGCCAGTAAAGTATCTAACTTAGTTGTAATACTATGGATAAACAATGAATAGTTTAAAAAAAAAAAAAACACCAGTCTGAATTTTGATATGGCCCCCTGATGCTATTGTTTTCTGTGTCATGCCTTCGAAAGGTTATTTCAGATGGTAGTCTCAGAGACACAGAGCCGTCTGCTACCATAGAAACCCAGGCAGGGCCCTGAAATTTCCTTATCCCCACATCCACGCATACTCAGGTTTTCTGATAGAGAGGTATATTAGCTTCCTTTTAAATTATCTCACAACCAGTGACTAAACATTCGATTTTTTTCAATGGTATCCTAACTTCATTTTTGGAAAGAGAAATATTTTAACTACATGCTTTACATGTACTCTAAAAAAAACCCTGTGTACTCTCCAGAATGCAATACCTGCCCAATTATTTAGAAATTAATTGATGTCAGGGTAGCTCTCCGTGGCAAATGCGTGCGGCCTTCCTTTGCCTTCTCTTCCGTGTGCCTGTAAAAAAAAAACCTTGCGTGGAGGCACACTTCCTTGCATAAACCTGTTCCTTTTCTTCTATTGATTAAAGCCACGTGGATTCAGATGTTCTTACATCAATGAAAACCTCGGCCTTTTTAAGATGGGCACCCGATGCATTTTAATGGCACAGAGTCCTTCAAGTGATCTCCCGGGCGTCTGCTCTGAGATAAAATGACCGGACAGTGGCCGTCCGCATGGCAATAAAACGAGGTGTCAAAAGCGGTTGCCACCAGACAGTGAGCCATCTCTCCGGTTCTCAGGCTCTTCGGACGTTGATGTACAGTTTTCCCGTTTCACCCCATTTTCCGCAGCACGGGATGCACTGAGCGTGCGTGTGAGGTTGACCATGCAAAGGCTCCTCGTGAATAATAATGTGGGAGCTCTCGGCCGAAACCGGTGTGGCTCAGTGGATAGAGCGTCGGCCTGTGGACTGAAGGGCCCCAGGTTCGATTCCGGTCAAGGGCATGTATCCTGGTTGCGGGCACATCCCCAGTAGGGGGAGTGCAGGAGGCAGCTGATTGATGTCTCTCTCATCGATGTTTCTGACTCTCTCTCCCTCTCCCTTCCTCTTTGTAAAAATCAATAAAATATATTTAAAAAATAAAAATAAAAAAAATAATGTGGGCACTCTCAACCCCACCCCCCTCCCTGGGCTACAAACAGTCCTCAGACCTCTGCATGCAGCAGAAGCTCAGTCCTGGAAGACTGTCTAGGATGCAGACTTCTAGACCTTTCCCTGACAGGTTGAGATTGAATAGGCTTTAAAAAGGTGCATGTCTAAGGGAGTTCTTGGATTAAATAAACGGTGGGGGAAAGATGATCATGTGATGTTGGCACCAAACTTCTGTGATGTGGTATTACAGGCAATTATGCTCCTTTATTTGAGGCAAGCGAAATTATTCTGTTTTTTTTTTTTTTGGGTAGTAGGGGCTTAATCAGATAACTTCTGTAGCTGCACTAGCCAGCATGTATGAGTCTTTTTCATGTAGATTACTTACAAACATTAAGCAAGTTATTGTCTATAGCAGCTCTACCTATTAACTATATGATTAGGATGCATTTAGTCCCCTAGCCGGCCTGGCTCTGTGGATAGAGCATCAGCCTGCAGACTGAAGGATTCCAGGTTCGATTCCCAGCCAAGGGCACATGCCTGGGTTGCGGGCTTGATCCCCAGTAGGGAGCATGCAGGAGGCAGCCGATCAATGATTCTTTCTCATCATTGATGTTTCTATCTCTCTCTTCTTCTTCCTTCCTCTCTGAAATCAATAAATATATATATTTTTAAAAAGAATGCATTTAGTTATGAATGATTTCCATCACAGATTTTCAAGAAATCTTCTATTTGCTTTTATTCTTTTTAAAAAAAAAGAGAGAGAGAGATTTTTATTGAATTTTAGAGGGAGAAGGGAGCAGGGGGAGAGAGAAACATTGACAAGAGGCGAACATCCATCTGCTGCCTCCTGCATGCCCCCTACATGCCCCCTACGAGGGATTGAGCCCTCATCCCAGGCTGAGACTCAAACCAGCAACCTTTCAGTGCCTGGGACGAACCCAACCACTGAGCCACACCAGCCAGCGCTGTTTGCCTTTATTCTTCACTTGTGCTCACAGGCCTTAGGAGTTACCTCTTCAGAAGGTGCAGCCAGGAATAGAAGGCCTTTTGAAGCAAAATTAGATAAATGGGTGACACACCTGCTCACCAGTTATTCCTTCCCGCCCTGTTGCCTTAAAGAAGGCTCTTATCACATTCCCCTGATAAATATTTGTATGTGCAGGCTGTCCCCAAAAGAGTTACCTGTGGCCCTGACTGGTTTGGCTCAGTGGATAGAGCACTGGCCTGTGGACTGAAGGGTTCCAGGTTTGATTCCAGTTGAAGGCATGTACCTTGGTTGTGGGCACATCCCCAGTGGGAGGCATGCAGGAAGTAGCTGATCGATGTTTCTCATTGATGTTTCTAACTCTCTCTCCCTCTCCCTTCCTCTCTGTAAAAAAAATTAATAATAATAATAATAAAAAGCTACCTATGTTTCACAGCTTCTCCCCTGGTGCCTTCTATTCTTTCATTTTGATAAAAGTGGAATCCCAGGGCATGTCTCCACACATGTCAGTGTGCTAGGCGGTTACACATAGCAGACAGATGGCACTCCCATCTAATCCCATGAAGTCGGGGACCTCCTGAGATAACGCTTATTAAGGTGCTATGCCATGAACAAACCAATACTGACCCTGAGCTCACAAACAATAATAATGATGGTGACTCATTCTCATTGAGCCTCTGACGAGAATTTACATCAGTAACCCCAGCAACCGGAGCAGATTTTTCATTTAGGGATGCAGGGAAACTGAGTTTCCGAGTTCAGGGTCAGGCAGCGAGCACAGGGAGAAATTACGACTTCTTTCAAGACGGCTTTATTTCAGAGCCTACCACCTTAATGACCACATCTCTCTCTTAACCAGAAGTTAGACCTTGGGCTCTTTTTTGTTGTATTGTGACTCTAGTTAAGGACAATGATAAGATATTTCACGTCACATAACCGTCCCGCATTGCTTTTCACATAGCATGTACCAGATACCATGTGAATCCCCTCAGCCGCTAAAAGTGATCTGGAAGTGGGCTTCTCGCATTATCTAAATGACACGTTCCAAACCGTGTCGCTTTCTTAAAAAGAAGCCATCCATTTTTAAAAAAATATATTTTATTGATTTTTTACAGAGAGGAAGGGAGAGAGAAATAGAGAGTTAGAAATATCAATGAGAGAGAGACATTGATCAGCCGCCTCCTGCACGCCCCCTAATGGGGATGTGCCTGCAACCAAGGTACATGCCCTTGACCGGAATCGAACATGGGACCTTTCAGTCCACAGGCCGATGCTCTATCTGTCCACTGAGCCACACCGGTTTCAGCGCCATCCATTCTTTTGCCCTCGTTAGTGACATTGGCAGCGTTGAATGGGGTGTAATTGTCCTAACAGACATCACATCTTGGGCATCATCATCGCCATCTCTAAACTCCATCCACAGGCGATCATTTCCCTGTTAAATCTCGGATGGCGAACCTGAGATCACCTTGACAGTCACGCTTCGCAGCCGTCCCTTGTAGGAACGGTGTGGGAGTTATTCACCAGGAAGCATAAGCCACCGTTTGTTCTCTCCAGTAGCGTTTGCCAGGGGTTTCCGATCGAGGCGATTCATCTCCCAGCCCCATCAATGAGAATGAGGAAGCTAATTCTCTGACATCCCAACAAATAACTTCGCCCTCAGTTAATGCAGCTTTGCAAATGCAATGAGCACATTCCAGCGTGCACCCGGGTGCGTGTATCTGTGCAAACAGATCTCTGCGCGGTGGCAATTCTTCTAATCCCTGTAATTTATTCATCTCGGGATACACTCCCAAGCGCTGTTTGCATGTCTTATCCACTCGCTTTAAAAACAGGATTCCTCGTGGGGTGGGAACAGGCGCAAGTCTTCAGGAAGCTTGGTTGCGGTGACATCTGTGCCAGGGAACATTCTAGTTGGCAAACACAGGCAACCCGAGGAGGAATATTAAAGAAGAGTTGTGAGGAGTCGAGATTGACATCCTTTACCTGCAAGTCTGTCACCTCAAAGGCCACACTGCAATCGCTGTGACAATTCCAGATCTCATTCTAGATACCTGAATATGCTCCCATTGGAAAGAAACTGTATATAATTGCCCAGTGGGAATTGGCAAATCCCCTTAAATATGCTATTTCGAGCTCCAGACACCCAAAGGTAATGACCTCCATTTTCATCAGCTCCTCAGAGCTGAGGTTTTTCAAGCGATGCGCGTTCCTCCTGATTCTTGGCACAAGCCACCCATGACCACTTAGAAAATTGAAAGAGATTAAAGGCGGTTCAAAGCGCCGATGCCATCAGAAATGCTGACGTCGACTTTTATGTTTCAGGTCATCCAGACGGTGAGTGCCATGGACAAAGATGATCCCAAAAATGGACATTATTTCTTGTACAGTCTTCTTCCAGAAATGGTCAACAACCCGAATTTTACCATCAAGAAAAACGAAGGTAAATATATGAACACTGAGATAGGGGGTGCCATGCAACTTGGAAAATAAGATGTGAGTTCATCTTATTTCAGGAGCAGTTGAAATCCAGTTTATTAACCTAATGGCAGGGTAATTACATCACTTCCTCTTTCCAATATTGAAATAGTAGATAAGCAAATTGTTCATGTTCATGTTCATTTCATCCCAGCGTATACCTCCATCCCTTTCTTTTTGAAAAGGGGCTGTAAGGTTTAACCCTTACGAAAGTTGCAGGAATTTTGAGATGCTAACATGACTGTTAGGGGAGGATCTGGCTTATACTTTTCGGTTGTGAAGATGTAATGGAACAAACTGTATATAGTCAAATCGGAAAGAAACATAGCATTGTTTCTTATCAAGGCTTTAGGGAAAGCCTATTGTAATAGTGCCTGTTTTGGGGTACACATTAGAGGCATTTGTTTTAAACCTGTATACCAACGTTGATAATAACAATTACAGCAGAAAATCCTGTTTAAAGACCCTCCTTATCAGTGTTATTTTTGGAGCTAATATGATCCAATTGTATTTATGTCTTTCGCTGATAGAGGGACATTTAATGGAAAGGATGTCCCAAAGAAATGTACACACTTCTAATAATTATAAAGACAGTGTTTATTAAAATGTACTTCATTTTCAAAATTGAGCTATCAGCTGTTCAACTGTGTATACATTTTTTTGGGAACACGCCATGTGTCTTTAGTTGCTGAGAACCAAGTTGGGATTAAGTGTTTCCCTAACGATTGCCTATTCCATATAAAGGCCATAGATCATTACAAAAAGTCTCTCGGAAG
The DNA here is from genome assembly GCA_011751065.1 of Lasiurus cinereus. NCBI lineage: Eukaryota > Metazoa > Chordata > Mammalia > Chiroptera > Vespertilionidae > Lasiurus > Lasiurus cinereus. Next base: position 6,920,898 of record JAAGEH010000452.1, on the reverse strand, counting down.
GGAAGAGGTTTGGGGGAGGTGGTGGAAAAGGTGAAGGGATTGAGAAGTACAGACTGACTGTCACCAAATATACGCATGAGGGTGTAAAGTACAGCACAGGGAATAAAATCAGTAATATTGTCGTCACTGTGTATGGGGCCAGGTGGGTCCTGGGAAAAATGTCTATTTTATCTGTACATTTTTGTTGCCCTAGCCGCTGTCTATTTAACAAGGATTTTTTTAACTGCTTATTTGGGCTCGGATGTGTTTAAGTCTAAATTTCAGCTCTTCTAGAATGATTAACAAAATAAATGTATTGCCTCAGGCCGTCTTCTGGCTTAACGATAGGCAATGGTTTAGATTTATGAATGGTCTATAGGAAAGCTACGCTCAGTCAGGAGAGTAAAATTTGGTTCCTGGCAATCGTTTGGATTATCTGCTATGTCCTGTTTCCAGGAGGAAGTGGATGTTGATACCACTTCCTTTATGAAAGAAAATAACATGTTAGGCTCCTGTTCAATAGAGGATGGCCTTACTTTTTAACGTGATGCTACGTGGTTCGTTGGGCAGGCTTTGATAGATGTGGGTGCATCACAGCAAAGGAAACGAGGAAGTCATTGTAGAGCTATTACTCATTCGTCTGGTTTCCACGATTCTACACTCCACAGAGACAATCCTGCTTCCTCCTCAGTCACAGAGCACCCATTTGTTAGACGACCCTAGTTAAGAACTCTAGTCCAAGTGCATCGCCTTCGTTTTTTAGTTGATACTGCCAAGCCTTCTTTTTTCTGGAAGCCACATCAATATGGCTGATGTGAAAATCCCCTCAAAAAGTTCAAACTGAGCTGGAAGTCCATGCCCAAGTACCCATACTTACTTTGTTTTGTTTTGTTTCGTTTTTGTTGTTATTGTTAATCTTCACCTGAGGATGTTTTTAACATGGATTTCTTTTTATTTGTAATCTTTATTGTTGAAAGTAGTACATATGTTCCTCTTTCCCCCCACTCTGATCCCTTCTAACCCACCCTACCCCCCCATACCAGGCCTCCACCACCCTATTGTCTGTGTCCCTGGGTTATGCAGATATGCGTACGAGTTCATTGGTTAACCTCTTCCCCTCCATCATTCCCTGCCTTCCCTCTGAGCTTCAGCAGTCTGTTCCATTGACTTGTAAAAAGGGAGGGAAGGAGGGAGGGAGAGAGACGGAGAGAGGGAAACATCAATGTGAGAGAGACACATAGATTCCTTGCCTCCTGCACTCACCCCGACCAAGCTGGGAACTGAGCCAGCAACTGAGGCATGTGGTCCTGACCAAAATCCAACCTGGGACCCTTCAGTCCTGGGGCTGACCCTCTAACCACTGAGCACACCAGCTAGAGCTCCGTGCTTAACTTTAATTGTGAGCTAATAGGTACCAGCTCACAAATGTCCCTCATTTTAAAATTCCCTGTGAAGAGTTTTGTTGTGTTTTTCCATCTCAAAGGTTCTGAGTGTCTGTAGATTTCTGTGCTTCCTGCAGTTTCAAGATATACTCGTTACAGGTAGGGTCCATGGAAGGCACTAAATAGATATTTGAAGGGATGAGAAGTTGTTATCGGGTGTCAGTGAAAGCCTAGTTTTGTACTGTCTTCATTATTCCCTAAACCTTTGAAAGAGGACATCTCAGCCCTACTGTAAGTGAATGTCACATGTTTTCTATAATTTCTTGAACTACTATAAGTACAAAATTTTATATTTAGAAACCCATAGTTTAGCTCCATCAGACATTTTAACAAGCCCTGTAATAGAATATTTAAAGGCATATGGATTATCTGTTCTATTTGGGAACTAGAAAATGGAAGCTACAGAGGTGTGTGTGTGTGTGTGTGTGTGTGTGTGTGTGTGTGTGTGTAATAATTTGAGTGGGGGCGGAGATGGTAGGTACTGCAAAATTACTCAGGACAGAAAGAACACTCTTCATGCCACGACTGTGTCTTTTAAATTATGCGTTTATTTATTTTGCAAAGAATGGCCAAATAAGTTATTATTTCAACCAGGACTTTTTTTTTTTAAGGAAAAGGGGTTGCTATTTGCATTTATATTGATGCCTGTAAAACCCATAAACCAGGACTATCTTGTGGAAACCAGGACATATGTTCCCTGCGATTATGGATTTAAGATCCAAATATTCAACATCTCCATAGAATAAGCTCTGAGCCCACAGGTCTCTGGAATATCTCCCTTTTCCTGTACTAGAAATTCATGAGTTTTCCTCCATGGACCACTCTTCTTGGTATCTGAATAGCTGCTGTGAAATAGAAAAGCAACTTGTCTCTTCTTAACATGTAAAAACAAAGTAATAGAAATTGTCAGATTCAAAATGTTGGAGATGCATAGCTAAATAGATAGAAGCTTATGAACCTGTTCCTCATTCCTTGTTATTAATGATGGGAGAACACATTCTCTCTCTCTCTCTCTCTCTCTCTCTCTCTCTCTCTCAACCAAAAGTCCAAATAATAGACATTACTTAGGTTAAAACTATGGCATATTTTCTGTTTAAAACATGGCAGGAATCAAACGGTCTAATATGGTGAGAATTATTTTCTTTTTACAATGGACTTTAAAATGCTCAATAGCTGGTGTTTCTCTGTTGAGCACATCATAACTTACCGGACCCTTCCCACTTGGTGAAGGTTAAGATTTTGAGAGAGTCAAAGTATTCACATTCATCCCTGATGGGTGGATTTTCCCCCTTTTAAATGAGATCTTTAAAAGAAATGGTTGCCGTACTTGGGAATTTTCTAAGAAACTCACAGCTGTGTCTTTCAACTTGAAGTCACTCTGATCTCCTTCTCTCATCTAGATTGGTCCTACTGCAATTTTCAGCCGACTAATTCAGAATCAAAAGCGAAATGAGATAGAAATTAGCTGTCTCTTATCTCCTACACAGTTGAGTGATTTCACATAGAATTCTCTTTCGGAATATATGAGAATCATATATCTGCCAGAACAGGAAAGCAACCTTTAATAGGAATAAAGGTGAACGCAAAGACCAAAAAATGTGTTGAGTCATTTCTATTACATGTACATACTAAACCACCATATCGCCCAAATGGTCGAAGTTCTATGACCCCGACATCCATTTCTCCACTTTTCCAGTTGGGAGTATTTATAAACAACAGGAATTTTGATGACCGCATTTCAGGATTTGTTTCCATTCCAACCGTGAAAATGGAAGATGGTCAACAATTAAATATAACCAGCGGGGAAGTTCCAGTTCCAATGACATTTTCCTAGGAGTATCTTGCTGAAATGTTGAGGTCTGCAGACACCCGATCTGACCCATCCTGCACGTTGTAGGGAAAAGACTTGACTGGAATGGCCAGGAAGCAGCAGTGAAAGTGGAGTCTGCGTGTTTTATTCTGAAGTACGGTGGTACCTCGAGATACGAGTGCGCTAACATATGAGATTTTTGAGATACGAGCTGTCAAGCGAGCAATTTTTGCTTTGAAATACGAGCAACAGTTGAGATAGGAGTCATCGCACAGATTGGCAGGCTGCACACGACCCACCAGTTTACCGAGACTCAAGTGTCTCATAGTTTCCCACGCCTCAAGGTTATGGAACGAATTAAACTCGTATCTCGAGGTACCACTGTATTTGAATCAGTTGTGTGGAGCAATGAGGAGAAACATTTAGCTCTGCTCACTGAGGAGGGCCTATGGGAAGGAAAGAAGTACATGTTGTACTTGCCCTTCATGACAGTTGATTAGGCTTTAGAAAACACAGCAGGGCCGAAACCGGTTTGGCTCAGGGGATAGAGCATCGGCCTGTGGACTGAAGGGTCCCAGGTTCAATTCTGGTCAAGGGCAAGTACCTTGTGGCAGGCACATCCCCCAATAGGGGACTTGCAGGAGGCGGCTGATCAATGTCTCTCTCTTAGCGATGTTTCTAACTCTATCGCTCTCCCTTCTTCTCTGTAAAAAATCAATAAAATACAGTGGTACCTCGAGATACGAGTGCCCTAACATATGAGATTTTTTGACATATGAGCCGTCGTACAAGCGATTTTTGCTTTGAAATACGAGCAACAGTGGAGATATGAGTAATCCCGCGGGTGGGCCGGCTGCACACGACCCACCAGTTTACCGCAACTCAAGCGCCTCATAGTTTCCCACACCTCAAGGTTACAGAACGAATTAAACTCGTATCTCGAGGTACCACTGTATATAAAATTAAATCTTTAAAAAGAAAAGAAAACCCAGGTCCTCCCTAGGTTGCATTGCAAGACATCTGCTGAGCGATGTGTTGCCATCATCAAGGTTTTACAATAGAAAGATGAAAGGAAAAACAAAAGAAGAGGAGGAGGAGAAGGTGGGGAGATCATGACAATAGTTGCCAGTCAGGGAAATAGCTGCGGGGTTTCTGGGTCTGATTGAATCAGAAGTCTTTTGTTTTTTTCTTTTTCTCCTCTGCCAAAACGAAGCTCAGCTTTCTTCACACCAGGGCTAAACCCCACTCCCAACTGTTAAGGCTCCTCTCCATTCTGGCATATCCACCTTCTGACACACAGGCTCTGTGGGAGTTCTTTTGCCTAAGCTGAGAAATCAGATGGCTCTTTTGAATCATGTCAACTTAGGTCAGAGTTCTCTTGTCACCAAACGAAAATGTGCTTCCTGGAAACGCAGGCGGGTTTCCCTGATCCCAGCCCAGCCAGGGTTGGCCTGCTCTGTCCTCCATCTCTCACCGAGTCCTCAGGCGTGCCTCTCCCATACTCAGCGCACAGGGCTCTGGGCAGAGTCCCTATCGTGTTCCCCTGACACCAGCTGTGCCCCGTCTGGGCTGAACTGAATCGGAAAGGGCCCCCTTGGTAATGTTATGCCCAGAGTTCGGGGTCCCCAATAATCCACCACTAAGGAGCCTTTTCCAATGCAAAAGCCAAGAGTCTTTATTCAAACTCGGGGTTTGGCTCTCAGACTCTTTCTGGCGCAGCAGTGAAGCCAGAGAGCGAGCTGGGCGGGAACAATGAGCTATATGGGGTAGGATAATTAGGGGGCTTAGGAAAGTGACAAGGGTTACAGAGATTGGTCACTTGAATTGGGGCCTTTCTGTGGTTTAGCATCATTAGGACCCTCGCTGTGTTCCTGGAGCTTCATTGGTCCTTTCAGGTGGGGGTTGGGGAAGTTAAGACATGGCTGGCACACCTGTGGCCACTCCCAGAAAAGGGAGGGGGTTTAGGCAGGGGTCCCAGCCCTTATAGGACAAGATGGAGGGGAGTCCCATTTCCTTTCAGTAAGTCCCTGGTCCTCTCTGGCCACCTCGGACCTCCTTGAAGTTCTCTCATCACTCAAGGTGCTTTGGAGCAGACAGAGGACTTGCTGAAAGAGCATCTCTCTCCCCAAGTGGCCTTTAGGAATGCCCCCATCCTTCAGCGGAGCAGATTCATTACTGATGGTTTCCCAGGCAACCAGACCCAACCAACAGGTGAAAACTGTGTACTTGCCTGCCCGTGATAATGAACACCTTTGTACTATGTGTATATTCCTAGTATGCCAACTCCGTCTATTCTGCTCACACGTGGGCTTTTTCCACACAACACCACACTCAGCGCCAAACATTGGCCAGAGGAATTTTTTCAGCTAAGGTGTCAGCACTTATGAACATGAAGCAGAGCACTTGACCTCCAGGTTGAATCCTCAGAGGTAGTGGTACTCATCTGCTTGAAGCAGGAAATCCACCGGGGATCCTGAACATGCAGAATAGCATTGTGCATCCATGATCCAAAAAAAGTGTCTGCTTCAGTGATTCATAAGTTATTGTTTATGCTTCCAGCAAGGTTCTGTTGATAAAAAGCCATTTCTGTTTCATTTTGTCGTCTAAATTGTAATTAAGGACGATGCGCAAGCTAATGAAAACATAGAACAGATCTTTATTTCCACTGCCCAAGTTGCCTGTGACTGTACAGTTTGGTCCAGAAAACTAGGTTTTCTTTGCTCTTGGTAAACGTCTTGTTATTTTGAATAGTTTCCGTATCTGTCTTATTCTTTTTAAAGTGATAGTTCAAGAGTATCTTCAGAAGTTAAGAATTTCCTTTACAGCCCAGCTGGGTGTGACTCGGTAGTTGAGTATCATCCTCTGGACCTGGAGGTCATGATTCAATTCCTGTTCAGGTCACAGGCACGTTGTGGGCTCAATCCCCAGTAGGGACTGTGCAGGAGGCAGCTGATCAGTGATTCTCTTATCTTTGATATTTCTATCTCTTTCTCCCTGAAATAAATAAAAATATATTTTTTAAAGAATGTAAAAAGGTTGACTTGGGATGAATTAGAATAAATGATAAAAGCAAGCCCTGTGCAATAGAGGACTGCAAACTTCATCAGGAGGAATATTTAGATTTGAGTCCTAGCTCTTCTCATTATGATCTATGAGAGCTTGCACATACAACTGGAATAATCTTGACTCTTTATCTGTAAAATAGAAATACTGTTGTTTTTAATAAGAAAAAATTAAGTTAAGAAATAAACATGTGCTAAGTTCAGTTTCTAGTAAATTGAAGGTACTCCATAAATGCTAGTTTCTTTCCTCTCTCCTTCTCTTTCTTATGAGCCTTTGGAATCTCTCTCATCTACCCAGTGCAATAAACAAAAATAGTAACAAGGAATCTAAAATAAGGCCTTTCAAATAAGCAAACAACCAGTGCCAGTGTACTTTAAAAAGGGCAATGATGATGCCTGTCTCTCTCCCCAATTTTATTTCCCATCACTCTCTCCCTTATACCTTGTTATCATCTTATATGCCCCTTATCCAACCTCTGGCTTGAGCGTGCAAACCAAATATGCTACTTGGGGGGGCCTTACCTGAGGGGGTCATGATGGAACATGCCTCCAAACACGGAGAAAGGAGAAAGAAGAAGGAAGCGTACCTGTGTAACTAAGTCGTTCTTTGACTATAACCTTCATTATCATATGATCAAAGAATAAAATAGTGTCTGAAAATTACAGGTTCCCATAGGACTAGGCTTTCTATGCTAGGTTCTATTGTCTACAGCTTTCTGACTATTGACAAATGGGATATTAGAGAGTTGATAAAATGATAGGAGCTAGGAGCTCAGCCAGGTTATGAAGATCATCGATGCTAAATACAGAATTTCAAACAAACAAACAAACAAACACCCGGTGCCAGTGTACTTTAAAAGGGCAATGATGATGCCTGTCTCTCTCCCCAATTTTATTTCCCATCACTCTTTCCCTTATACCTCATTATCATCTTATATGCTCCTTATCCAACCTTTGGCTTGAATGTGCAAACCCAATGATGATGTTTTCATTGATTTCTAAGAGGAAGGGAGAGAGACAGAGAGAGAGAGAACCTTAGTGATGAGATAGAATCACTGATTAACTACCTCCTGCATGCCCCCTACTGGTGTTTGAACGTGGACGTGTGTCCAAAACTGGGAACTGAACCGTGACCTTCTGGTTCATGGGTTGATGCTTAATCACTGAGCCACACTAGCCAGACCCAATAATGCTTTTTAAATCTCTCTTTCTCTTCCTTTGTCTGGAATACACATCCACTGCTACCGCCCTTTTCAACCGAGCTAATTTCCTGTCATTCAGAGTAAGGTTGGTTCTCCTCATCGGTGAGCAGAGCAGGGGAGTGCTGATCAGATGCGGTTTAATTTGTCTGCTTTGCTTTGCTCTGCAGGACAGCGTGCTGCCTGCTGCTGCAGGCGCATGACACAAGGAATGTCTCCTCCACTGTCCTCTGAGGTCATTAGTAACACGTTCTATCTCTATCCACCCATCCCACATCTATATCTTTATAGTGTCTACCATGTGACAGGCAATACCCTGAACGCTGGGAATAAAGCAGTGAATCCAACAGGCAGTGTACATATACGCCCTCGTGGAGAGTGTATTTTTGGTCTCCTAGGACTGAGTCTCATTTGAATTTGCGAAGAAGAGTGTGCTATAATTTAGCACGGGTTTCTGTTATGTGGTGGAGAAATTCCCAGGCTGGCCTGCAAAGTGCTAGGATTGTGGAATGATTACAGAGTCTCACATCTACACAGTCGTGAACAGTTTCCTCTTGGACCTTGCCCAGCTTGTGAAACTGGCCCCACGGAAAGAGCTGGCTGGCTTGGGTTTCAGAGCTCCTGCTCTGACAAAGCATTCGCTGGTCGGGGTGGGGATGTACATCGTGTCATGGCCAACCAAGTCTCCATGTGAGTTTCAGATCGGTGCCCTCAGCATGCCTGAGCTTAGACACACTATGTGATTTTTAAAACATCTATCTAACTATATATATAAGAGCCCAGCAACCCAACAGCAGAATGATCAGAACAACCAGTTGCTATGGCGCGTACTGACCATCAGGGGGCAGACGCTAAATGCAGGAGCTGCCCCCTAGTGGTCAGTGTGCTCCCACAGCCAACTTCCCATGGTCCATCCCCCTGGTCGGCCAGCCCCCACCCCCCTCCAATAGGCCTTGATCACTGTCCAGTCCAGACCAAGGGACCCCACTCGTGCACAAATTCGTGCACTGGGCCTCTGGTTCTAATATATTTTTTATTGATTTCAGAGCGAGCAAGGAAGAAGGATACAAAGAAACATCAATGATGAGAGAGAATCATCTATCGGCTGCCTCCTGCTTGCCCCACACTAGGGAATTGATCCTGCAACCTTGACACGTTGCCCTGACCGGGAATTGAACTGGTGTCCTCCTGGTGCATGAGACAACACTCAACCAATGGAGCCACACCAATCAGGCTAGACAAACTATGTTGAACCACACACTTCAACTATTTCTGAATGAGGGTTCAGATCATGGTGGCGAGCTCTCTCTTGATTCACCAAGATTCATAGACATTTCAGTCATTGGAGCTTTAGCACTGCCGAGGAGCTGAGGCTGGTGATCCATTATGATTTTTATTCAAATCTCACTATACACAGTTCGTGTGATTTCCATTCCCTAGGCATCCTGGTTTCAGATACCTGTCAACGAACAGGTTTTAGCAACTTTCAATGTGTAATGTTTACCAAGGGTCCCTGGCAAGCAGAGAATGCCGATGTCTGGACACAATGGCGGGTTCATTTTCTCCCTGTTTTCTATTCTATCTGTTGTCTAAAGTGCCACCAGAATGAATGTGCTGGTGTCCTTGACAGATGAAGGTAGTAATTGATGTCCCAGGACCTTTCTGGGTTACTTATGGCCTTGCTTTCATCCTATTAGATTGCCTACTAGAATGTTCTTCCTTTATGGCCTGAGTATAATATTCTCAGCCTTTTGAAGGCTGTTTATCTTAGAGGATTCTGGCAAAAAAAGGGGATACTGTACCTGGTCTGCTGAGCGTAATCATCCTTCCCCGAGTTTCACGCTTTCCCTTGGCCAGACATTCATTGCTAATTCTGTCAAGGTCACGCTGTGATTTACTTCCCCTTGGACTTCAGTTTCCTCTTGTACGAAATGAATGAGTTCATGCTGGGGATATAAGAACTCATCTCTTCTGACATACTGAGTGGGCAAACATGTGGCATTCAGAGAAAAGTCCCAGACTTTGAAATCAGACAAGCCCCGCATCCACTGATTAATAAAGATGTGACTTTGGACAAGGCTTTGAACTGCCTGGGACAGAGTGTGTTTGACAATGTGAAAACAAAAGTGCTGTGATGAACGAAGGGAAGAAGGGAGGATAAATGCCAAAGGCAGTACCTGAAGTTCCATGACATACTCTGTACTTTTGTCTTCTTTATCAACCTTCGAAAGAAATAATTCCCATGGAAGGGATCAGAAGACTAGAAATTATCAAACCAAAATACCATTCAAATTAAAATATTCGGTAACATTATTAAAAGATATGCTTCTAGTCCAGCTAGTGTGGCTGCAAATAGATCATGAGCATCCACCCATGAACCAGGTGGTCACTGTTCGATTCCCAGTCAGGACACAGGTCTGGCTGGCAGGCTCGATCCCCAGTAGAGGGCATGCAAGGAGACAGCTGATCGATGAGTCTCTCAGCATTGATGTTTCTCTCACCCCCTCTCCCTTCCTGTCTCTGAAATCAATCAAAACATAGATTAATAATTAAAAAAAGGATGATTCTACAATATTTTAGGTTCTCATTCTTAGTATATTTGGGAAGAATTCTGGACATATAAACAAATTATTCTCATACACCAAAAGAACTCAATGAACATAGGACTTGTGGTTCCATCCGTTGGGAATTTGCAAGCCTTGCTTATGTTCTCAAGCTCTTCCGTGAAGGACATGACATATACGAATGGTGGGAAGATATTTAATTACTGGATTCAGTTTTGATTTCTCAGAAAGTAGAGCTTGAAGACAGTTTTGCAGAAATAAGACACATGTTGATGCGTGGAGTTGTCTGTCACAGTTAACATAAAACGGTCCTCTCAATGGAGGCAAGCCACTTGATTGATGATTTCATCCCAATCCGAAGAAGTGGAGGAAGGCCAGTTTGGGAAGGAAGGCGGGTTGGAAAAAGAGGGAATGGACAGAATGAGAAGAGGAGTCGCAAACAGGCCGGTCACATCAGTGCTGGGAAGGACCGCAAGCAAAGGAATTCCTTTATTTCCCCGGGGAAGCTGCTCAGTTCAGAAAGTTATGAATTGTAGTTGTCTATTATGTGGCTTACATTGCATTACATTGCAATATGTCATTGTGAGCTGTGACATAATATAATGTAAGTGACAGGCTGCTAAAATTTTACAGCAAGACTTTTTTATATATATATATCTAGAATCTGCTATCAAATTTGATAGCAGCTATCAATCCTTTTCTTTCCTGAAAACAGATCAAGAATTTGATGTTCATGAAAAGCAGGTCATTTTGGAACATCCACAAACACTTCGGTGCCTGCACAATTCAGTTACCATAAATCAGTTTTTAAGAAAAAACAAAACTACACACCGCAACACACAAAACAAACATTCTAAAAGCCGCATCTGAACTCAAACTCGATTCTTTTTTTTCCTTTCTAAGATGAATGCGATTGTTTTTTTAGATTGTGAGTTTAGTCCAGCTGGCATGGCTCAGTGGCTGAGCATTCATCTATGAACCAGGAGGCCACGGTTTGACTCTCAGACAGGGTACATGCCTGGGTTGCGAGCTTGATTCCCAGTTGGGGCATATAGAAAGCAATCAATGATTCTCTGTCATCATTGATATCATTGATGTCTCTCTCTCTCTTTCTCTTTTTCTCCCTCTCCCTCTCCTCCTCTTCTTCTCCCCTCTCCCTCTCCCTCTCTCTTTTTTTCTGAAATCAATAGAAATATGTTTTTAAAAGTTTAGATTATGAATTTAGTTTGTTTTTGGATGGCATTAAGAATTCATGATCAAATAAGTAACTTTAATACCGAGATCAGACCAGTGGTTACAATAGAGGGTGGTTTTGCAGTCCAGGAGACAGGTAGCAATGTCTAGCGATGTCACAACTGGGGAAGGGACGGGGTTACTGGCATCTAGTGGATGAAGGACAGAGGAGTTGTGCAGGAGAGTGTCCACAGGTCATTCTGTCTCATATCTTGGCATTAACTCTGCTTCCAGAGGTCATTGTTTTAAGTGAATCGGTGCACAGATGATCATGACCTGATCTCAAGGTGATCGACGTGAACTTTTACTAAATCTAGAGCTGGTTACTTCCCTTCACCCATCCTCAAGACAGGCTGGGTAATACATTATTTAAATATTCAGCTACATTGGACTTAGGGACACTTACCCGAATCTCTCTGCACATCACAATCCATGGGAAACTTGGTCTACTAACAGCCACACTGCAGGTCCAACAAGGAGAAGAAAGCAGGATTTCAGATTTCTGGGGTGCATTTATCTTTGAGGACCTTTGGAAAACGGTTTTCCCTCCCATGTTCTGGTGGCCTCATCTACAGTACAGGAATTTACATATAGCAAAAGTATTCACACTTGCGTGTGTGTTTTTTTAAATAGAAGAATCCTCTTCTGAAACTATACTTTTCAATTAATTCTAATAATATATGACATGAAGCTTCTGTGCTTGTCAATAAGCTTCATTTTTTAACCATCTTAGCACCAGAGATACTGTCCACTCCCTGTGGCCCCATCACTTCCACTGTGAGAAAACCCAAGATATACTTTAAAAACCAATGATACCAAAGGCTCTCTCCAGGATAAATCCCTTGATATTATGAGCTTTGCCAGGAGAAAACACTGGAGATTCAACATTGCTCATCATAGAACCCGCTCTGGTGTTGGACAGCTTCTTCAGCCTTCCCCTTGACTTGCATAAAGACACTTCTGAGCACAAAGCCGACAGCTGTCTATTGTCAGTGTTTGCACCTGACAAAGCACTCTCACTGCCTAAGATCTCCATCTGCCAAGACACAGAGCGGCACCTGTGAAAAGAGCATAGGCTTCAGATTATGATAGATCCACGTAGGACTCCTTGCAGTGCCACTTACTAAATCTGCGGGCCCCTGATTTAAGGTCTGGGGACTTCCGTGACTTTTTGGGTTAATAATGCCTCATGTAGAAATGATTTTAAGGATTCTGTGTGATAATGATGTAAAGAATTTACCACAGAGTGTGATGCCTAGTAATAGCTATAGTTTATTGACTGCTTAGCACTGTAGCTGTAAGAATTACAGATAATGTGTGTAGATGATACCGTATATATAGTAGCAACTGTTACTATTCATCTAGAACTAACGTTCAGAAGGAGTCCTGGGAATATCTGTAAAATGGAGGTGGTTTAATTTTATTTCCTTGCATCATATCTTACTTTCTTTCTCCTGAATTTATGGCACAAAAATCTCTGATCTTCTCTTGGGATCTCAGAGTCCAGCTTTGACACTTAATATTTTAACTTAAACATAACATCATAGTAATAACACCATCTGAGTGTCTAGCATTTCTTTATAGGGAGTATCTCTGTTTTTCAGATGGAGAGACAGAGGCAGGGGGAGGTTATAATCTCAGCCGATGTCAATTAAACACCAAGATTATTCTGTCTAATATCTTGGCATTGATTCTGATTCCAGAGGTCATTATTTAAGTCCTCTTAGTCCATATGTGGTCATTACCTGGTCTAAAATAAACTTAATAAATCTAGAGCTCATTATTTCCATTCAGCCATCCTCAATATAGGCTGCGGTAATATCCTATCTAATAAAATAGTAATATGCAAATTGACCATCACTCCAACACACAAGATAGCTGCCCCCATGTGAATACAAGATGGCCATCACAAGACGGCCAGCAGGGAAGGGCGGTTGGGAGGGACCAGGCCTGCAAGGGAGGGCAGTTGGAGGAGGACCCAGTCTGCAGGGGAGAGCAGTGTGTGGGGGGGACCAAGCCTAAAGGGGAGGGCAATTAGGGATGACCAAGCCTTCAGGGAAAGGCAGTTAAAAGTGACCTAGCCTGCAGGGGTGGACAGTTGGGAGCAATCAGGCTGGCAGGGGAGTGGTTAGGGGATGATTAGGCTGGCAGGCAAAAGTGGTTAGGGGCAATCAGGAAGGCAGGCAGGTGAGCAATTGGGAGCCAGCAGTCCTGGGTTGTGAGAGGGATGTCCCAGATTGGATAGGGTACAGGCTTGGCTGAGGGACACTCCCTGCCCCTGTGCACAAATTTTGTACACTAGGCCTCTAGTATTATTTAAATATTCAGCTAAATTGGACTTAGGAATCCAAGATGCAGGTCAAGGCAATCTGCTCAGAAGTGTGTCACTGAGTGATGCCTCATGGAATGCCTTTTCATGAGACCCTGAGATGGCATCAAATGACCTGTTAACTTAGTCACAATCATCTGTATCCTCAGGTTGTGCTTCTGTGCTTAGCTTTGTAGCTGTGGCCTGGGCTAGACTCAGCTACGTCCACCTTGGTTCACTCTCCTGGGTGGGCTTTTGGTGGGGACAGCTGTGACCTCATCTCAAAAGGGTTTCCCCTCCTCTGGAAAGTTAACCCGAACTGAAATGGGAGACAGTGTCCCAACTGAGAGCAGATTTCTTCAGGTTCTCATGATTCCTGGGCATCACATGTTCCCTTTCACATGGTCTCTTTCAGCACATCATTTTAGTCAAATCAAGTCGAGGCCAGCCCACATTAGGGAAGGGGAAAAGAGACTCCACTCTTTGATAGAAAGAGCAATATACACTGAGTGGCCAGATTATTATGATCTCTGAATGCATAATAATATGGCCACTCAGTGTGTGTGTGTGTGTGTGTGTGTGTGTGTGTGTATGTGTATTAGAGGCCTGGTGTATGAATTCGTGCATGGATGGGGTCCAGACAGCCTGGCCATGGGGGAGGGAACATGGGCAATTGGCCGTCCTGCCTACTGGTCAAACTCCTGGTGGAGGGGACAATTCGCATATTAGCCTTTTATTATATAGGATATACACTGAGTGGCCAGATTATTATGTGATCAAAGATCATAATAATCTTGACACTCAGTGTATATTCATATCCATTTTCTGTAGCTTACCTCTGCCTACTTTCTCTCTATGAACCTTCTTATTCTTTTCATCTTTGATATATGCTCACCCTCTCTCTGGATTCCCCCCAAACCTCTTGCAATCATCGTATTAGCTTATTAAACTCTGAAATAGGTCTGAATGCAGATGAGATCTCTCAGGTTCAGCTTCTCTCAATCAGGAGACTGTGAACTGAAAAGACACCATAGCTGTCCCCATATGTGTTACCTGTTACTGAGTTGGCCCCGACTTCTGGTGACCCTATGGATGAGTGATGTCCTCAGCAGCCCTGCTCAGCTCCTGCAGACTCATGCCTGTGGCTTCTTTCGTGGAGTCAGCTGATCTCAAATGGCATCTTCCTCTTTCTCTGCTGCCTTCTGTTTTCCCAGCATTATTGTCTTTACCAAAGAAACCTGCCTTCTCATGGTGTGCCCAATGTTTTGTCGTTTTTGCCTCTAGTGATAGTTCAGGTTTAATTGGCTCTAAGACCCACTCGTCTGGTGGGCCAGAGTACCCGTGGAGCTCTCCTCCAGCAACACCATATTTCAAGTGAATCAATTTTTATCCCTCTTCACTGTCTAGATTTCATATCTGTGCAGAGTAATTGGCAATATGACAGAGTGAATGGTCTTACCATTAGTCTCTAATGACACATCTTTGCTCTTACTGATCTTTTCCCAATGCTTCAATCGCTGCCTTCCAAGTCTCTGACTTCTTTTGTTTGACTTTCTGGCTGCAGTCTCTACTTTAATGCATGACTGAACCAAGGTAAGCAAATGGTGAAAATCAAAATGGATAATTGGACTAGAGATCCCCATTTTAATAGGGGATGAATGTGAGATATATAAAGAGTACTGGTTCATGGCTATTTAAAATCTACCTGGTTATTTGTTGTCAGATCCTGTTTCAAGGTTAAGGAATGAGCCAGATTCTACTCTCTGGGTATGGCTCCAAGTTCATTGTTTCCTGTGGCTTCTGACTCTGTCCTCTGTGTTCTTGGGTCATCCTATCAAAATTTTTTGTTTTATACAGGAAACATTCCATGTTGTCAGATGAGTAGTCTCATCTGCCAGGTGTTTGAGATTTCTATTTATTTATTTATTAATATATTTTATTGATTTTCCACAGAGAGGAAGGGAGAGAGATAGTTAGAAACATCGATGAGACAGAGAGACATCTATCAGCTGCCTCTTGCACACCCCCTGCTGGGGATGTGCACTCAACCAAGGTGCATGCCCTTGACTGGAATCGAACCTGGGACCTTTCAGTCCGCAGACCTATGCTCTATCCACTGAGCCAAACCGGCTTTGGTTGAGATTTCTTTTTAAATTAAAATTATTTCATCCCTAGCCAGTTTGGCTCAGTGGATGGAGCATTGGCTCTTGGACTGAAGGGTCATGGGTCCTATTCCAGTCAAGGGCACACACCTGGTTTTTAGGCTCAATCCCAGGTGTGGGAGGCAACCAACCAATGAGTCTCATTCACATGGGTGTTTCTTGCCCTGTGTCTCTCTCCCTCCCTTTCACTTTCTCTACAAATCAATGGAAAAATATCTGTGGGTGAGGATTACCAGCAACAACAACAAAAACTTTTTTCAGTAAATTTTGGTCACGTTGATGATGCTTTCAATACTTTATGGGTTTCCTGTGAGTCCAATTCAGATCCAGTCCATGACTCAAAACACTGCATCTGTTATTCTTTTTGAGAAATCTCTCCTTCTGCTTTCCGTTTGTCAGCCTGCTTTAAGACAATGCCCACAAGATCTAAAGATTGTGTTTTCCTAGTCCAAGTGCTCTATGAAGTAGCATCTTAAATATTTAGGTGTTCACAAAGGGCAGTCACGCTCTTTATTTGAACTTAACCCCAGGAGAGAGCTTGGCAAGCTTTTCCTAGAGGAGCAGAGGATGCTTTGTGGATCATATACTCTTTGTACATGTAGTGGTCACTGCCTTTCTAATGGCGAGTCAGCAAATAAACAATACATAAAGCAATGGACATGGCTATTTCCAATAAAACTGTTTACAGAAGCAGGAGCAGGCTGGATGTGGTCCAAGGGTCATGGTTTGTTGACTTCCACTCTAGGTCATTTTATACTCTGAGGCTCTTTTACGATTTGAGAGACAGGAATTGAGAAACACTTTTATTTTCCAACCCACTAAGCTCCATATCCAAAATTCCATTAAGTTGTGCTTATAAAATAAATATTTTTTTTGCTGTTATTGCTTTGTTTCAGCTCATCTCTTTCTTCCCCTGCCTTGTCCCATGGCACTCAAAGCAACCGATTGATGCTTTCACCGTTTTGCCTGGAAAACATCTCACCCAAGTTGACCAATGAATTAGGGGCTCACATCTTTTATGTTGCTATAAATATTTTTTTTGTTATCACCTAACTTGGTTGGCTCCTTTATAACTGGAAAAATAATAATAAAAAGAGGAGAAAGCTGAGAGATTGACTTCAAACGTTTAATCGATAGCAACTGGAAAGGTGTGCGCGCTTATCGAAGGAGCGTAAGTGTTCCACAGTTCCCATTCCTGCAAACACAGACCGAACCCTGAAGAGCATATCGTGCATATTGATGGGGATGGCGTTCTTCCAACCCTCCTTCTCCTCCCTGTGAAATAGGGGAGCTTATATAGATGAGAGAGACCATTTTAGGATCACCTCGGTGCGAGAAAACTCATTTAGCAACTTGCGGCACTGTGCCAAGTTATTCCAAGTCTTCAGAAAGCTGATAGTGACAGGATCGCAGCGAGGATCAATAAAGAATCCAACGTTCAAGACAAGAGGGAGAAGTATTATTAACCTTTACAATCCATTTTCATTGCTCCTTCTCAACGACGCCCCTAAGAGTTAGATAATTACGTCAGAGACACTCCTGACCCAGGCAACTTGATCATCTTTAAAACATGGAGATTGTACTGCCAAGATGTCAGTGTAAGTCCCCTGTGATGTGATATTATTGTCCTTGCTAATCCTTACCAAGAGTATTTTTCCCATTGATCCTGAGAGAGAGAGTGGAAAGGAGGGAGGGGAAGAGAGAGAGAGAGAGAGGTAGAAACATCAATGTGAGATAGACATCAGTTGGTTGTCTCCTTCCTGTGCCCCATCGGTGGTCAGGCAACAAACTTATAACCCAGTTGCATGACCTTGACTGGGAATCAAAGCCATGACTGTTTGGTCCACGGCCGATGCTCTACCACTGAGCTATACCAGCCAGGGCTAAGGCATTATTTACTCACCTTTACAGTTGCTATCGATTAAATGTTGTGGGCTCAATCCCCAGTAGGGGCAGCCAGCCAATCAATGATTCTCTCTCATCGCTGATGTTTCTATTTCTCCCTCCCCCTTCCTCTCTGAAATGAATGAAAGTATATTTTTGTAAAATGTTTAGGCATAGAATGGGTTTGGGGCTTCTTACGCCTTTGAAAACTTCACTTTGAAGATGATAAGGACCATTCGAATTGATGTTCAGGATGGCTCATCCACTAAAGGCAGAAAGAGAGAAAACGCTTTTTTAAAAATAGGTTTCATTTCCTCTGCCGATCAACCCAAGGCCCCTCAGGACAGAGTATTCCCCAGCCAGAGAGAGTGGAAGGGAAGTCACACCGTCAAATCCTCAGATTCCATCTGTCATCTCTGGGATAATTCTGCCGAAGCCCAAGCCATGAGGGGAGGCCAGCAGTGACCTTCAGACCTCAGGATGCTCTGTATGGGGTTGTCCCAGACCTGAGTGTATCTTTCCTCCAGCTGCCCCATGGCCCGCCGGCAGCATAAAAAAGAAAAAAGTTGTCAAAGGAGCAAAACTCGTCCTTTTGAAACTCCTTTGAAAACAAACTGCTTTGCAGAGACGCTGGGGCCCGCCCTGCAGGGGGTCAGGGGCATAGAGGGAGTTTCTGCTGAACATGTCTTGAGTCCTGAGATTCAGAGGTGAAGAAAGCTGGGGTCAACACTAGCCGGTTTGGCTCCGTGTTTAGAGCATCGGCCCTGAGACTAAAGGGTCTCAGGTTTGATTCCAGTCAAGGACACATACTTTAGTTGCAGGCTTGGACCCAATTCTGGTTGGGGCCTGTGCCAGAGGCCACCGGTGGATATGGCTCTCTCTCTCTCTCTCTTTCTCCTCTCCCTCCTCCCTCCCTTTCACTCTCTCTCAAAAGAAAAAAAAATCAATGGAAAACATGTCCTCAGGTGAGGATTAACAAAAATAAAATACAGGTATGTTGGAGCTATTCTAGATTACAAGAGACTCATAAAAATAAAACCAAATAAAATGACTTTGTTGTGCGTGTGTGTGTGTGTGTGTGTGTGTGTGTGTGTGTGTGTTAAGGAAGCTGGGGTCTTTCATCAGAGTTTCCAAGGGCGCATAGACAGTAATGACGTCCTTGGCTTGCATCTGGCCTGAATGAACAAGATAGAGATGTGCTTCTCCGGCAGAGAGGTTGGGGTAAGGGAGGTAAACAGCAAAAACAAGTGTGATGATAGCTACATGAGATGAAACCCAGCAAGGACTCACTACAGACCCTGCCATATTGATGACATATCTTCAGTAAAATTCAATAGAATGTACTTAGGCCAAGTAGTGTTCTTTTTCCACGTTGCAGGTGATAAACACTGAAGCGTGAAGGGGTTAACTGGCCCCAGGCACTCAGTTGATAAAGGCAAAGCCAGAGTCAAACCCAAGCAGCCTCACTCTAGAATACACAAGCCAAACAGTGGGCAGACTGCCTGGGCCGGTGTGGCTCAGCGGTTGAACATCAACCTATGAACCAGGAGGTCAAGGTTCGATTCCTGGTCAGGGCATATTCCCTAGGATGCTTGATCCCAGATAGGGGCCATGCAGGAGGCAGCCAATCAATGATTCTCTCTCATTTCCCTCTCCCCTCCTCTCTGAAATCAATGTGTGTGTGTGTGTGTGTGTGTGTGTGTGTGTGTATGATTTTTTAAAAGAACAACGTTGTGCAGACATACTGTACAATGGTTCATTTAATCCATTCCAGCCTTTGAGGAAAGTGTCAAAGTGTCAATACCATTTGAAAGCTTACGGAGCTGAGTGAAAAGAAATTCTGTAATTTGCACGCAATTCTATGGTTGGGAAGCTGGAGAGGGAGTCTACAGGACCCTTCTAAAACCCAGTCACTGCTCTCTTCGAGACCACCTGGTGACTGTTAAGAGACCTGTATTTCTCCTGGTTTCAACAGCCATTTGGTGAAGCATGCATTCTACCTTCCTACCACAAAAGGACACATACAAGCTACAGCAACATTCTGGTAGTTTCCAAACCCACACCGCCTAACCTCCGGTGCATTAACTCCAATACACGGGGAGACACACAAACCCCCTCGTGGCCAAGGTTCCCAGCTGCAAGACTTCCCATTAGAACTCTCCTTGGCTTTGCACCAGTAACATCTCCAGCATAGATAACCAGTTCACTGGGCCTCTTTAATACCATTAGCGATCTGACCTTTCTGCAGGGAGCTTACCAGCCTGGCGACAGAGAAGGACCCAACCAAGGTAGGTAGATGGAAGGTTCCAGAGCAGGCAGAGCTAGTGGTGTGAAGGTATTCAAGAGAGGGGAGCACAGTGATAGGAGCCAGATGAGGGGCACAACACTTGAACATCAACAGGCTGCTGAGTGTTTATTTATTTTTTTTAATATATTTTATTGATTTTTTACAGAGAGAAAGGGTGAGGGACAGAGAGTCAGAAACATCGATGAGAGAGAGATATCAATCAGCTGCCTCCTGCATGCTCCCTCCTGGGGATGTGCCCGAAACCAAGGTACCTGCCCTTGACCAGAATCGAACCTGGGACCTTTCAGTCCTCAGGCTGACGCTCTATCCACTGAGCGAAACCGGTCTCGGCAACTGAGTGTTTAAATCAGGGCGTTGCAATGAGAAAGTGGATTTGCCATCTCTCTCTGGCTTTGTTTTCGCTGGTGGCAATCACACCAGGACAGTTGAGACAATCAGCACCGCGGACAGTGCCTTGTACTGGGTCATGACTAAGACATTTGGAAAGCAAGTATTCCGGCAAAAATAAAATAAAATAAAATTTCTCCTGTCACTGCAACGGAGTACGAAGAAGGGAAGCATTCTCACACGAAGGTGGATCATTATTTGAATAATTGTCTAAACACTCAGATTATCTTCGTGTTTATCGATGTGGCTTCACTATGGTTTGGAGATTGCAGATTCGCTGACACAGAAATATCATGAATAGGAAGAAGATGTTTGGCTTTGGTCACTAGGATGTTTAAAGGAAGGCTGGCAACTTCAATTTCCCCAGATTAGACAGCCCGGGTGAACTGAGACATTCATCTCTGATTCCAGAAGCAGTCCAGTCATCCAAGGCACGAACCCTGCCCTCCGAGGAGTTTGCCATTGAACTCCAATGAATGCAGGAGTAATTAATTAAGTTAGTTTCGTTGTCAGGTGAGAGAGCAAGCTGTGCTTTGATTTAGAGACACTGACTCTGCCCTAAAAGCCAACAGTCATCTTCCACGTTTATGTGGAAGGAGGCAAACTCATTCTCTTTACTGATGAAAAAGAAAACACAAAAAAGGCAATAATAATAATAATAATAATAACAACAACAACAACAACAACAACAACATTACCTCGTTACTGTTAGCCTATGTGGTACGTGATATCATCATCTTTTTACATAAAGGGAAACTAAAGTTTCATGTTCTAAATAGTCTTAATGAAAACAATATAAAACTAAAGGTAAAATCTCTCCTTTTTTGGTTGTTGATTTTTTTATTGAATTCATTGAGGTGACATTAGTTAAGAAAATTGTATAGATTTCAGATGGACAATTCTATAATACATCATCTGTATATTGAGCCGTGTGCTCACCACCCCAAGTCGTCTCCTTCTAGCCCCATTTATTCCCCCTTTAAAGTCTTCTACCTCCCCCCACCCCTCTTTCCTCTTGTCATCACCATACTCTTGTCTGTCTCTATGATTTTTTGGGGGGAGAGGGTAGTTCGCTTAATCCCTTCACATTTTCCACCCAGCTTCCCAGCCTCCCTCCCCTCTGACAGCTGTCAGTCCATCCTCTGTATCTATGACTTAGATACAGAGTCTGTTTCTGTTTTGTTTGATAGTCCATTGTGTTCATTCGAGTCTACATATTAGTGGAATCATATAGTACGTACTCGTCTTTCTGTGATGTCCTGGTCTCTTCTTTATCTCTCTGACTTTACCTCCTTTTGCTGGCTTCCTAACCACTTCCCTCCAGCTGCCCCCCACCCCGACCCCACCCCCTGTCACCCTGGCTTCTTTCTGGTTGAGCTCATTGAACTCATCATAGGTATCCCCACCTCAAGGCCTTTGAGCTACTGCCCCCTCTCCTGACATACTCTCCTGTCCCCTCACCCCCATATGTCTGCATGGCTGGCTCATTCATGACCTGCCTCAAATCTGCTCACGTGGTCAAGCCAGACCCCCACTAGCGGGCTGTCCTCTCCTCCTCCGTTCCCCAAACCTGCTTCATTCTCCTTTGTAGTACCCTGCACTCTCTTGGACCCAGTTCTCTGCTATCTTAACCTAAGTTGGATGGAAAGTCTAGATAATTGAATGTAACGAACTATTTGCATTAATCTAATACTATCCACCAGAGATGTGAAGATGTGCAATTCATCAGCATGTTTATGGAGAGGTTCTGAGCCTGGCTTAGTTAGAATGGTAGTACCGTATTTTCCAGCGTATAAGACCACTGGGCATGTAAGACGGCCCCTAACTTTCCTAGTTAAAATATAGAGTTTGGGATATACTTGCCCTATAAGATGACACCCGGCGTATAAGACGACCCCTGACTTTTGAAAAGATTTTCCTGGGTCAAAAAGTCATCTTATACACTGGAAAATATAGGTATTTTCCTAGTGGGTCTTGGCTTTTTTTCTTAGAGGACGGAGGAAGGGTTGAGCTCCCATGGGCTTGCCTTTGATGAAGAATGAAGTTTTAAATCAAGATCTGGATTCCCAAGACCATTGACTGATGGATTTACAATGACCCAGATACACTATTTTCTTGGCAATCATTGTATATTGCTTATGGATACTACAGAACCTCATATTCCATTCTGAAAACTTCCTCAGCGTTCATCTGGAAGAGTCTTATTATACTTAACATATATTTTCTTAGTTTCTCCTTTATATTTAACTTTATCATTTACTTTTTTTTTATTTCAGTCTTGAGTCTTTCAAATAGAAATTTATTGTAAAGTCTAAAAAGATGAAATCCAAATACTCTGAACACATTGCAGCTCTCTCTGGCCCTAGCCAGTTTGGTTCAGTGTCAGACTGGAGGGGCACAGTTATCGAATCTGGTCAAGGTCACGTACTTTCGGTTGCTGGCTCTATCTCAGGCCCTGATCCGGGTGGGTGTAAGAGTCACCCAACCAATGTATCTTTCTTCTCTCTCTCTCTCTCTCTCTCTCTCTCTCTCTCTCTCTCTCTCTCCCTCTCTCTCTCTCTCCCTCCTTTCCTCCCTCTCTGTCTCTCCCCCTCCCTTCCATTCTCCCTAAAAAGTCTTTGGAAAAAAATATCCTCAGGTGAGGATTAACAACAACAAAATAAAGGACAGCTGCCTGCTTTATTTCAAAGCTAAAGTAACTGACAAGCTTACATAAATGAATAGTAACCGTGATTATTTTGAGTTTATTGAACAGTTTGCACATCACAGACCCTGAAAATACACTTGAGGTGGAAAAACATAGTTACCCCTTGAAGACCTTCTGACACTCCGTCCCCTAATGAGTAATTTGGGCACAATAAGTATACCTGCTCTGACCTTGAGGGGATTATTTGAAAAAGCATCAAGTAATGACATTGGGATGCAAACACAATTAGGAGTGCCCCAGAACCTGCACAGGAGTTGACACCATATTCAGACGCACGCTGAAGCACACATTGTGAAGAAAATACACCTGCTCTGAGCTATTCAGAAATTAGAATGTGGGAAAAGAGAACACCTCTTCCTAAACCGCTTTCTAATGATTCCAAAAGGGGAAGAATTGGGGGGCAGGGTTCTTTCTGTCCCCGGCCCCTGCAGGAAGCACCGCACTTTTCTTGTCAAGGGGAAATGGCAAGCTTGGAAAAATCAAATATTATCTTGAGAATATTTTAAAAGACTCATCAAAAGAATCCTTTTTTTATTTTAAAGGAAAGTATTAAAGTGAAATCATGCGTGACTTCAAAATTTATTCCGATTTCTCTATAGTGTGTAACAATAGGGAGTTTTATCAGATTACATTTTCAGTAGAAAAGGGTTTAAATGATTCGGATGTGATTGCCATTTCAATAGTAAGGGTGACCCGCGTGGGTATGTTTTCCTTGGAGCTTTTCAGTTCTGCTTGCTCCATCGGCATTTTAACCTGTTCAGAGGCGGGTGAATGGGAGGAAAAGCAAATCAGTTTGACCTTCACTGTCAAGTCCTTTTTGTATGATCTGAACAGGACTATTTCCAATGCGATAAAGAATGTGGGTTTTGCTCTCGCTGGTTTGGGCTCAGTGGATGGAGCCTTGGCCTGTGAACTGAAGGGTCCCAGGTTCCAGGCACATGCCCGGATTGTGGTCTCAACCCCCAGTAGTGGGCATGCAGGAGGCCACCAATCCATGGTTCTCTCATCATTGAGGTCTCTCTCTCTCTCCTTCTCCCTTCTTCTCTGAAATCAATAAAAATATATTTTAAAAAAGAAAAAGATGCCGAAACCAGTTTGGCTCAGTGGATAGAGCATTGGCCTGTGGACTGAAAGGTCTCGGGTTTGATTCCGGTCAAGGGCATCCACTTGGTTATGGGCACATCCCCAGTGGGGGGCGTGCAGGAGGCGGCTGATCGATGTCTCTCTCTCATCAATGTTTTTAACTTTGTCTCTCCCTCACCCTTCATCTCTGTGAAAAATCAATAAAATATATTTAAAAAAAGAAAACGAAGAAGAAGAAAAGAATGCGTGTTTTAAGTTTCAAAAGCAGGTGCCATTCTCAGCTACCTGGGATGAATGATAAGGTGACCAATGCTTGGATGATAATTTTATTTTATTGGATGATCATTTTATCTACACAGCTGCCTTCCATCCTCTTGCCTTTGCCGGATAGTAAGACTTTGGCCCGAAGATATATGTTTAGCCGAGCTGTTTGAATATAACTTATTACACTTGAAAATGATGCGAGGACAAACACTGGACTTCAGCGCGCTGTAGGGTGCCACATATTCTTGCATCATTTCGCCCCTTTTTCATGTTTTATTCTTGGCAGCTATTTCACCACCAAGCCAGAGAAGAAGGAATTGTGCGGGAAAGTTGCTATCAGTTGCTACCCCTGCTGGATTACAGAGCCCAGAACATAATAGCTGTCCCCGGGGTGCCTCTGAGGGCTTGGGCCAAGCCATTAACCACTGCGAACACCTCGGGAAGTAATGGAAGAGACTAGAATGGCTCTCCGGCATCCAGAAATGTATTTTTAATATTTTTTATGTTGTGGATTTTTTATTTTTATTTTAAATACAGTGGTACCTCGAGATACGAGTGCCCTAACATACGAGATTTTTGAGATAGGAGCCGTCGAGCGAGCGATTTTTGCTTTGAAATACGAGCAACATTTGAGATAGGAGTCATCGCGAGGATCGGCCGGCTGCACATGACCCACCAGTTTACCGTGACTTGAGCGTCTCATAGTTTCCCACGCCTCAAGGTTATGGAACGAATTAAACTTGTATCTCGAGGTACCACTGTATGTTTATTGATTTCAGAGAGGAAGGGAGACATCAATAAAAATATTTAGAGAGAGAGAGAGAAACATCAACGATGAGAGAGAATCATTGATCAGCTGCCTCCAGCACTCCCTACCCTGGGGATCAAGCCTGAAACCTGGGCACGTGGCCTGACCAGGAATCGAACCATGACCTCCTGGTCCATAGGTCAGTGCTCAACCACTGAGCCACTCAAGCTGGGCTCATTTGATTGATTTTAGAGAGAGAGGATGGAGAGATGGAAACTGCAATGAGAGAAACATTATTCAACTGCCTCATATACATCCCACACTGGGGATCAAGCCCACAACCCAGGCATGGGCCCTGAAAAACCGGGAATCAAACCTCGATCAGTTTTCCCTTTGCCTCTGAGAAAGTGTCAGAGACTGGGAAAACCTTTCTCCATACAATTCCTCTTGTTTATCTTTTTATTATTATTATTAATATATTCCATTAATTTCTTACAGAGAGGAAGGGAGAGGGACAGAGAGTTAGAAACATCGAACAGCTGCCTCCTGCACGCTCCCCACTGGGGATGTGCCAGCAACCAAGGTACATGCCCTTGACTGGAATCGAACCTGGGACCCTTCAGTCCGCAGGCCGACACTCCATCCACTGAGCTGAACCAGTGAGGGCCCTCTTGTTTATCTTTGAGTTTTAAAATAACTTTGGGAGCCCATTTTCCCTAGTTTCCTGAGGTGACTTTTGAGAGGAGGACAGAGAGAGTGCAGGAAATACATTAGAGTTGGTTGTCACGCTTAGCTGGCCTACTGAGGAATGCTGAGCAGGTCACGTGACCTTTCACCCACCCTGCCCCTCACAGGTGAGATGGGGGTGAGGATGCCCTCCCGCCTCTGCAAACCAGACCTCAGAGATTTGCTGACGGTGTTAATGTCTCAGCACTGTCATAACAACTTAGCACAAACTGGGAGGCTTAACCAGACTGAAGTCTGTTTTCTCACAGTGCTGCAGGCCAGACATCTGAAATCAAGGTGTGGGCAGACCACCCCCTGCGGGGACTCTCAGGGGAGTTCATTCTCTGTCTCTCCCCTTCCTGTTGGCTGTGGGCATCCCATGCCAATCATAGCACAGGTCTGCCTCAGTGGTTTCATTTCCTCTTTTTTTAAAAATATATTTTATTAATTTTTTTTTTTACAGAGAGAAAGGGAGAGGGATAGAGAGTTAGAAACATCAATGAGAGAGAAACATCGATCAGCTGCCTCCTGCACGCCTCCTACTGGGGATGTGCCCAAAACCAAGATATATGCCCTTGACCGGAATCGAACCTGGGACCTTTCATTCTGCAGGCCGACGCTCTATCCACTGAGCCAAACCAGTTTTGGCTAAAATTTTTTCTATAACTCTATTTTATAGTTACAACTTAGAAAGAATATATTTAGCTACTTAAATAATTTAAGGAGATTCTGAAGTTTGAGAGTTTACAGATGAGTCCCAAGTTTCATAAAGTACAAAGCACAGTCTCCCCTCTGTGTATTTCCTCTGCCAAGTGACCATCGCTGAGATATTTCTAGAACTACCGCGTGGCATGGCTCTAGTGAAATAACGTGTGGTGTTAAAAATATGCTCATTCATCCTGTGTACTTATCAGTGGTGGGCTAACCCTGAAGTCAGATGTTAGTCTCCCAACTGCCCGCGGAATTCACAGGAATGTTTTCTAAAGGCAAAGTAAACCTTGGCCAACATTTTATGGCCAGCTAGGCTTTTTAATCAAATATTAAATATGGTAATGAGACAGCACTCAGGTCAACACGGCGGTTCTTGACATCAGGTGGCACGGGGGACAGTCTCCTGAGGAACAAAGGACAGAGTGACAAAGGGTCTCATTAGGTGGCTCTGCGTATACAGTCTCGGGGTGCAGGTTTCGTGTTGGTGCGCTTTCAGTGAATTATGTAGGAAGTTATAAGGAAACTAACTTTGCAAAGTCTTCGTTTTTATTAATTCATTTCGGCGTGATGACTTCCGATAAGACTTAGTGTCTATGGTAATAGACACACATAAATAAAGCGTCGACGTTAAGAACTTGGTTTCATATTTATAGATATTGGATGCTGTGTATACACGTTTCCAATACGCAGAAAGCTCACGGATGTTAGTATCTTTATTGCCTCGCCAGGTGGTTTTTTTTTTTTTATAAACAAACAACAGACACAGCAATGATAAGAACTTAATTAAATCTCTTGCCCACTGAACAGAGAGCCATTTTCCCTTTGTTTTGCCCTTCTTGCCATTTCCATTGCATTTGAATCGATCCCGAATATTTGAATTAAATTTGCAAGTCAGATGCCAGAAGACATTTCTCAAAAAAAAAAAAAGGCATCCTATCTACTGATCTTCTCTTCATCTGTGCCTTTTTGTCTGGAATATTTGGCTGGCAACCGCCTTCATTAACTCTGCCGCCTTGTTGCTGCTGCTTCTATCTCAAAGGCTACACAAAAGCCAGGGCTCCAGGATTTCCAATAAATGGCATCTAAGCTAAAGTAGAAGTTCCAGCCGAAACCGGTTTGGCTCAGTGGATAGAGCATCGGCCTGCGGACTGAAAGGTCCCAGGTTCGATTCCGGGCAAGGGCTAGTACCTTGGTTGCAGGCACGTCCCCAGTAGGGGGCGTGCAGGAGGCAGCTAATCGATGTTTCTAACTCTCTATTCCTCTCCCTTCCACTCTATACAAAAATCAATAAAATATATTTTTTAAAAATAAAATAAAAAATAAAGTAGCAGTTCTGCAGCAGGGCGACGGCGCTTAAAAACACACCGAGGATTTAGATTGTTTGCTTTCTTTTATATATTTGTCTATTGATTTCAGAGAGGAAGGGAGAGGGAGGGAGAGATGGAAACATCGCTGATGAGAGAGAAGCATTGATTGATTGCCTGCTGCACGCCCCACACTGGGGATGAAGCCTGCAACCTGGGCATGTGCCCTGATGGGGAATCAAACCGTGACCTCCTGGTTCAGAGGTTGATGCTCAACCACTGAGCCATGACAGCCATACGCTGCTTTCTTTTACCTGAAAAAAAAAACAACAACCCCCCCAAAAAAAACCCCCCAACAATGTGAAAAGAACATGGGATATTTCAATAATAACAATAATAATGATAATTTTTCATTAAAAATACAGAGTAAATAATAGGAGGAAAGGGAAGGAGGAAAGAAGAGAGGGAAGGAAGGGAGGAATTAGGTCAGGGTACAAACAGCATTCTAATAAGGATATTAATGTTGTAAGA
The DNA here is from genome assembly GCA_011751065.1 of Lasiurus cinereus. Classification (NCBI taxonomy): domain Eukaryota; kingdom Metazoa; phylum Chordata; class Mammalia; order Chiroptera; family Vespertilionidae; genus Lasiurus; species Lasiurus cinereus. Next base: position 6,892,486 of record JAAGEH010000452.1, on the reverse strand, counting down.
AAGAGTGTTTTCTGTTTATTTGTAACCCTCAATGAATAAAAACCTGAATATCAATAATTAAAGAAGAAATTCCTCCTAGACCAGTGGTCAGCAAACTCGTTAGTCGTTAGTCAACAGATCCACATATCAACAGTACAACGATTAAAATTTCTCTTAATAGCCAAATGTTTTAAACTTAAACTTCTTCTAACGCCACTTCTTCAGAATAGACTCACCCAGGCCGTGGTATTTTGTGGAAGAGCCACACTCAAGGGGCCACAGAGCCGCATGTGGCTCAAGAGCCTTGGTTTGCCGACCACTGTCCTAGACTAACCATATGAGTTACTTATTCAGACTCTATATTACTATCCTCTGAATGTACGTCATTCAGTTTCAGCTCCAGAGAATCCTGGTGCGCACCTCTGGGATATGATGGTATTGCACTTATTTTAGAACAAGTTTTTCCTCGCTGAGCCCTCTCTATTTGAATGTAATCATCCTCATTTTATTGTTTATGTTCCATGATAGGAGGCAGGCCTGGGGAGACACTCAGAAACTATCAATATTTCTTAGGCTGCATGTTGTTTCCAACAGCCTGAAATGGAGCTTCCTCGATGACTTGTTTTGAAGCACATATAATTCTCTCTGACAGAATAACATCGGAGGTATAAGTAGGAGTCCCACAAAATATGGATGATGTAGTCATTTATTTATTCAGCCAATATTGGCTGAGGACTCATTATGCATCTAAAATTGCTTCTTTGTCACTGAGAAGTTCCCCTACTTTATTTCTGTATCCCCGGTGTCTCTCCTATCCCCACTGCTATATTTTATTTCTTTGTAATGAAAGCTGTGATGAAAAAGAAAGTTTTTTTTTTAGAAGAATCCATAACTAATTTATCTGGGGAGATCAGGGACAGCTAGTGAAGGAAATTAGCCACAAAGAAGCAATATTAAGCAAAGATATAAAGAATTCATAAATAGGAGCAATTCAGATTTAGGCTAAAGACGGGTATAGAGAGATCTCAGGAAGAAGAAAAAACAGCCAGGCTGATGTGGTTCAATGCTTGAGCATCCTCCCAGGAAATCACGATTTGATTCCCGGTCAGGGCACATGCCTGGGATGGGGGCTCGATCCCCAGTGCGGGGCAGCCAGTTAGAGATTCTCTCTCATCATTGATGTTTCTATCTCTCTCTCTCTCTCTCCCTTCTTACCTCTTAAATCAATAAAGCATATTTAGTTTTTGAAAGTTTTTTAAAAAGAAGAAAACAATATGAAAACCCTAAAGAGAGAAAACCTTTGGCTCAGAAAAGGCCAGGGCAGAGAGAACGGAGAGAGAAAAAACAATGCCAGGACGTGAAGCTAGGTCACTAGGCAGGGACTCGAGGAGGCCAGTCACACGGGAAGAAAAAGAAATCTTAGATCCGTAAGAAAGAGTCTGCATTCACTTCGCAAGTTTCTAATGAATCAGTTAGGTGATCAGTTCCTTAAATGGAAAGCATTCCAGACAAAGGTGGGTTAACCAGCATGACCAGTGTGAGGATGAGGATCTTCGCTGGAGGCCGAGGATAGAGCTGGGACTTAGGCCAGTCTCCCTTGAGGGGCTTCCAGTCCAGTCAGGGAACACATACCTTTTATGGAATAGTCTCTGTCTATAATGTCAAAATCATTGCATAAAAATTCTAAGGTGTTTTTTTCTTTCTTTCTATTTTTTAAAGCCATATTTCTTAAAATATAGTTTTATTTATTTCAGAGAGAAAGATCAAGAAAGAAAGAGTTAGGAACAGCTATGATGAGTGAGAATCATTGATCAGCTGCCTCCTGCATGCCCCACACTGGGGATCCAGCCCATAACCTGGGCCTGTACCCTGACCAGGAATCCAACCTTGACCTCCTGGTTTGTAGGTCAATGCCCAACCACTGAGCCAAGCCAGCCAGGCATTTACTTTTCTTTTATAACAAGTAAAATAATCATTTAAAACCATACACACACACACACACACACACACACACACACACACACACTCTAGCCAGTTTTGCTCAGTGGATAGAGCATAGGCCTGGTTCGATTCCAGTCAAGGGCACCTACCTTGGTTGCAGGCTCCTCCCCAACCCAGACCCTGACTGGGGCTTGTGCAGGAGGCAACCAATCCATGTGTTTCTCTCACATCTATGTTTCTCTCTGTCTTTCCCTCTCTCTTCTCCTCTCCCTAAAAACCAATGGAAAAATAGTCTCAGGTGAGGATTATCAAAAATGAAAATAAAAAGACACAGCAGTCTCAAAGCTGGAAGGGCCATTAGTGAAACTGCTACTGAATTCATGGATGTAGCAGGGGTACAGGCTCTGACTTTAAGAGACAGGACCGAGGCACAGGACTGTGTACTTAAGAATATGTGGGACTAAGGACAGTCAGAGAGATGGAAGCCACCGGAGAACAGAAAACACGAAGAGTCTCTCACCAGGCAGTCCCCAAGGCCCTGTGCGTCTCCCGTTCCTCGCCTCTGTACCCTTTGTGGTGCCTGTCCCAGCTGGACTTGTGACAATTCCAAATCGCTCCTTCCTCTTTCAAGCTTCTTGTCATCCTCAGACTTTTTGGAGATTGAAGAGACATTCAGATCACAATTCAAATTCTTTCCTTTCGCTTGTCCAGGTTAACCCCAAAGGCTTGGTGTCAGATGACAGGCCTTGGGATGGATTTGAAGAAATTCCAAATTTAGCTCCCTGGCAAGTTTTATTTTGTTTTTTTGTTTGTTTTGCTTGATTTCAGAGAGAAGGAGAGAAAGAAACACCAATGATGAGAGAGAATCATTGATCAGCTGCCTCTTGTATACAACCCCTCCACCTCCCCCCCCCAAACACACACACACACACACACACACACACACACACACACACATACACACACTGGGCATCGAACCTGCCACCCAGACATGTGCCCTGACTTGGAATGGAACCGTGACCTGCTGGTTCCCAGGTCAGTGCCTAACCATTGGGCAACACCGGCTGGGCCAGGCCACAGCAGCGTTCTTCGTCTCCAAGCTCTCAGGCACATTAAAGCCTCCCGCTCTCTTCTGCATTCTCTCAGGCTGTGCTGTTTCAGATGTAATGATGGCCGCTTCCTTTTCTGCTGACACATCCATAGTGTTTTCAGTGTTTTCCTCTTCGACAGGCAGTTCTACGGCTGGGGTGCTTCTTCCTGTTTCAGTACATTTTTCTTCCACCGCCTCCTCTTCACCATGCTCTCCAAGAGAGGTGTGGAGCCCATTGATGAGATCTGGGGCTTTTTTGATGTTTTTTGTTTGTTGTTGTTTTTGTTTTGTTTTGTTTTAATGAGATCTTGTTTTATTTCCTTGGCCTCCAAACCATGAGCCAGAAGGAAAAAATACAGCTAAGCTGGTGTGGCCCAATGGTTGAGCATCCACCTATGAACCAGGAGGTCACAGTTTGGTTCCTGGTCAGGGCACATGCCCAGGTGGCGGGCTTGGTCCTCCGTAGGGGGCGTGCAGGAGGCAGCTGATCAATGATTCTCTCTCATCATGGATGTCTCTGTCTTCCTCTCCTTCTTTCTCCCTTCCTCTCTGAAATCAATAAAAATATATATTTTTTAAAAAGATAGCCCTCCAACTGTTAACTGGGAGGAAGGAAGCCCTGGATTCTTGGCTGGATCGGATTGGAGTGGGGTTTCCATCTCACAGAGCTGGGAGAAGGGAGGGAAGAAGTGGCTTCTGACTCACACACCCAGGTCTCTGCTAGATTTCCTTGAAGAGATGCTTCTTCATCTGCTTGCCTCAGGAACATTTACTGAAATGATACAAGGCTCATCCGTTTCACTGGGGAGTGATTCCTTGTTGCTCCTCAAACCATCGTGCTAAGGTGGGACTTGGTGAGGAGAGATTTTTTAATAAGAACGGTTTAGAAGATTATTGGAATTAAAATCGATGTCTAAAACAATTTCATTTTATACACCAGCAACAATGACTCGCAAATATAATTGTAAACAGGTTATATTTACCAGAGCAAAAAAATGTACACACCGATAATAAATCCAACAGAAGATGTAAAAATCTCCTGCAGCTAAAATTAAAACATTGTGTTGATGTATATTAAAGCAAATAATAAAACTACAATCTTAATATAGAAGGCTAAAGACCATAAAGAAATCAATTCTCTCAAAATTCATTTATATTGTAATATAATTTGGACTTAAGTTCTTATGGGGATTTTCACAGAACTTGGTAATCGGATTCTGTATTTGTTAAGGATTAGTAAATGAGCAAGAATAGCCAAGATACTCTTGAAGAACACGTTAGGGGAAAAGATCCAGCTACATTATCAAGTTTATATACATGAAAAGCATGGTATTGATGCATCATTAGGAAAAAATAGCATTATATCATTACAGAGAGCCCCTAAGAGGATGTTTTAAAGAAATGGCCCTAACGGGTTTGGCTCAGTGGATAGAGTGTCGGCCTCAAGAGTCCCAGGTTCAATTCCAGTCAAGGGCATGCACCTTGGTTGCAGGCACATCCCTGGTGGGAAGTGTGCAGGAGGAAGCTGAATCGATGTTTCTCTCTCATCCAATGTTTCTAATTCTCTATCCCTCTCTCTTCCTCTCTGTAAATAAATAAATAAATAAATAAATAAATAAATAAATAAAATCGATTTTTAAAAAAAGAAACAAACCAGAACTTCATAGAAGGTATCTGTGGCGTGTAGATTTAAAAAGGAGTATCTTAATTACATGAATTTGAAATGTGCTGATATATGATGATTTTTATGTGTATGGAGTTTTTATGTTAATGGCAGCTTTATTTGGTCTAATCAAATAACACAATTATTAATAAATATAAACACCAATCAAAAATAATTTTTTAAATTGTTTCTATTGATTCTTTAGAGAGAGAGAGAGAGAAAGAGAGGGGGGGGCAGACAGGTGGTGGCTCTTTTCTGCACACCCCTCCTGGGGATTGAGCCTGAAACCAGGGTATGTGCCCTGATTGGGAATGGAACCGGTGACCTTTTGGTGCATGGGACAACACCCAACCAACTGAGCCACACTGGCCAGTGAAAATAATTTTGTTGTTGTTGTTAATCCTCACCTAAGGATATTTTCCCGTTGATTTTTAGAGAGTATAGGAGAGGAAGAAAGAGAGAAACACTGATGTGAGAGCGATACCTCCATTGATTGCCTCCCTGCACATACCTAAACCATGACCAGGGATTGAGCCTGTAACTAAGGTGCATGCCCTTGACCCGAGTTGAGCCTGGAATGGGTTCCATGCTCTATCCTCTAAGCCAAAACTGGCTAGAGTCAAAATGATTTTTTAAAAATATTTTATTTTTTTATATATTTTTATTGATTTCAGAAGGGAAGGGAAAAAGAAATATAGAATCACTGTTAGGCTGCCTCTTGCACACCTGCTACTGGAGATCGAGCCCACAACCTCGGCATGTGCCCTTGACTGGAATCAAACTCAGGACCCTTGGTTCCACAGGCTGATGCTTTATCCACTGAGTCAAACTGGCTAGGGCCAAAATCACTTTTTTTTTAAGTGAATTGGCAAATAGGAAATTGACCTTGCCTGGGAGTAGCAGGCACAATTTAGTAAAAATGACTCATCGACTACCTTTAAGCAGTCAATAATTTTCTGTATTAGAAGAACAAATGCCAGCAGTAGTAAAATATATGGGTCTGAGCTTAGTGATAGACCCACCAATGGTTTTTCTATGTGATAAAGGATAGGCCTGTGGCTTTGCAAGAATAATAGTCCTGCTACACTTTCTAAATGTTCATTATAGATTGTTTTAGAGAGAGAATATACAAGGGTGGTTTCTTATATAAATAATGTCAACTACAAGGGGGAAAGGCCTCCTTGTAATTTCATGAATTGCATCTTGAAGAACAATTCCCATCTTCTGTTTTGAACAATGGTATATGAAACCAACTACAAATGTTCCTTGCACTAATTAACTGTACTCAGACTTGTCACACACTTTCTGAAAATTTCACACGGCTCTGTGTTCTACACTGAGTGGCCAGATTATTATGATCTCTGAATGCATAATAATCTGGCCACTCAGAATATATATATATTAGAGGCCCAGTTCATGAATTCAATCATGGGGGTGGGGTGTCCAGCCAGTCCGGCTAGAGGGAGGGGACAAGGGTGGTTGGCTGGCTTGCCTGCTGGTGGAACTCCTAGTCGAGGGGACAATTTGCATATTAGCCTTTTATTATATAGAATATACACTGAATGGCCAGATGATTATGTGTTCAGAGATCATAATAATCTGGCCACTCAGTGTATATTGGGTTGTGAGATAATGCTCTTCTGCTTTTAGCTTAGTGGTACTTCCTTCTAGATCATGGAAATGAAGACTACTGGATCTTTTGCTATATCATTAGAGACATTATAGTGTTTTGGCTCTTAAAATTACTAGACAGTGAAGCACAATTAGAAGAAATTTAGAAAAAAAAAGTTAACTAAGAATGTCTTTTTCTGTCTGACTGCTTAATAGTAAGGCATTATAGGCCCGCTTATACCTTAAACCAGGGCCAGGGAACATCCGGCCTGCGGGCCATACAAGGCCCTTGAAATCATGTGGTCAGGCCCTGCCAAGGCATTAGAGGTGAATTAATGAAATGCTTGACTAAATACAGCAGAGTCATTTTTAAGTTGAGGATGTGAATTCTGTATGGCCCGCAAATGATGTTATAAGTGTCCAATGGCCCTTGGCAACAAAAAGGTTCCCCACCCCTGCTAAACAAAGAAAAAGTAAATACAATGAATGCATCTGGGGTAGGGAATGGCTCTCATTTTTTGGAATCTGGTTATAGAACTGTATGGTACAAAAGATTTAACCCAGTTACTTGAAGTCATTTGCACAGACTGTTTGATTGTTCAGTAAACAATACGCCACTAATGACCAGGAGTTGGACAGCAGTGGTTTGGAATCCCGGCCTTAATATGCAACAATGAGGAAGCCAAATGTTTCCAAACTTGCCAATATTTGAAAAGAAATTCCAACTGAAATCATCATTTAGCTCAGAAAATATAGCACACATTTACCAAAATTATGTTCATTTGCTCTTGGCGGGAAAACCAGTCTGAGATAATGAGTATTCCTAATTTGAATAGATAGTTCTTTCATTAATCAAAGTGAGAAAATAGAGTAATAACTAATGTATATAATATGATTATAGTTCATGAGCTAGGGATGAAGACAAGAAAAAATATCACTTGGGGGGTGAAATTTTGAAAACTGGGAAGCCAATTCTTGTTCACTGACCAGTTTTATTTTGAACTGATGTCTTTAAATGTTGCTTAAATGTCCTTACGTGTTGACTCCGATAACCAATATGACTGTGAAATGGGACACTTTTTCCTATGACTTTTCATTTTATTCTTACCTGTGTAATAATTGCAGGTCTTCTCTACAAATTTTTAATATATGTGTCTCACCTCCTCTGATTGGTAGTACATAGGACTTGACCATGTCGGCATAAATGCTCTAGAGCAGTGGTTCTCAACCTTCCTAATGCCGCATCCCTTTAATACATTTCCTCATGTTGTGATGACCCCCAACCATAAAATTATTTTCGTTGCTACTTCCTAACTGTAATTTTGCTATTGTTAATGAATCGTAATGTAAATATCTGTGTTTTCTGATGGTCTTAGGGGTCTCGCGACCCACAGGTTGAGAATCGCTGCTCTAGAGCATGCATTACCTCTTAGTTACCTGTGAGGCAACAAATTGCATTATTTTGAATGCCATAACATCACGTCGTCGTCTTTTTTTTTAACCCAGAGCTTCTCAAACATGTCTTTCATCTGTGCTGAGATTCTGTCCCACCAATTTTGCATTATCAGGATAAGTGAGAGAAAATTAAGCTTATTTGTGGGACTTGGGATAATTTGTGTCTTCTGCCAGGACATTTTTTCTTAAATAAAAAAAAATACTTTGCATTTACAAGATGATGATAAAACTCCATTAGTTTATCATGGGACCCCATTCTTTGGACTTGTTTGGTTATGGATGTTGGGGAAATTGGAAGAGGCCCGCCTGTATGGCTCAGTAGGTTGAGCATCTTCCCATGGACCAGGAGGTCCCGGGTTTGATTCCCAGTTAGGGCACATGCCCTGGTTGTGGGCTTGATCCCCAGAAGGGAGCATGCAGGAGGCAGCTGATTGATGTATCGCTCTCATCAATGTTTCGCTCTCTCTCCCTCTCCTTTCCTCTCTATCTATAAATCAATTTAAGAAAACATATTTTAAAAAATTGGAAGAGTAGAGGGACTAAGAAGTCTGAGTGGTCCAGTGCAGTTGGGTGGCCTTGAGACTCGCAGAGGATTTATGAACTAGAAAAACAAGTGTTGCTTGGATTTTTGAATTGATGCACAGGATTGCGATTTTCATCTTTTCCAGATAATTCCCTCAGCATTTTGGCCAAGCATAATGGGTTCAACCGTCAGAAGCAAGAAGTGTACCTTCTGCCAATCGTCATCAGCGACAGCGGGAACCCTCCTCTGAGCAGCACCAGCACGCTGACCATCCGGGTCTGTGGCTGCAGCAGTGAGGGTGTTGTCCAGTCCTGCAACGTGGAAGCTTACGTCCTCCCGATCGGACTCAGCATGGGCGCCCTGATTGCCATCTTAGCGTGCATCATTCTGCTGCTGGGTATGTATGTCCTTCATCGCCTCGCGGTTCCCTTTGTTCTGGTTCACCAATGACTGTCCATCAGGACAGCCAACCCTGACCGAGCCAGGCATCCCATCCCGCATGCTTTTGGAAAGAGGAACTCTCCTAGACTTCTCCCAGCTCTGAGATCACTTAGAGGAGGTGAGGAGAAAGAAGGCTGCGATGATAAATGTCTGACCCTAGCCGGTTGGCCCTGTCCAGGCATGTGGGAGGCCACCAACTGATGTGTCTCTCTCTCACATCGATGCTTCGCTCTCTGTCTCTCTCCCTCCCTTCCACTCTCTCTAAAAATCAATGGTGAAAGTAAAATAGCAAATGTCCAATTGGAGATGACTATTCGGTGCCTTTTTCAGTGCCATCACCAGTGCAAATACAGTGGTCCCTCGAGATATGAGTGCCCTAACATACGAGACTTTTGAGATACGAGCGATTTTTGCTTTGAAATACGAGCAACATTTGAGATAGGAGTAATCTCGCGGATAGGCCAGCGCACAGGACCCACCAGTTTACCGCGACACGAGCGTCTCATAGTTTCCCACACCTCAAGATTATGGAACGAATTAAACTCGTATCTCAAGGTACCACGGTATAGACTAAGTGGAATGGCGGGGGAGGTCGGGATGGGCCTTCTGTGGTTGTAAGAGCACCTATTATAAAGAAGACCTCCAGATCTGATGATGCACACCTGTTTGCTACAACAAATTGTTCAAAACACTCTTTTTTATCCCAACAGTTTATAGTTTGGGTTGCTGAGTCCATCTGATGATCACAAAGTTTGGTGATATAAAAAGAAAAAAAAACTAAGCAAACAAAAAAATAAATCTTTTCTTCAAGATTACATTGTTTTCCTGAAGTGTTTTTCTCGATATTAAAATCAAACAGTATTCTCTCAAAATTGAGAGCTCATACTTCATAAAGGTGTTTTTGCTTACCATATTTTTGGGTGTATAAGATGACTTTTTAACCCAGGAAAATCTTCTCAAAAGTCAGGGGTCATCTTATCTACCAGGTGTCTTCTTACAGGGCGAGTACAGTGGTACCTCGAGATACGAGTTTAATTCGTTCCGTAACCTTGAGGCGTGGCAAACTATGAGACACTTGAGTCGTGGTAAACTGGTGGGTCATGTGCAGCTGGCCGATCCTCGAGATTACTCCTATCTCAAATGTTGCTCGTATTTCAAAGCAAAAATCGCTCGCTCGACGGCTCGTATCTCAAAAATCTCGATGTTTGGGCACTCGTATCTTGAGATACCACTGTATATCCCAAACTCTATATTTTAACTGGAAAAGCTAGAGGTCGTCTTATACGCCCAGTCGTCTTATACTCCGGAAAATACGGTCACTCTCCTGGCCATGTTTTCAAAGCAAAAGGCTCGTCCATTTTAGAATAACGATCCTCCCTGCGAACCGACAAGCTGTGTGTGTGCGTGGCTCATGAGACCCTATGCGAGTTGGCCCACTGTTATTTCATGTTTTGTTTTGTTTTTTATATATTTTATTGATTTTTCACCGAGAGGAAGGGAGAGGGACAGAGATCCAGAAACATCGATGAGAGAGAGACATCGATCAGCCGCCTCCTGCACACCTCCTACTGGGGAATGTGCCCGCCACCAAGGTACGTGCCCTTGTACGGGAATCGAACCCGGGACCTTTCAGTCCTGCAGGCCGACGCTGCATCCACCGAGCCACCCCGGCGTCGGCCGCTCTTTCATGTTCTGTCTCGTCTTCCCCGACAGTCATCGTGGTGCTGTTTGTCACCCTGCGGCGGCATAAAAACGAGCCCCTGATCATCAAGGACGACGAAGACGTGCGGGAGAACATCATCCGCTACGACGACGAGGGCGGCGGCGAGGAGGACACGGAGGCCTTCGACATCGCCACCCTGCAGAACCCCGACGGCATCAACGGCTTCCTGCCCCGCAAGGACATCAAGCCCGATTTGCAGTTCATGCCCAGGCAAGGGCTGGCCCCCGTCCCCAACGGCGTGGACGTGGACGAGTTCATCAACGTGCGGCTCCACGAGGCCGACAACGACCCCACGGCGCCGCCCTACGACTCCATCCAGATCTACGGCTACGAAGGCCGCGGCTCGGTGGCCGGCTCCCTCAGCTCCCTGGAGTCGGGCGCCTCGGACTCGGACCAGAATTTTGACTACCTCAGTGACTGGGGTCCCCGCTTTAAGAGACTGGGCGAACTGTACTCCGTGGGCGAAAGTGACAAAGAGACTTGACAGTGGATGATGAGCAAGCAGTGTGACCCCCCCGTGGAACTGAGCATTCTGTAATATGCTAGGGCCACGCACTCCCCTTAGTAGACAGCCTCCCGTGGCTCTTCGTTTTAGAGGCAAGTGTAGCACCAATCATCTATCAACTCACCTGCATTTTAATGTGGAACCAAAAAAAAAGGATAATAAAAAGCATACGTTAGGAGGTGATCCATCTCGTGGAGAGTGAATCAAAGCGATGTGGCGTGTCTAGAGAAGTCGTTGGATAGTTTGCTATGTACGTGGCCCCACCGCAGACCGAGATGGGGTTATCCTGGCTCACGCGTAGGGAATTCAAAACTAGAGTTTTTGCAGAGAGGAGAAACAAACAAAAATAAATTAATTAAAATTTAACAACAAAAAAAAAAGGTGCTTTCTTAAGACAAAAACGGACCCGCCAGGAATTTGCTGCTGAGATGTGTCTTCTGCAAGGATTTTTAGCAATGGGAATGGTTTGATTTCCCCACCCTGTCCCCCACCTTCACCAATAAGGATCCCGCCACACACACCACCCCCCCCCGCTAAAGCAATACTCGGTCGGCTGTACATTCGGACTTCTGTTTGGGGAGTTTGGAAAGGCCTCCTGAGACGACACGGTACAGTGACCACCGCGTTTTTTGTACATAACCGTTGGCCCCACTCATCAGAGACGGAGTAGCATCTTTGAATCTTGTGTCGAGCCTTAAAGTATCCACCCGTTCCTAACCCCATTCCCAAGGTGGGGGCTTTGCCAACCCAGTGGTGGGAGGAGAGCAGACCCCAGGGAACAAGCTTGTTTCTAAGAAGCAGGCTCCCTCCTTCCCTCCACTTCATCTCGTTCCCCCCAAGGACAACCGAGATAGACTGTGTCACGCAGTGGACGACGTCAGAGAGAACAGATGGTTTTATTTGTTTAACCCCCTCGAAATAAATATTTTATTGATGTCCATTAACGCGTTTATTTATTAAGGTTGGTAATCTATAGATGAAGGGACTCTATGGAGGAAAAAAAAAGAGATAAATTATATCCATGAATAATCCTTTAGATGGTTTTATATAAATATATATATATATACACACAGACACACACACACACACAATGAATGTTTAATACGTGTACATTTTGATGAGATGAGTATGGCAGGCAATATTCCGACCCGGGAGCGAATAGTCTCTGTAGTGTAGAAAGTGTTATTGTGATGGCAGAAACAGCATTTTCCCAGAGAAACTTTTGGACTGTTTTTCTATTTTGTTCCTACTCCTCGTATTTGGTGTTTTTACTACAAGCACAACCGTCGGAAAGTATATCGATCCGTGTGAATAGTTCAACTCTAGACTTTTAGATACTTACAGAACGCCCTGCCCAAGTCGCCCTCCCCCCCGCCCCCCGATGTTTCAGAGCAGGCACCGATTTGTACATAATTTTACTCTTTCTGTTTCCAGCCCTTACCTCCCCGATCCTCCTGGTGACACACAGAACATCTTAGAGTCCAAAAGAGAACAGCCCTAGCAGATGTGAGCATATTCGATTTGTCATACCAAGCTGACGTGTAGGAGTAGAGAAATGTATGATAAAAAAAAAAAACCGAACTACTACGACATGCAGATCATTTTAATTTTCTACTTTGCTTTAATGCAATATTGTTTATTTACTCCATGTATTGTATTCAGAGAAACTCCTGTATTGTTTTTCCTACTTTGTGAAATATATTTTTATAAATACCTCTGTTGTCTTCACTTTTCTTTTCCCCAATCAGATGAAGACCGACTACGAGAGTCTCACTAGAATTCTAGAGCATTCAACTCAGTTATTGCAAGAATCACCTTTATTTGTCAGAGCTTTTATATACAGAACCAAGGATGTGAAATGGCTTGGTCACACCATCTCAGGCACTGGCTTGGGCTAGAAAACTGAAGGTACCAATTTTTGGAGGCTACTTCTACTATAATAGAAACAACATATTTAAATAGTATACTTAGAATTGACAACTCTCCAGTGACTTAACTGAGGCCTTTCTGAGTTTTTGTTGCCTGAGAATCATCCATAGTTTGTCCTTTATATGTATCATGATAGCTGCTGAATGTGTTTTTGGAGGTCAAAATGATTGCCCCAAATGATTTCAAAATATACTAGGATTTGGAACAGTGCCTGAAACAAATATTTGGTGAGTGTAAATTATTAATAGTAGTATTAGTAATAATATTCACTAATAATATTCTGACTATCTTATACATTCTAAGCCAAGGTGAAAGATTACTTTATCTCTTCCGTACTAGACACATTTCTAGTATATTTCTCAGTGAAGTGCCATAAAGTACAGATTTATAAACGTGTTTAACAAAAATCATGCTAATTTTCGGGATATAAAATCCTTACCTTCAATCTTGGAAATCAATAGGATAATCACCAAATGGTGGTTTCCATGAGCAGGAGATAATGTCTGGTATACCAGTTGCCCAAAGCTTACCTCAACATTCACTTTGCCCACAGAGACAGCCTGAAAGTGTGCATCGCTTGCTGGTTTTTTGTTGTTGCCCTCACCATGCTAGCACGTTGTGCTTCAAAACCCATTTAGGTTGTTATAATATGGAATCAGGTATGTTTATTACTAAGACTGAACTATATTTTTAGTGTACTCTGAATTTAAATAAAGGTCCAGGGAACATACAGCAGGCATTCTCTCTCTTTCTCCCTCTCTCTTTCTCTCTCTCTCTCTCTCTCTCTCTCTCTCTCGCTCTCGCTCTCGCTCTCTCTCTTGCTCTCTTTCTCATCCACACACACAAACACACACACACATATACACACACACACCTAGACTTAACTACTTTTTACTTTAGCAATAGACTTGCCAGGATTTCTTTAACCAAGAGAGGGAAGAGGGTTCCCAAACTTTTAGAATTTGAAAACCCCATGCTCACCTCTTTAAATAATACATATTTTTAACTTGCTCTAAAGTGACTATTTTTGTCTCTGTGCAATGTTTTCTTTTGCAAAGGCATTTTAATGTGTCTATAGATCCTTTCCCATTCTTCTACCAAATGGAGAAGAAGCATCGCTTTGGTGCCAAGTGAGATCAAATTTCCTCCCTCTACCTCTCTCACAATTCAAGGCACCTGTGTGGGGAGATGACGCATCCCTGGGTGGCTGGGCATCACATGGATCAATTCAGCCTTGACCTTGCCCGCTAATGGATCCAATCAAATTACAAAAATGTCTTTTAAATACCCACATAAGTACAGTCTAGAGCAGCGGTTCTCAACCTGTGGGTCGCAACCCCTTTGGGGGTCGAACGACCCTTTCACAGGGGTCGCCTAAGACCATCGGAAAATGCAGATATTTACATCACGATGCATAACAGTAGCAAAATTTTATGGTTGGGGGTCACCACCACATGAGGAACTGTATGCAAGGGTTGCAGCCTTAGGAAGGTTGAGAACCACTGGTCTAGAGTATCAAGGGCCCATTCTTTCCAACAATCTTGGATGAGTATAGCTATTTTAAGATTACAAATAATTTATAATAGGATGGTTCAACGATGCTAGAAATTAAATTCCAGTGTTCACCTTGCTACACAAAATCGCGACGTCTAGATTAGGAACAAGGAAAATGTCCTGAGAGAAAAATGTGTGGGTACGTGTTTGTGTGTATACAAAATTAAAGAAAACTTTTAGACTTACTGGCATCACCAGTGGAAGGAGAAGGCTTAGGAAGAGCCACATGTGTCTTTGGGAGAGTTTGTTTAATCAGATGCTTAAAATAAGACAGGTCTCTGCAGGAGACGCAGAAATCTCCTAGGAGCAGCCAGATTTCACACCGAGTCTCAGTGGAGTTCTGGGCCGGGCTGCATTGGGGGGAAGGAAATGCGGGTGCTGAGAGCTAAGTAGCCAATTACTCTTTATAGCCACATAAGTACCAGAGGCAAGTGGGCCCTTCCTACAAGTTGTATTATGCGATCACAGGCTTTACAGGGGAGCTCACGAATGTATAACCTTCTGATTGCCTTTTTGATTGAAAGTTCCATCTGAGATCAGGGCAGTGCAAGCAGTAATAAGATTTCAAAAATTCCCATCACTGGCACTGTGGGAAAGGCTGAGCATGACTGAAATCCCATTATTGTCAGTCAAAAAGATAAGGTAACAGTGGGCATTGCTATAAAAGCTATATAAATGCACACTTTAAACAGGAATATCAACATGGAATATGTGGGTGTGTATGCACACACACACACATACACACACATCTCTTTATATATACACATATCCCCAATTAAGTTACCAGGGATTAATTTGTAATTTTTTTGTTTCACAATTTCATATACTATCCCAAACCTGGAATGGTGGCTTTTTCTTTTTTTTACTGTAACCTTAAATTTGAGAGCCATTGGATTGAGGGTAAAGGGTTTTTAATGCAGGTTTCTATTTGAGAACAAAATCGTGGCTCATGATACCCGGGATTAGAATTAAATGTATCACATTGTGAAATTGGACTTAGATGTTTGTATGTCCTTCTGTTGATTTTCTTTTTCTGTAGAAAGTAATTGTAGAGTGTATCTAGTAGGAAATAGTTTTCTCAATATTTTTATTTTCCTCAATTGTCATGCTGTTTTATTTGTGTACAAAGTTTCTAGCAAAGTGACTCATTTGGCCAGACAGTGTTGCCTATATTGTCAATGCAATCATTGTTCATTATGATTGTAGGAGACAGAGATCCTATCATAATCAGACACTAATTTTTATTATTTTCTTCTTAATCAACACACATTTATATATCACATGGTATACTGATTTTTACATGAATACACTCTTGATATTAAAGAAACATCAGTTCAAGTATTTTTGACCCAATCCTAGTATTATGGGCTCAGGCAATTTAAACCCCCTCCCAACTTAATGGATTATCTAAAAGGAAACAATTGTGTTTTCTATATATATCAAGCATTAACCAGCTCAGGAATTCATCTATATAGAGTCATACAGAGTCAGTAGGATGGTATCTCCAAACCCGTTTCCTTTATTTATAAAACGGAGATAATAAATTTCATCTAAAACAAATCATTGAAACATTCTTCATCCATGGTCTTAGAAATAGTATTCCAATTTGGTTTAAACTTACCGTGGTCTGATATTAAAGCTTATGACTACAGAACACGCTCTGAAATTATGATGTGAAGTTTGTAATGGTCAGAAACAGAACCATAGTTGTCCACAGTGATGCAGAAGAACTGAGGAGGAAGTCAGTGATTTTGAATGGGAAGGCCCGAGACCCAAGAAGCCTTCATGGAGTTTTCATAAAAGATGGGAACTGAAGAACAGGTGCAATAGACATCTGAGCTTTGTAAATAACCAACACTCAGAGGGGAAACTGATACAAAGCACGGTGTTTATAGATGAATGACACCTTTTCAAGTGATCAGAAAGAGCTAGAAAATGGTGCTCCTATGTGCCATCGCCTAAACCGTAGCATGTTTTGTGGATGAAAAATAAATGTTCAGAGATGTCGCAAGGGGTTTTTCAGAGTGCAATTATACATCCCATACATGAGAGAGAACAGAAATTGAACTCTGATCTTCTGGTTCCCTACCAAGGTAAGACACTATAAGTATATGTGTGTGTGTGTGTGTGTGTGTGTGTGTGTGTGTGTTCCTGCTCCATTATTTCCAGAAGTGTCATGTACATGGTTCCCATCTTCTAATTTATATTGGGACCAGGCCATGTTACAGAAGAAGACCAGTGGTTTCTTAGTTTGGCTGATAACTGAATGATTTCTGTGTGTGGGGATGCAAGCCTGAGGCTCTGTAACAATATGGCCGCTGATGCTTGAGTCCCTGTGCCTTAGATGTTTTGTTCCAGATTTTTCTTCAACAAGGAGGTTCTTATGATTTCTGGGCAAGCAGATGCTGCAGGATCTAACCCATTTTATTTATTTGTTTATTTTTGTTGTTAATCTTTACTTTGAGAATATTTTTCCATTGATTTTTTGAGAGAGTGGGTGAGAAACAGAAAGAGAGAAACATCCATGTGAAAGAAACACATCGATTGGTTGCCTCCTGCAGGCCCAACTCTGTCTCCCCACCCCCACCCCCACCGGCCCCTCCCGAGCCCCGACCAGGGCCCTGGGCCAGAACCTGCAACCAAGGTACATGCCCTTGATCGGAATCGAACCTGGGATCATTTGGCCCATACGCCAACACGCTATCCATTGAGCCAAACCAGCTGGGGCAGATCGAACGGATTTTAAATATTTCCTATTTTGGAAGGCTGCAATCCATACCAGATGGCTGAGGGATGTTGGGGTTGCATTCACAGAGGTGGTCCTGGGTACCCAGGTTACTGGATTGCCTGATAAGGTTGTCTCAGAGCAAACTTCTCATATTAACCCACCGCTGGCATGCTGTTGCATTTTATGCTTAAGGGTGGTAGCCACTTAGACGTGAGAAGAGCAAAGACAAGGGTGAGGGGACAGCTAAGGGCCACCAGGGTGGAAAGCCCCAGGTGCCTAGCAAAGGACAATCAATTGTCGGGTGGGACCTCGCCCCAGGGTGACCTTTCCCCGTTGCATTTCAGCTCCTGCCCCAGAGAAACCAAGATTCACAACCAAGGCAGCCAGGCCGACCTGGGCCTCAGCTGCCGGGAATAACACCCCTCCCAGGTGCAGGCCGCACCCTCAGTGGAGAGCACAGCCCTGAGAGGACGCACCTGGGAGCTGCTGAATGTTCTATTGAGATTGCCTGGGACCACCCCTCCATCTCCACCCTTAAAAGCCCGTAGACCACAGGGCCCAGCTCTGTCTCCCCAATTCCACCTCCACCGGCCGCTCCAAGCTCCGAGGGCCCTTCTCCAGCAGAACTTGACTTTTCTCCCTCTGATTTACAAGCGAGTGTCGTCTTGCGGTTTGGGTCTTCGCTCTAAATCCTTTCCCAGCCAGAAGCCAAGCACCGAGGTTGCTGTCCCCGGATTTGGTCTGACCCCACCCAGTAGGTCAGACGCCGGGTGTCCCTTCCCACCACCTACAACGCAGTGGCTCCAGGACCCGGATTGTCGCTCGGATTGTTTCATCTCAGGTAAGCCCGTGGTCCTCGCCACCTCGGCTTGAAGGACACGACTGTGTTCTCTTTCCTCCCTGCATCTTTTCCTCCGCCATAGGATTCTCCCTCTCTCTCTCTTCCTCCCTCCCTTCCTGTTGTATTGCTGTAATGTTTGGGCACCTGTGGAGCATTTAAAAGCACAAAACTGTGGAATCCTAGAGGGAAGGTGGGGGAGGGTGCGGGGGAAGAGATCACCCAAAGACCTTGAATGTATATATGTATAAGCCGTGGACACAGACAATAGGGTGGTAGAGGCCTGGGGGACAGGGCAGGCTGGAGGGAGTCAATGAGGTGGGGGGGGGAAGGGAGGGGAAATGTGTAATATTTCAACAATAAAGATGAAAAATAAAAGCCGTTAGGGCGCTGGCCTCTAGAAGACTCCTGAGACAGGATGAGTCAGTCAGGGACCTGGACATTTGCATGGGGCACCCCTCCGACTGCAGGACAGTGTCCCTGCACCCGTTATAAAACTCACGAGCCTTCCCCCCTCCCCCACTGTCCCTGCCAGGTCATTAGCTCCCAAGGAGGGAGAGAGCCTTGCTCTTTGGCTGGGAGGATGGTCTCTCCTTTCCTTTGTGTCTGGAGTGACATGCAGATAGCCTTTCTTGAAGCTTTTCTGAAATCTTCAAGGCAGAGCTAAGAGTTCAGGGGGGAGAGAACCTGGACTCTCTAGATAAGCGTCAAGATAATTAAGGGCAGACAAAAGGGTGGCTGGTTTTTATCTCTGCCTTTTATAGTAAAGGCTTTGGGATCTGCACCTTTTGCTGGGTGCAGGGGAGCCTCAACTGGGAAAAGAAAGGGCACCTGGCAGTTTCCAGCTTTCTAGAGCAGCTGTTCTCAACCTGTGGGTTGAGACCCCTTTAGGAGTCGAATGACCCTTTCACAGCGGTCGCCTAAGACTATTGGAAAACACCTATTTCCCATGGTCTTAGGAACCAACACACTGCTCCTCGGTGTAGCAAAATGTAGCAATGTAGTTTACTGTTGTCCTATGAAGACTATTGCCCATGCTACACCACGATTCAAGACAAAATTTCATTTATTTGTAATTAGAAATAAATATTTCACAATATACAATTACATATTGTTTTTGTGATTAATCACTATGCTTTAATGATGTTCAATTTATAACAACAAAAATACATCCTGCATATCAGATATTTACATTACAGTTCATAACAGTAGCAAAATGACAGTGATGAAGTAGCCACCGAAATAATTTTATGGTTGGGGGTCACCACCACATGAGGCGCTGTCTTAAAGGGTTGCGGCCTTAGGAAGGTTGAGAACCTCTGGTCTAGAGAAGCCAGGCCTTGCCCTCTGGCTCGAGGTGCTGTCTGTCTGTGGCAGCCCAGCTTGCATGCCTGTCACCAGGAATTGTCCCTCATGCCTGAAACCCGCTGCTGTGAGAGCCTCAGGGATAACTCAGCTGGGACACGCCCTTCCCTTCAAGGGACAGTTGTCCTCTCTCCTTTGTCCTATCAGACAAAGCTTTTTGGGAACTTGACTCACAGGACGACAGGTCACTAGCCTGACTACTAAAGATGAGAGAGATGGACGTGTTTTCTAGGGATCCCTTATACCTCGAGTTCTCTAGGTCTGATGGGGACCTCTGGCGAGGCTAGCTAAGTCCAGAGGCAGGCAAGCAGGGACACTGGTGGGGGATTGGTTTTTGTCAAGTGGGGTCCACCTGCCGGAGCCGAGGGAGTCGTCATTGAAGAGCCCAGCTATCACGGTGATCTAAGGTAAGTTTGCCCTCGAACACGGGGTACACACTCCACACCCCGAGTATTCCCCGGGTGGAAAGGGGAACCGTCCTACTGTGGTACTCAGCCCACAGAATGAGGGCCCAGGGTAGCCCAGGGATTAGCAGGGACACCTCCAACTCTCAGCTGGGAATGCATCTGTCTCTATAGATGGGGCTCCAGTTCCCAGTGCCTGGAGAACCCCTTTTAGAGAATTTGAGCCTCGTCCCTCGAGCTTCTTTGGCAGCCTAGTCTGGCCCCACTACAAAGTGGACAGTGGAGAGTTTTGGCCCGTTAACGGCACCGTTAAGTTGAATGCAACCCTGCAGTTAGACCCGTGTCGCCCTTCCCCAGGGACATGGTGGAGGATGAGGCCTGAGATGAGTGTGTGTTTGCCATACAGGCAGCTGTGAGGACCCTCAGAAATGATCCTCAGCTACAGGTCTCCCTATGATGGCTACAGAGCCTGAAAGAAACATATACCCAGGTGGAAAGAAACTTTCCAAAAAGGAATGAATTTGTTAGTTCTTGGCCAATATTTGCCAATCCCTTGAGGTGCTCAAAATGACTGTCCTTGTTTGTACAGATAAAATGTGTACTGTCAGAATAACACAGCCCACTGTACCTTCCCCAGAACTTCACAATGCTCATAGATAGTTGGCTTATGAAACCAAAGTCCTAGGATCTTTGAAAGGCCAATACCTTTCACGTAGGCCCATGGTCGGCAAACTCATTGGTCCATAGAGCCAAATAGCAACAGGGCAACGATTGAAATTTCTTTGGAGAGCCAAATTGTTTAAACTTAAACTTCTTCTAAGGCCACTTCTTCCACATAGAGTTGCCCAGGCCGTGGTATTTTGTGGAAGAGCCACACTCAAGGGGCCAAAGAGCCGCATGTGGCTCGCAAGCCACAGTTTGCCGACCATGGACATAGGCCATATTTTAAAATGCAAACTTCCTGGGAGGTAACCTTTCTTGCAAGGAAAAAATATCTTAGCCATGTGAGCAGATCAAGTTAACTCGCTTCAGCTGTTTAACATTGATCGCTAGACCAGTGTTAAGCTTACCTATTGTGGGCCTTCTAGTACCAAAAAGCTAGAAAGTAGATCTGAAGCTATTGATGCAATGTCTTAAGCTTTATTGGACGTTGTGTTTAAAATGTAAATGTTTCAAATGCGTTCGTAAAAGTCAACCTAAGAAATGCTGGCGGTTTGCTTTGTTGTTGTTGTTGATTATTGGAAATGGAGGTTTCTAAGAGTTAAAATTTCAGCTTCGATTGGCAAGAAATTGTGTGGTATGAGGAATGGAATATATTTTGAAGGGAAAAAAAAAGTGAATTTTTCTAAAGCCAGAATCAAGTACTGAGGTCGACTTTCTGTTTACCATTTTCTCATCTGTAGTGAGAGGAAACACAATGACCTATGCATGCATTCGTTCTAAAAATAAAAGGATTTGTTAAAACCTTAACTGTGGTTACAGCCACTGTGCTATCTAGCATCTGCTTGAACTTGGGAAGGTTAGCAAGACCCACCTGGGCACTGCCTCCTGGTGTTACAGAAAACCGGAATAATGAAACCATGCTCACAGAGTTTGGAGTTACTTTTATTACGCGTGCGGGTGCAGAGGAAAAATATTTCTAGAATTATGGGCACCAACACGCATAAATTTTCTCTATTTATGTGTTTTTATCTTTGTCTCCCAAATATGGGATGTTTCCCGCCCCTTTGCAAGTTCTTAAAGGGCCCCTATGTGCTGAGGCCTTGAGACCTCACGCAAAGGCCTGGCCTGGTGCCAGCACTGATCATTTTGTCCGGGGAAGGTTTATTGGCCTCTCTGAAGTGAGAATAGTCTCATTTTCCTCATTATTTAAGCAAGCAAACATTTACAGAAGCCAAATAGCAAGGTTAAAATTCCAAACAGCAGTTTTTCTATAAGATGGATGCTTCACTGGAGCTTTAATTCAGTTGCAGGAGGCAGATGAAGGGGATCAGATCTTGACACCCTAAATAGGCCTCTTCGCAATAGGATTCTATTGAAGCCAAAAAGGCTCTAAACACTGAATACAAGGTGCCATTTTGAAGAGACATTTGCATTAATTAGGGATCTCCAGGGTTTTCTTCCTCTTAGTACCCAGAAGAGAAATGGACTAAATCTCTAGAAACTCTTTTATCAGTGGAGAAGGCATGGATGAAATGTGCATAACAATCAGATCCTTGTTTCTGTGCTTCTCCTGGTAACCTCATTCCTCCCCTCTTGTGGTTTTTGCTGAAAATGGCACTTCAATGATGGCTTGGGCCACTTGGGGGTGTGACTTGATTTTCCAGGGTGTCTCCCATGTGTGTGGAGATGCACATGCTATTAAACTGCCCACCTAAGAAACATCCCAACCTGTGGAGAACGTTGATAAGAAATAATCTTCCTCGTGTTCCCGCCCTCATTTCAAATGCACACAAGAAGCTTCCAGACAGTTCTCTGGAGCCTTTGGGATCTGGCTCCCTGGGATAGGTCATCAGTTTGGCTCAAAGGAACTCATAAGAATTCTCTACAGGTTGGGATGTTTCTCTTGTGGACAAACCTAGACAAGCCGAGGGGAAATGATGTTTCCTCTCCCACATAGACAACACCGTGATAAATGACACATCTTAAAGGAAAAAAAAGAAGTAAGGGGAGGAGGCAGTTTCAATGGAGCCAGAGGGATGAAACAGCTGAGTTTAGATAGAGCAACCGAGGATAAGGGCAAAGGGAGGGCTTCTCTGAGGAGGTGGCATTTAGAGACCTGAGTGAGGGTCTCAGCTGAGCCCAAATGGGAAGGACAAATGTGGAAGAAAGGAGATGAGAGGGATGTAAGCCCACGTATGCTCGTCAGAAACAAAGGCATGTCATACTCCTGCAGGGAAAGATGCAGTTCCAGCTTGTTGGGGCTTAACATCATCTTAAAGGAAACTCTGGTGTCTGTTCATTTAAGGAAGAAATCTGCTTGCAGCCTCCATCCCCCAGACTCTTGGCCTAAGATTCCCCATCATGCCTTTCATTTTTGTTTTCCTGAGCATTTTGAGTAAATGTCTGCATGATGTTCTGTTTCTATACTCGTAATATTTAAAAAAATCACCTGTCTGTTGTGTAAAACTTGCTCTCACATATACGACAAGTATCACCCCAGTCTCCGGTAACTGGTAAAATATTGTACCTTGATGTTGGGGCTACTTGCAGAGCTCCTGGTTCCTTCAGGAATGATTCCCATTTCATTAGTTTAATGATGGAGTTGACAGTCATCTACAGTATGGAATCACGTGCATTAACAGTAACAGTGCATTTTTACATTAATCAGAAAGAGAATTCATGGGTGGTTATGTAGATGCTCGGCTACAGGGAAATGTTTTGGTACCGATTTTTCTTCTGTAGACACAGATATGTATGTAAAATTTTACTTTGGTAATTCTTTTAGGAGATTCTGCGAGCTTAAAGTTCCAGTAACCGTAAATCTATCTATGCTGAGAAATCTGGCTTTAAAACTCGAGAAGGAAGGGAGTTGATTGTAAGAGAAAGCAGTTTAGTGAGGAGGTTAAGGAGGTAAAGACAGACGGACCTGAAATAGAAGAAGCCTATATCTGCCACTTCCTGTCTCTTGTAGTTCTCTCACCCTTGGCTTCTTCCTCATTGATAAGAGAGGGTTGATAACTATTGCCCTGAGATGTGCCAATTTAAAGAGAGACTTTGGCCTGGTCAGTGTGGCTTGGTGGTTGAACGTCAACCTATGAACCGGGAAGTCATGGTTTGATTCCCGGTTGGGACACATGCCCAGGTTGTGAGCTTGATCCCCAGTGTGGGAAGGACAGGAGGCAGCCAGTCAATGATTCTCTCTCATCATTGATGTTTCTATCTCTCCCTCTCCCTTCCTCTCTGAAAATGATAAAAATTATATTTCAAAAGAGAGATAACTTGGTAAACATTCAGCATGCTGCCTGGTATATTGTTAAGTTTTCGATAAATGGTAGTTGTATATGTGGACAATAGGGAGGAAAGATGTATGCAATCAAGACTTAGGAAATGCATCTTTTTTTTAATTACAAATATGTTTTTTATTTTTAAAAAATATATTTTATTTTATAGAGAGGAGGGGGGAGAGGGATAGAGAGTTAGAAACATTGATGAGAGAAAGACAATGATCAGCCGCCTCCTCCACGCCCCCTACCGGGGATGTGCCCGCAACCAATGTACATGCCCTTGACCGGAATGGAACCTGGGACCTTTCAGTCTGCAGCCTGACGCTCTATCCACTGAGCAAAACTGGTTTTGGCAGAAATACATCTTTTTAAACATTTTCTCAAAAATCTAAGAGAAGCCGAGACCGGTTTGGCTCAATGGATAGAGTGTTGGCCTGCGGATTGAAAGGTCCCTGGTTCGATTTCGGTCAAGGGCATGTACCTTGCTTGCGGGCGCATCTCCACTGTGGGGTGTGCAGGAGGCGGCTGATCGATGTCTCTCTCTCATCGATGTTTCTGACTTTCTATCCCTCTCCCTTCCTCTCTGTGAAAAATCAATAAAATATATTTTTAAAAAAAATCTAAGAGAAGGTAAACTCATGGCTTAGAACTACACGCTTTCAGATCCACAAGAGAATATGGACCAGAAGTGAGAGTCTGAGAAAGGCAGGAGGCGGCTGTGGAAACTACATTTCATGGCCCATAAAATCAGAAAGGCTTCATGATTTTCAGAGGGAGACCAGCGACAGTAAGCAAATAAACTCCCTCTGGTATGTGTATTATCCATAATAAGGCAAAATGAACTCACAGGCGTCTCAGTGAAACAGAGGGGAGTGAGGCACTAAAACTCTTCCCAGTGCCTAAGGCTGGTTAAAGGGAAATTAATGTCTAATAGAAATTATTACTAATTGAGGACTTGCGAAATACCTTCGCAGGTTCACAGGAAGGCTTACTCGCTAACTATCTCTCAGGCTCTTTTTCTCTCCCTCTCTCCCTCCCTCTCTGAGATTCCAAGTGACCTCATTAAAAAAAACCTCAAGATGAGTCACTAACTGGGGTGGGTGAGGGGGAGTGTCCCTTAAAGCTGCAGGTCCTCCATAATCAAGTAAGTTTTCCAAAGGCGTATGTTAAAAAAACTGACAAATTCCTTTACCTGCGTTTAATTCTGTAGACACCTTTGTGCAATTAAAATGAAGTATGTAACGTGAAGTTTTAATTTCACAGAAAGGTGTTCTATGTATTGCTGTGATTTTAGATTTATACTGAATAGAAGGAAATAGGTGCATTTACCAGTCACCACATGTAAACAACTGCATGTGGCTGGGGCGGGGCTTAGCACAGATGGGAACAGGGGGAGGCAAGCTTTCAGACAGCTGCAGAGCCCAGCCTGTGTGGCTCAGTGGCTGAGCATCCACCTATGAGCCAGGTACCAGGAGGTCACCTATACAGCCACCATCTATTGAGAACTTACCATATTCCAGGCAACATGGAGTGGTTACTGAACTTGGGCTTGAAAGTGTCGCAGATATTTCCTGAAGAAATGAGAACTTTTTTTATATTTTGAAGTACCGTATTTTCCGGCGTATAAGATGAGTGGGCATATAAGACAACCCTCAAATTTTCCAGTTAAAATATAGAGCTTGGGATATACTCACCCTATAAGATGACACCTGGCATATAAGACGACCCCCGACTTTTGAGGAGATTTTCCTGGGTTAAAAAGTCGTCTTATACACTGCAAAATACGGTACCTAGAATCCTAATTATCTCCCTTGCCTTTATCAAATCAGCCAGTCTTCACCTCACCCACTGTGGTTGTTGGGGGAAAAGGTTATTAATCTCTTATTTTTGCATCTGGGAAATATTTGCTTTGGATTCTATTAAGATGCATTCTGCTCAGCCTGCATTGCTCAATGATTAAGCATCGACCTATGAACCAAGAGGTCAAGGTTTGATTCCCGGTCAAGGCACATATGTAGGTTGCAGGCTCCATGGCCAGTAGGGGGCGTGCAGTGGCAGCATGATTCTTATCAGTGATGTTTCTATCTCCCTTTCCCTTCCTCTCTGAAATCAATAAAACTATATTTAAAAAAAATACATCCAATTAATCACAAAGGTGTCTCCATCATTTCTGATCATAGACCAGAAGGCGGGATACCCCAGTAGTGTGTTCAGTAACAATCTCTGTGAGAACTGTCTTTCTCTCATACACTACCTCAATTAAGAACACATCGGCATGATGATGAACAAGAAAAAACAAAACAACAACCTTGACATTTTCCAAATCTTGACAAAGCACAGCACTTCCACTAATGAGATTTCTGTTTGCTCCTGTGTTTCCTAGGGCAGGGTCTCAAAGTGTCACCCAGAGAGCAGGCCTGGAAAGGTGGGGGGACAAGACTACACATCCAAGCTCTCTGGGCAAGGAGAAGTTGCTCAGTGAGTGAGCCCATGGACCTCCATGACTGGGGCCATATCTTATGAATGAATGATCTTAGCACAAATTAAACCAGTCATTAATAAAACAATGTCCATGTGCCATAGAACAACCCTCAATGTTTTTTTATAGGTTTAAAGTTGTTTATGTTCCCTAGATGTTTGATAAAAGGAGATAATATGGGAAGTAGATGCACTAGCAGGCAGTTTAGGGGCCAGAACCTCCCACTCGGTTCTCTAAAAATAATCTCGATAATATAATGTAATTACAATAAAATTGCTGTGACCTGTGATTGGCATGGAAGGTTCTGATTTCCCCTGCCTCTTTCTTTCTTTCTTTCTTTCTTTCTTTCTTTCTTTCTTTCTTTCTTTCTTTCTTTCTTTCTTTCTTTCTTTCTTTTCTAATACTAATCAGGTACATTTTCAATGGCCATGCCACTCTGCCCTCCTCTTTTATACCATCTGGAAACAATGAAAAAGAAAAGTAAACATCGCTCTGGCTGTTTTTGCTCAGTGGTTAGAGCGTTGGCCCTTGACCAAAGGGTCGACAGTTCGCTTTCTGGTCAAGGGCACAGTCAAGGGTATGTACCTTAGTTGCAGGTTCAATCCCCGGCCGGGTCAGGGTGCATTTGGGAGACATCCAATCTATGAGTGTCTCTCATGTTGATGTTTCTTTCTCTTGCTCTTTCTCTCACCTTTCCTCCCTCTCACTCTCCCTGAACACTTTGGTTAGTCAATCATATTCTTTTTTTAAAAAATATATTTTATTTATTTATATTTTTTTACAGAGAGGAAGGGAGAGGGATAGAAAGTCAGAAACATCAATGAGAGAGAGACATTGATCAGCCGCCTCCTGCACGCCCCACACTGGAGATGTGCCTGCAAGCAAGGTACATGCCCCCGACCGGAACCGAACCTGGGACCTTTCAGTCCGAAGGCCAATGCTCTATCCACTGAGCCAAACCGGTCTCGGCCAATCAGATTCTTTAAAGTGTTCCTCCTGCCCTAGCCAGGGAGCTCCCTTGGATAGAGCATCACTTCGATGTGACAAGGTAAATGCAAGATCCTGGTCATCCACAGGATCAACCAATGAATGCATAATGAAGTGGGACAACAAATCTCTCCCCACCTTTCTTTCTCTCCAAAATCAATCAGTGAAAAGTTTAAAGTGCTCTCTGATGTTCCCAGATGCCACCATGCATAGTTATCACAGTATCACTGACTGTACGTATTTCCTCTGCTGTACTTTGTCCCCGTGACTGTTTGGTAACTACCAATCTGTACTTCTTACTCCCTTCATCTTTTCATCCAGTCCCCCAAAGCCTCTCCCCTCTGGTGACCGTCAATCTGTGAGTCTGTTTCTGATTTGTTTGTTTACTTATTTTGTTCTTTAGACTCCACATATAAGTGAAATCATATGGTATTTATCTTTCTCCGACTGGCTTATTTCACTTAGCATACCATGTGGCTGTTGGGGGGGGCGGGTTACTAGTCCCTTATCTTTGCATCTGGCAAATATTTGCTTTGGATTCTATTAAGATACATTCTGCTCAGCTGGCGTTGCTCAATGATTGAGCATGGACCTATGAACTGAGATGTCAAGGTTAGATTCCCGGACAAGGTACATACTGAGGTTGCAAGCTCTATCCCAGAATAGGGGGCATGCAGAGGCAGTGTGATTCTCTTATCATCATTAATGTTTCTCTCTCCCTTTCCCTTTCTCTCTGAAATCAAGAAAACTATATTTAAGAAAAATACGTTCCTCTTTCCCTCATCCAATGAATCACAAAGGAATCTCCATCCTCTCAGACCAGAGACTGGAAGGCAGGATACCCAAGTAATGTGTTCAGTAACCATCTCTGTGAGACTGTCTTTCTCTCATGTACTACCTCAATGCAGAACACACCAGCATTATGATGAAGAAAGAAACATACCTTGACACGTGTACTTTTCTAAGAGGTTATTTAGCTAGAATTTAATGTCACAGGTGAGAACCTTGATTCCCTTTATAGCAGTGGTTCTCAACCTTCCTAAGGCCGCGACCCTTGCATACAGTCCCTCATGTGGTGGTGAGCCCCAACCATGAAATGTTGCTACTGTTAATGCATCGTGATGTAAATATCTGCATTTTCCGATGGTCTTAGGCAACCCCTGTGAAAGGGTCGTTCGACCCCCAAATGGGTCGCGGACCCACAGGTTGAGAACCACTGCTTTATAGCTTCAGAGAAGTTTGGTCTCTAATGATTTTCCCCAACCCCCACTCACCTCCACTAGTTGCCCCCATAACAAATATTGCCCCTCTGGATAGAGGTACTTGCTATTGAGGTTTACCACTGCCCTTGACCTCCCACATTTATGCCCTATCCATCCTAGCATCCTAGGATGAAGGTGTCTGCTTGAGTTTTCTCCATAGTATGCTCCCCGCCTCCACTCATGACTCTTACCAGTGATAGCAACGGCCTCTTCTTCCCTTCCTGCATTCAAAGGCCTTCCCCTCCGAGCTAATGGGGCCCCGTCTTCCCTTCCTGCATTCAAAGGCCTTCCCGTCCGAGCTAATGGGGGTCCGAGCTAATGGGGCCCCGTTCAGCTGTCTGCTCAATTGTCAGAATGAGTTGGCTTCCTGGAATTTGTGTTTGGGGGAGAGGGGGCTGTTTAGATAAGTAGGAAGCACAAAAGAACAATCTGTAAACACGTGTTCCTGTGGCTCTGAATACAATGTGGGGAACAAAGGGGAGTCAGAACTCCCCTAGCTAAGCTTTGGAATTGTAAGGAGATCTTGACTAGTTTGACTTACTTCAATTTGTGAAACTAACCCTGGAGGGTGATGTGACTGAGGTGTTAGTTTCCATGTGTTGATAGATTGAATGGCTTCCTCATTTAATAATACACAGACCAAGTGATAGGAACACAATGACTGCATCGTGGTTGTCGGTATTTTCCTTCAGAGTATGTGATGTGACACAGCACGCAATTTGTAGGAAGATGCGTAAAATAAAACCAAGTCAGGCTCTAGTTCAGTGGTTCTCAACCTTCCTAAGGCCGCAACCCTTTAAGACAGCTCCTCATGTGGTGGCGACCCCCAGCCATAAAATTATTTCCCGTTGCTACTTCATAACTGTCATTTTGCTACTGTTATGAACTGTAATGTAAATAATCTGATAGGCAGGATGTATTTTCATTGTTATAAATTGAACATAATTAAAGCATAGGGATTAATCCCAAAAACAATATGTAATTATATATAGTGAGATATTTATTTCTAATGACAAATAAATGAAATTTTGTCTTGGATCGTGGTGTAGCATGGGCAACAGTCTTCATAGGACAACAGTAAACTACATTGCTACATTTTGCTACACCGAGGAGCAGTGTGTTGGTTCCTAAGACCATGGGAAATAGGTGTTTTCCAATAGTCTTAGGCGACCCCTGTGAAAGGGTCGTTTGACCCCTAAAGGGGTCGCGACCCACAGGTTGAGAACTGCTCCTCTAGTTGGTTTGGCTCAGTGGAGAGAGCATCGGCCTGTGCACTGAAGGGTCCCAGGTTCGATTCTGGTCAAGGGCATGTACTTGGGTTGCAGGTTCAGTCCCCAGCTTGTTCTGAACTCATGTGGGAGGCAACTGGTTAAAGTGTCTCTCTCATATTGATGTTTCTTTCTCTCTTTGTCTCTCTCTCTCCCACTCTCTCTAAAGAAAACACAAACAAAAAAACAAGTCAGTGAAATAGTGAAAAGACTGTTAAGCCCGGGACCCAGACCGCGCTTACAGAGCACCAAGAGACGATCCCATGCAAGAACAAAGGGGTTTATTCAGACCAGCATGCTGGGGCCCGCAACGTGCTCCAAGCACAGAGCAGTGGTTGTGAGCCCCGTTCCTTTGTTACATGTTCTTTTTATAGACTAGGGGTCAGGGTGGGTGGAGGGTAGTTTGAAATACTGAGTTGGCCCACCCTGATAGGCCAGGTAGGGGCCAGGGTCTGCTTACGCAGGCACGGGATGTGGGGTCAGGAAGCGGCCTAACGGCCGAAGGTGGTGGTCTTGCCTTATCCGGTTATCTCCCGGCACATTCTTGCTGGATTACCTAATGGTGGGGTGTGGGGCTGGCAAGTCTCTTTGTCCTGCTAAGGGCTAGTCACCTAAGATGGAGGAGGCTGAGGAGAATTGTCCCTTCAAGACTGTTGGGTAAGGAACCAGGACATGTGTTTGTTTTTTTGTATGTTGTTTGGCCTTCCTCCCGCCCCCCACTAAAAGATTAGTGTTTGGCACCTGGTGCTAAGTACTTTGCTTGCTGTTGAGGAGATGGAATGTTACAATACCACCTCTGCTTGTTAGAAACTCAATGTCCCATGGAGATTATAAATGGTCCTCAAATAGGAGATGTGAAGTGAAAGAGGGTATAGAACAGTGGTTCTCAACCTTTTTAATGCCGCAACCCTTTAATACAGTTTCTCATGTGACCCCCAACCATACTTCATAACTGTAATTTTGCTATTGTTATGAATTATAATGTAAATACCTGTGTTATCCGATGGTCTTAGGCGACCCCTGTGAAAGTGTCGTTCGACCCCCAAAGGGGTCGTGACCCACAGTTTGAGAACCACTGATATAGAAAGATGTGTTTACAATAACTCTGGGCTAGAACGAGCTGCTTTTAAGTTTTCATGTGACTGATAATATGTTGTCAAGTGAAATCCTACCCCAGTACCTTGGGTAGTGTCCTGAGAGTTGGATCTGGAAATGTAAGGGGTCAAATAGTAGAAAGACTACACTCAGAAACCCTGCCCATTGACTATGCCAGAGAGAGAATGAGTTTTCTACATGGGGTTCTGTGTTCTCATAGGCAATTTTTAAAAAATGTATTTTTATTGATTTCAGAAAGGAAAGGAGAAGGAGAGAGAGATAGAAACATCAATGATGAGAAAGATGGGCTGCTTCCTGCACGCCCCCTACTGGGGATTGAGCCCACAACCTGGACATGTGCCCTTAACCAGAATCAAACCTGGGACCCTTCAGTCCCCAAGCTGACACTTTATCCACTGAGCCAAACCATTCAGGGTCTCATAAACAATTTAATTCCTCTTTTTTGGCTTCAGAAACTTCACTTAAAAACAATGGATTTGTTTTCCGTGAGGCCATGACTAATTTGACTTAGCATTTAATTTTGTGGAAATAACACTTGACTGTAATGTTAAGGTCTAACATTGTATGTCTACTAAAATCTATCTCCCTTCGAGACTGGTTTGGCTCAGTGGATGGAGCGTCAGCCTGCGGACTGAAAGGTCCCAGGTTCAATTCCCGTCAGGGGCATGTACCTTGCTTGTGGGCACAACTCCAGTAGGAGGCGTGCAGGAGGCTGCTGATCGATGTCTCTCTCTCATCGATGTTTCTGACTTTCTATCCCTCTCCCTTCTTCTCTGTAAAATAATCAATAAAATATATTAAAATCTATCTCCCAGCCAGTTCTATTTTTTTTTCTTCGACATGTTTAATACCTCATTTATGGCATAAAAGTCCTCTGCTAGCCCTGCCAGGTGGTTCAATGGTTAGAGCATCAGCTTGAGAACCAAAAGGCCGCAGGTCAGATTTCTAATCAAAGGAATGTTACCTGGGTTGCAGGTTCCATCCCCAGCCCCGGTTGGGGCACATGTGGGAGGCAACCAGTGGATGTCTCTCTCTCTCTCTCTCTCTCACTGAAGTTTCTCTTTCTCTCCTCTCCCCCATCCTCCCTTCCTCCTACTCTCTCTAAAAATCCATGGAAAAAATATCTTCAGGAGAGGGTTAAAAACACACACACAAAATACCTCTCCTAGCCCTTAATGCTTAAAGAGATATGGATGTGAATGGGCAAAGTGTTATTACAGGGGGGAGAGAATCAAATAAATGGAGAGAGAGACTACATAGACACACCTAATTCTCAGAGTTTTACATGAGTTGTTTTCCTGGAGAAGAGCCTTATAAATCAACCGCACAGTGAGAGTATATAATTTACTTTCTGAAGCTGTTTTGTGAGTGTGGAGGAAAAAAAAAAAAATTAGCATAAGGTTGTAGGAGAGGAAATAAAAAAAAGATTGAGCAATAAAAAATGTAGTGTTGTTTTGAGAACTAATTAAGTTAGCTTCCCTCCTAAAGGGACCAGGCAGCTGAGCTCCTTGGCTGTGCTTCTTCCATCTGGGTAACTGGTTCAAATCCAGCACTGGCTGCTAGCAACCCAAACCAGTTCTAGCAGGTTGCTCTTCCACTGTTTGCAGAAACTAAATCCGTGGGCAGACTTCAGTCTCTTAAGCCAGACTTCAGTCACCAGCTCAGACACTGGCCTTCCTTTGAAATAATAATCCAGAGGGAAATGTTAGACGCTGGCGGTGACGGAGGCTGTGAAAGAATTCACAACTGAGAGGAGAGAGAGATGCAGAGAGAGGGAGTTTATTTTACTTTGCACAAAGTGCAAGGGGCCGGGGAGATTGCTAATCCACACAGGGCAAGAAACCAAAGGAGGCTTCCCCTTTGAAGAGTAATGGCTGCTGTTGCTAGGTGACGAGGAAAGAAGCTGAGTTGGGGCTGAAGTGGAGTTTGTCTGTTAGGAGATAGTCCAGGCAGATGGCCTAGAGCAGTGGTCGGCAAACTCATCAGTCAACAGAGCAGCAAACCGTGGCTCTCGAGCCGCAGTTTGCTGACCGCTGTCTTAGAGATGTGTCTTATCAGTATTTTTTTTCCCAAGCCTGTCAGACATGCTTAGATCAAAGGCTATGGGTTCAGAAGAGGCTTGTTTGAAGGGAGGGGACTGGAGAAGGGAACAGTTCTACTAACTAGAGAGTCATCGGTGCAAATTATCCCTGAGCTGTGAGAACACCAGGGAGGAGGGGGGTGCAAGAATGTGGCCTTGAGCCGAGACCGGTTTGGCTCAGTGGATAGAGCATCGGCTTGCGGACTGAAGGGTCCCAGGTTCGATTCCGGTTGGGGGCATGTACCTTGCTTGCAGGCAGATCTCCACTGTGGGGCGTGCAGGAGGTGGCTGATCGATGTCTCTCTCTCATCGATGTTTCTGACTTTCTATCTCTCTCCCTTCCTCTCTGTAAAAAATCAATAAAATATATTAAAAAAAAAAAGAATGTGGCCTTGAGAGTAGCATATGTTTTTACAGTTTATTATTTTTTTCTTTGTTTGTTTTTGTTAATCCTCACCTGAGGATACCGTATTTTCTGGCTTATAAGACGACTTTTTAACCCAGGAAAAATTTCTCAAAAGTTGGGGGTTGTCTTATACGCCGGGTGTCATCTTAGAGGGCGAGTATATCCCAAATCTATATTTTAATGGGAAAACTTGGGGGTTGTCTGGTTGTCTTATATGCCAGAAAATACGGTATTTTTCCATTGATTAAAAAAAAAAAAAGAGTGGGAGAGAGAGGGAAAAGACAGGGAGAAACATTGGTGTGAGTGAGAGAAGCACATTGATGGGTTGCCTCCTGCACAGGCCCTGGCCCAGGCCAGGGAGAAGCCTGCAACTGAAGGACATGCCCTTGACCAGGATCCTTCCATCCGCAGGCCGACGCTCTATCCACTGAGCCAAACAGACTAGAACTTGCAGTTTGAATGAAGGGGCCATTTAAATCAGAGGAGCTAACAATCTTGGGGTTTAATTCCCAGGTGCCTCACAGAACTTAGAAAGGTTACAGCCAGGAAAAAGGGGGTCTTTTTCTTGTCCAAACAGGAAAGTCAACTCCATCTTAACCTTGACCTTCTCTTTCTTCCCAATCATCCAGTATGGTACCGAACATTATCTACACTATGTAGGCATCTATTAGTGATCATCACACATAAATGGGCATGCTGTTCCTTCTACAGAACTTACAGGCCAAGAGGGAAGGCACATGGTAGGTGAATGGGGGGTGAGGGGATTCACTTGCTCATCATGACAGCAACTGTGGGTTGATCATTCTACCACCCACAACCATTTCTATCCTTTTTCTGCCTTGCTGTGTGCCCCGAGGTAAGGGTAGGAGGTGATGACGGTTGGAGTGCAGGATCCAGGATCCTTTGGGTAAAACTGAGTGTGGGCAATGGAAGACACCAGCCAGAGATTGGAGAGGCAGGGGAAAGAGAAGTCGGGGTATTGCTTTCTCATCTCTCTTTTTTTAAATATATTTTATTGCGTTTTTACAAAGAGGAAAGGAGAGCGACAGAGTCAAACATTGATGAGAGAGAGACAGCGACCAGCTGCCTCCTGCACACCTCCTACGGGGAATGTGCCCGCAACCCAGGTACATGCCCTTGACCGGAATCGGACCCACAGGCCGACGCTCTATCCACTGAGCCAAACTGGTTTCGGCTGCTTTCTCATCTGTTTTATTCCCTGGCTATTCTGCCAAGGCCCGGATTTACCACCATCGCTCCTCGGAAGCAGATTCCCTTTCAAGGTTCCAGACTGTGCCTGGCTCTAGTGACATCCCTGCATCCTTCTCCCCTTTAGGGCTGAGGTTGGGGTTCCATCCAGCTGCAGGAAGCGAGCTGTGTCACCATCCATTGTTTTGCTTCCTTAAAAGGGCTTGTCCCTCTGCAAACGTTCCCTCCTGAAACCCGGGTGAGTTCAATCATCCCCCTGTTCCGTCTGGCGAACCTCGACGTTACAGTTAAACCGGGCATCAAAATGCGGATTCCAACTTAAACAGGAGTTTTAATTTAAACATGGAAATTCAGCCTCATCCGCCTTTCCAGGGGAGGGGGAATATATTCCTCGGACCCTGTGCTTATTGACTAGAATTTAAGCTTGCCTTCACCGCCTGAGTGTCTCGCCTATAATGCATCCTGTCCAATTTCCGATGGCAATTTCATCAAAGGCAGATGAGAAGTTACTCTTGTGAAATAAGTAGAGCAGCCATTTGACATTCCATCCCCTCTTTTTTTTACATCGCTCCTCGCTCACCCAAGTCGGAACGGATGCTTTATTTTTCAACGCTCTTTTACTGTCTGGGTGAAATATGCCGTCTGTCTTTCCATAAACGCAGCCATTCTTTCTTCCCTCGCTCTAAATAAACATTACACAAACACGGGAGATAATTGTCGTGGAAAGCGCCAGTGGAATCCACAGGGTGGGAATCGCACACATCTGAGTACACAAACAGAAGCATCCCAGGGTCACGGCTTCGGAAGGGAAGCCGATTGGCTGTGTGTCTCTGTTTTTACCCGGGAAATGCATAGGGTGGGTTAAACCAATATTTTGGTTTAATTAGAAGAGGATTATGAGAATGATACTGTAGCTGATGAACATTCATAAATAAAATGACTAAGAATCTGAAAGTGGGTACCTAAGACACAGGGGAAGGGAAGCGTTCTCGCAAGAAATAAGGCAGCGGTTCTCAACCTGTGGGTCCAGACCCCTTTGGGGGTCGAAGGACCCTTTCACAGGGGTCACCTAAGACCAGCGGAAAACACATATTTCCCATGGTCTTAGGAACCAACAGACCTCTCCTTCGTGTAGCAAAATGTAGCCATGCAGTTTACTGTTGTCATAGTAAGACTGTTACCCATGCTACACCACGATTCAAGACAAAATTTCATCTATTTGTCATTAGAAATAAATATTTCACAATATATAATTACATATTGTTTTTGTGATTAATCCCTATGCTTTAAATATGTTCCATTTGTAGCAACGAAAATACATCCTGCATATCAGATATTTACATTACAGTTTATAACAGTAGCAAAATTACAGCTATGAAGTAAGTAGCAATGAAAATAATTTTATGGTTGGGGGTCACCACAACATGAGGAATTCTATTAAAGGGCCGCAGCATTAGGAAGGTTGAGAACCACTGAAATAAGATAAAAGCTAATCCCTACCTGAGTGGGAAGGAGGCTTTATTAAGGTGGAGAGAGATCACCCTCTGTAGAAAGAATAACAGATGATGTTGACATACAAAAGGAACACCAAATTGAGAGCAAGAGAGGAAGTTGAGCTGAGACGGGAAGGCAGCAGGCGCTATGGGATATGGTATGATACACCTCGGCCAGTGTTTGCACGCTGCCATTATATAGGAAAAATCCACCTGGCCGGTGTGGCTCAGTGGTTGAGCACCGATCGCCCCATCAACCCAGGTCCCCAGGTTGTGGGCTCCATCTCCAGTAGGGGGTGTGCAGAAAGCAACCCATGGATGCTTCTCTCTCATCATTGATGTTTCTATCTCTCTACCCCTCTCTCTTCTTCTGTAAAATTTCAATACTATCACATACGGTATTTCTTTAAAAAAAATCCACCTCCTGCCGAAACCGGTTTGGCTCAGTGGATAGAGCATCAGCCTGCAGACTGAAAGGTCCCAGGTTTGATTCCGGTCAAGGGCACGTACCTTGGTTGCAGGCACATCCTCAGTAGGTGTGTGCAGAAGGCAGCTGATCAATGTTTCTCTCTCATCAATATTTCTAACGCTCTATCTCTCTCCCTTCCTCTCTGTAAAAAATTAATAAAATATATTTTTAAAAAATCCACCTCCTGGGGATGAATGGAATGAGTGAAGTTCTCAATGGTGGTTCTCCGTCAGCAGGTTCATCTTCTCTCATTGATATCAAGGAGAATGGATTTGCCTCTCATTGTCATTCAATCCTGCAGAGACACCTACGCCTAGTACACCCAGGCCTTCCCTCTATAGAAGGTTGAACATTTCAACCCTGTAATAAGGCAGCAGCTATTCACTCGGTCACTATTAAATGGGTCATGAAAGATGTATTTTCAAATATGAAAAAAAACCCACTCTAATGTTCTACAATTCCGCAGGAAATGTTAATGTGTTCCCCAGAATGATTATGAGAATTGGAAACATAATGTCTGTGATTTCTCAGAACTGTCTCAATTGTTCCTAAGTAGACACATCACAGGTGTGCAGGAAAATGACATTGTTCAGTGTTTCTCGGGGTCGCCCTCTGTCCAGATCTGCTCTGTCATCAGTAAAATCAGAGCCAAATGCCTGAGGGTCGGTCCTTCTTGAGTTTTACTTCTTCACTGCTAGCTTCCCCCCCACCCCCACCCCGGCACCTCCTCCTCACCCGCTTTAATTTTCCAGCCGTGAGAAAGGCAATATCTTGCCTGTGATATTGGACTGAAGAAAACCTCACAGTCTTGAGAACTGAAAATTTGTTTTATTTTGTTTTGAATTTTAAGGCAGTACACTGTGGCTAATTTTTCACTTCTGAAAAAGATTGCTCTGAAAAACTTTAAGTTATTCTGGAAAAAAAAAATCTCTACGGAAATTCCTATGTATCTCTCCTGCCCCCATCAATACAATTTGAATGGGAGACTTGCATACCGATTGAAAATTCTTTCGGGTGAAGGTGAAACACATCACATGTCCTGTGTCCCTGGATGTCCTGTGTGTCTGTGGGTGAGAGAAGGAAAAAGTTACCCCTAGGTCCTGCCCTTTAAGAAAAAAAAAAATCGGGCTAATCTTGTTTGTGTCCCAATTTCCAGAGATGAAAATCTTAATAAGAGGTAGGGTGTTCTGTCTCCTGAAGAGTTGACAGGCACATAGATAAGATTTCCTGGATCTTAGCATTGTTTAGGCCTTTGCGCATTGATCAAATGTTAGTGGTCTTATTTTGATAATTGCACTCGAGTTCCTGAAATTATTCTCTCTGCTTTTATGTGTATTTACAATTGTTTTGTTCTTTTATTTTTTTAAATATATTTTATTGATTTTTTGACAGAGAGGAAGGGGAAGGGAGAGAGAGTTAGAAACATTGATAAGAGAGAGACATCCATCAGCTGACTCTTGCACACCTCTATTGGGGATGTGCCCGCAACCAAGGTACATGCCCTTGACCGGAATCAAACCTGGGACCCTCCAGTCTGCAGACCGATGCTCTATCCACTGAGCCAAACCGGTTAGGGCTGTTGTTTTATTCTTTAAGGCCACCCAGCCTGGTTTGGCCTGGGGCTCCCTCTTAGCCTGTGATCTGATAGATCGGAACTTGCCAGCAAATCTCTAAGGCACCTCTTCCTTCCTCCATCCTGTGCACTGAAGATACAGTCACCCCAAGCTCTACAGAAAACCGAGGTTAACTCTGGCTTTCCTTTCAGGGAAATGGCCACGCACCTTCTGCTTCAAGTTCAACTACATCTCATCCCCATTCGCCCCATTTCACCCCGTTCACCCCAGTTGTGTAGTAAGCAGTTTCTCGGGAATATTAGGAAGATCCTACCAGCTTTCCCATTAGATAGGAGGCAGGAATCTCTCCCTTGGGGGTGGGGTCCTCAGTGGGAGGTACAGTGACTGCATTAAGAGAAGATATGCTGGCCCCTTAGCCTTCCACAGACTAAATAGGAGCAGACTGTATCATAAATCCTAGAATAACCTAAAAACTTAGAGGATGCTGCCCTTATTGATCTTGATAAAGACTATCACACAGGCTCTGAGCCTCCTCTGCATGTTCTCTTTCAACAGCCCCATTGTCAATCATTCCCCAAATACATACTACTTTTCTCCAACATAAGCAAGGTCTCTGCCTCTTCTCCATCCCTGCTCACACCTCTTTAAATTCAGAGCTGATTATTTCTCATCTGGACTACCTTAAGGGTATATTTACTAGGTTTTTTCCTCCAGTCAATCACCAGACAACCCATTCTCTAGATCACTTGGGTTGGTGGGTGGGGACTTCCTATAATTCAAATCTAAACA
Source organism: Lasiurus cinereus (assembly GCA_011751065.1). NCBI lineage: Eukaryota > Metazoa > Chordata > Mammalia > Chiroptera > Vespertilionidae > Lasiurus > Lasiurus cinereus. The sequence continues at coordinate 6,853,658 of JAAGEH010000452.1, read as the reverse complement.
TTGAAGAAGGTACAAGACCATGGTTCTTTCTTTCTTTCTTTCTTTCTTTCTTTTTTTTTTTAAATATTGTTGTGTTATAGAAAACCAGAATAATCAAATCATACTCCAAGAGTTTGGAGTTACATTTATTTCACCAGGGTCCAGAGGAAAATGTTTCTCAAATTCTGGTCCCCAACATGCAGAAAATTGTCCCTATTTATATGTTTTTACCTTCTTTATCTCCCAAATAGGGGATGTTTTCTTCCCCTTTGCAAGTTCTTAAAGGGCCCCTATGTGCTGAGGCCTTGAGACCTCAACCAAAGACCTGGCCTGGTGCCAGCACTGATCATTTTGTCCGGGGAAGGTTGAATGGCCTCTCTGAAGTGAAAATAGTCTAATTTTCCTTATTATTTAAGCAAGCAAGCATTTACAGAAGCCAAGAGCAAGGCTAAAATTTCAAACAGCAGTTTTTATATAAGATGGATGCTTCAGTTGAAAGTATATATTTATCCCTCTTCTCACACTGCCCTCCCCCTTCCTTGATCCCCTTCAGGCTACCCCACCTCAGGCCTTCACCACACCATTGTCTGAGTCTCTGGGTTATGCACATATGCATACATGTTCTTTGGTTGAGTTCTTCCTACCTACCCCCCCACTCCCTTCTCCCTCCTTCACTCTGAGATTCCACATGGACTGAGGTTATTTCTGTTTACATTACTACATATTTCTCTTTTACTTCAAATATATCCTCCTTCAAGAAAGGGATACTATTTCTCATCAGGATGCACATTGTCCCACATACTGCTCCTGATCACCTATCAACACTTTTTTTTTATTTCAGTTTTTTTCTTCAAATATTTATTGTTCAGATTATTACAATTGTTCCTCTTTTTCACCACATAGCTCCCCTCCACCCAGTTCCCATCCCACCCTCTACCCTTACCTCCCCCACACTGTCCTCAGCCACAGGTGTACGATTTTTGTCCAGTCTCTTCTCTTTCTCCCTCCCCCAAGAGTTGTCAGTCCACTCCCTTTCTACGCCCCCGATTCTATTATATTCACCAGTTTATTCTGTTCATCAGATTTTTTTATTCATTTGATTTTTAGATTCATTTGTGATAGATATGTATTTGTTGTTGTTCATAATTTTTATCTTTACCTTTTTCTTCTTCTTCCTCTTTCCTAAAGAATACCTTTCAGCATTTCATATAATATTGGTTTGGTGGTGATAAACTCCTTTAGCTTTTTCTTATTTGTAAAGCTCTTTATCTGACCTTCAATTCTGAATAACTTTGCTGGGTAAAGTAATCTTGGTTGTAGGTTCTTGCCATTCACCACTTTGAATATTTCTTGCCACTCCCGTCTGGCCTGCATAGTTTCTGTTGAGAAATCAATTGACAATCCTATGGGTGCTCCCTTGTAGGCAACTTACTGTTTTTCTCTTGCTGCTTTTAATATTCTCTTTTTCTCTTGGCATTTTAATGATGTTATCTCTTGGTGTCTTCTTTGGATTCTTTTTGTTTGGGATTCTGTGCACTTACTGGACTTGTAAGTCAATTATTTTTACCAGGTGGGGGAGTTTTCAGTCATTATTTCTTCAAATAGGTTTTCAGTATCTTACTCTCTCTCTTCTGGCACCCCCATAATTCTGATGTTGGTACACTTGAAGTTGTCCAAGGGGGTCCTTACACTATCTTGACATTTTTGGATTCTTTTTTATTTTTTTATTTTCCAGTTGGGTGTTTTCTGCTTCTTTGTATTTCAAATCTTTAACTTGATTCTTGCGTTCCTTTAGTCTGCTGTTAGGGTCTCTGTATAATACTTTTATTTATGTCAGTGTATATTTAATTTCTAGTTGGTCCTTTTTCATCTCCTCTTGGGTCTCACTAAATTTATCCATCTTTTCTAGGAAATTTTTGAAAAACCTTATAACCATGGTTTTTCACTCTATATCCAGTTGTTTGTTTTCCTCTATTTCTTTGGTTTGTGATCTGTTCTTTGTCTCTGCATTTTCGCTGCTTCCCAGAGTTGGTAAAATGCTTTGTGTGCTAGGTGTCCTATATGACCCAGTAGCTCCGCCTCCCCAGTTACCTGAGGTGGACTCCTTTGTGGACTGTATGTACAGCCTTGTTGTAGTTAAGTCTTGATTGTTGTTGGTATCACTGGGGGGAATTGACCTCCAAGCTAATTGGTTGTGAGGATTAGCTGTGTCTATGCAGAGATAACATCTGTGCTGGAGTCAGCCTTATGATAAAAGACTTTCAAAATTGCAAAAGCCTGAGTTCAGCTTGGACGGGATGGAGTCTCAGGCCTGAGCAGACAGCCTTGGCTTCCTGTCAGCCCTGCACTATGTGGTCCCTGGGTCTCAGTGTCCCTTGGTAATTGCCGCAGCCCTCTCTGGCACACTGGCTTTCCTGAGCTTTCATGCTTTCTGGGGACCTGTATGAGCCTGGGTCCCCAGGGTCTCACCTGAAACTGGAGTTTAGAGCAGTTGTGTCTTCTTGTGGATTGAAAAAGCCAGCCGTGTACACAGTTGTCAGCCCTTTCTGAGCACATACCCCGAAACTCTGCCTTCTGAAGCTCCTCTGAGTCTCAGTGTGCTTTTCTCTGTCCTTCTAGTGGTAGAATTTGCATTCAGCCAGCTTTCCTGTGGTTCTGGATGGTGTCCGTTCTGTCTTTTAGCTGTAGTTTTGAAATTGTTGTGCGAGGCAGCAGTTCAGGTGTTCACCTATGCCGCCATCTTGGTTTCTCCTCTCAGTTTTTTCTTCTATCTATTAACACTTCCTGTGCTCCAGCAAGGGCAGCGTTTTGATCAGACCTTGGCCAGTCTTCCCTTCTCATGCTTCTGCTTTTGCAGTCTTTCCTTCCTGTGAACACCCCAAACAATTTATTCTGAACCCTTTCATTTGCATCTTCCCAAGTTCTTCAGCATGTCTACTGAACTGCTTCTTATTTTCCCAGGAGAAATACGTCAATATCGAAGTGATTTGCCCTTCAAGGAAAAGACTAGGACATGCTTGATGTGTTGGGCAATGATTGTGTGTGTGTCTATTTGCAACTTGGTATGTTAACCTTTCCATGGCCAACTTAACTACAGAGACTCTTCACTACCTGATTATTATTCTTGAAAACCTGATTCTTCTTCTTTTTTTTTTTTAATATATTTTTATTTCATAGAGGAAGGGAGAGGGAGAGAGAAACATCAATGATGAGAAATCATGGATCGACTGCCTCCTGTACGCCCCCTATTGGAGATGGGGCCTGCAACCTGGGTGTGAGCCCTGACGGAGAATTGAACGGTGGTCTCCTGGTTCATAGGTTGATGCTCAATCACTGAGCAACACCAGCCAGGCAGTCATCACCTTTAAAGGCTCCCAATATTCCTCTTGCAGATTTTATATATTGCCAAGCCATACCTCTATTACTACCTGCTACGTAACTGTATTCTGGAAATGCAGCTTAGATTGGAAAAGATTGTGAAACCCTCTTTGGATGTGTTGACATTGAAATACCTGCCCCTTCTATTTACTTACATCAAATTTGATCAAGATTGTGTGTATTCTTATGCTATTTTTTTTCTTTACATAGTATATCCTACTCAAGGCTTGTTTCTGAGTCAGCTTTGTGTGAGACTGAGCCAGTTAAAACTAGGTACAAATGTATATGACTAAATAGATGGATGCTTCTGGTACTTCTAACTTCCTGGAAACTCTAAGTTTCTCTTGTTTAAAGGTTTGGTCTTCTCCTCCATAAAGGATGAGTTCATGACTTGGTCTAGGACTCTTGTTGGTGAATTTCCATAGATCAACATGAGAGGCGCCACACCTGAGCAATCCCAGGTCCGTTTGGGGACTGGCAGTGGGGATTGGCAAGGCTCTATCCCACTCCTACCTCAGGGCCTTCTTGTGTGATGGTCCTGTGTGACATCTGTAATCTGCATGTCCCCTGTTTTGTATTTGCGGTTTCTTACAGGACACCCTTGGGCTGCTGGAGCGGCTTTTGTCTGATAGTGCTGCAGAAAACCAAAGAAATACCAAGCACGCTTCCTAGAGAAAGGGAGGGAGCCCATTTATTAACACTAGTGGCCTCGGAGAATAACTTCCAAATCAGCGTGAAGAAACACACAGAGGGCTTTACTTCTTATAACCTTCTGGGGTCTTCATCTTGCAGATATGGTTCTGCCCCCTTTCCTGGGTTTACAGGAAGGCCCCCAAGTGTTGGGGTTCCCCAGGCCATATCTGATGATCTGTTCTGGAGCCAATGATAACGACCCTCTCCTCCCCCCAGGGCAGTGCTTTGTTCATAGTTTTTATGGCCTGACTTGCCTTGCAAGATTGTTTCCTCCTCAATAGCCGGAAGTAGAACTGCCTGATGGTTTATAATCCCCCTACCTCCTCCAAGGGCAGCTCAAGGCTGGTGACAGACTAGCTCAGAAACCCACAAACCCAACTTCACTCACTAAAGCAGCGGTTCTCAACCTGAGGGTCGCGACCCCTTTGGGGGTCAAACGAGCCTTTCACAGGGGTCGCCTAAAACCATCGGAAAATGTAGTAAAGTAGTTTACTGTTGTCATATGAAGACTGTTACCCATGCTGCACCGTGCTTCAAGACAGTATTTCATTTATTTGTAATTAGAAATAAATATTTCACAATATCTAATTGTGATTAGCACTATGCTTTAATTATGTTCAATTTGTAACAATGAAAATACATCCTGCATATCAGATATTTACATTACGACTCATAACAGGAGCAACATTACAGTTACGAAGTAGCAACGAAAATAATTTTATGGGTGGGGGTCACCACCACATGAGGAACTGTATTAAAGGGTCGTGGCGTTAGGAAGGTTGAGAACCACTGCTCTAAAGTCACTGCAGAGCGCACCTGGGTATTGGGCTGAGGCTGGGACTGTGTCTAAATAGTTCGCTTGTTTCTTCCTCTTACCTTTGGCTGCTGCTTCATGCCAAAATTCCCCTCCCCCCACCTTCTCTAGTCCTGCTTCCCACACCATTTTACCTGTTTTTCTAAATGATCCTCATTTCTGCGTCTGCTTCAGGGAAATCTGACCTGAGACCAATCCCCTTAATTTCAGGAAACTCAGATAGATATGGACCCCAGCGTGGATTTGTCTAAGGAGATGGGAGAAAATGAATGTAGAATAGAGGCAATTATTTGGGTAACAATACAGGCATTATCTCAAAAATTTCCTCTTTTGTGCCCATATTGAATGAAGTCTAGGGTTATTGAATGCACTTAGTAATAACTGAATAAGTCTCCTGCGATATTTATTGTAAAAGGCAATGAGGTGTGTAAGACACAATTTCTTAGACTGTAAGGGGAAAATTTTATTGGATAATAAACAGGCTAGAATTTTATGTATTGCTTAAAAATGAATATATATTGTCCTTATAACTTATAAATATAAAAAAGCTTTATTGAGCCTGATTTATAAATATGAAAAAACTCAAATTTATTGAGCACAATTTACTTAATATATAGGGTGGGGTGGAGCAAGAGAGGCGCTACAATTGCTCATATGAAAAATAACACATTGATTAATGAGTCATAATATCAGTATAAACTTTGGCTTTTGAAAACTCAGAACTGTAAACCTACTTTTGCCACACCCTGTATATTATCACATTAATTTCTCATTGGAAGCAGTTATCATTCTCATGATAAAGAGGAGGTGAATAACAAAAAAAGATACAAGTTTTGCAAAAATACACGTCCTGTGAGACTGATTTCCTGCAGCCTAAATCAAGTGTACCACCAATCCTGAGCTCATTGGCTCGTTATACTATGTATGCCATAGAGTTTTGCTGAGTAGAACACAAGGTAAGGGATATTCAAAAAATAAAATAAATGACAACAATGTTTTCCAAAGTGATTTACTAAGATACTGGATGAAAGACACTTTATGTTTCAGTCCAGTGGTTCTCAACCTGTGGGTTATGACCCCTTTGGGGGTCGAACGACCCTTTCACAGGGGTCGCCTAAAACCAATGGAAAACACATATTTCCCATGGTCTTAGGAACCAACAGACCGCTCCTCCGTGTAGCAAAGTGTAGCAATGTAGTTTACTGTTGTCCTATGAAGACTGTTACCCATGCTACACCACGATTCAAGACAAAATGTCATTTATTTGTCATTAGAAATAAATATTTCACAATATATAATTACATATTGTTTTTGTGATTAATCCCTATGCTTTAATTATGTTCAATTTGTAACAATGAAAATACATCTGGCATATCAGATATTTACAGTTCATAACAGTAGCAAAATGACAGTTATGAAGTAGCAACGGAAATCATTTTATGGTTGGGGGTCACCACCACATGAGGAGCTGTCTTAAAGGGTCGTGGCCTTAGGAAGGTTGAGAACCACTGTTTTAGTCCATTAAACTGGATGGTGCAGCCTTTCCTCCTTGACTTTCAATGCACTTAACCTTGGGGTGTGTGTGTGTCTCCCAGTATTCTCCCCTTTCGTGGCTTTCAGTGTATGGACATCTCATCCTCTGGTCCCCTTCCTCTTCTGGCGCAAAGATCCTGGCAGGCCTGGCAAGTGGACGATATGTTCTGTGACTATTTGACATGGCTTCCATTTTCAGTCAAGCGGTCGCTGTCACTGGTGTGGGTGAAGAGAGCATTAGGTTAGCATCCCAACTTGGCCACCTCCTGGTTATGTGGTCTCGTGTGAGTGAAACTGTGACCCTAAGGTGTTATTGGCTGGAAAGGGGGTGATACAACCCTCAGGAGGGAGTTGTCCTCACAGTTCAGAGGATATGCAGGTGTTTATTAAGAGAAGTAAAAGAAGATGTATTAAGAGAAGTGGAAGAATGTATGCTGGAGCAATGCTATTTATTTCATCTGTACTTCTGATCTCAGAAATGGGCAGTAAATCCTAGTTAGTTGTGCTCTGGGTCCAGGAACAGATGAGGGGTCCTGTGGGAAACGGACAAGGCCCTGGGGATCGCCAGCCGAGGGTGAGGCCACTCCTGCTGAACTTGTTACCCCTTTTGGGGGACAAGCTTTAGGTAAGAGCTGGCTGAGAATTAGCAGAGAGCCAATCCCTGGGTGTCTGAGAATGGTGCGGGCCTTCTAATTTCCCAGGTAGTTACAGTTCTGGAAGTATGGCTAGCCACTGCCCATTATTTGTTGTTGGGGAGTTGGAGTTGGTCCATGAATTGAAGTAATTAAAACAGATACTTGGGATTTTCAATCGCATGTGCAAAATGAAAGTGAGCTTCCTCAGACATATTTTGAGAGGTTTACATTTTTACAGAGATGAAATCTATCTCTCTCTCTCACACACACACACTTTCATTCTCTCTCTCTCCCTCACCTCCCCCCGCCCCCATGTCTTTGATTGTCCATTGAACAAAGGCCAACGTGCAACAAAGAGAAAAAAGGACATGATTTCAACTCCCTTGAAGTCCCAGCCTTTGTGTATTTCCTGGCTTCATGGGAGAAAAACACACAAAACAACTGCAGACTGGGCTCGGCCGTCATGCCTGTGATGTGGAGGTTGCATTGCTCACTTAATAATGCAGAAGAGAGAGAGTCGCTCTTTGTTCTCACTTTCCTGCAGGACAGCCTCAGAGCGGGCCCTAGACAGCCAGGCCCTGCCTTTGATTCCTCTGAAAGGCTGTAATTGGCCAACTTCAGCCCCTTTAGAAACCGCTCTGTGGTCTGGGAGGGCCCCTTCTGAGCACAGCTTTCTGTCAGCTCTGCCAGGACAGGGTCCCGTCGTCACACCCTCGTGGCAGGCTATGTCCATCGGGGTGTCCCGGAAAACCCAGCCTCGGGGACACGTGACACATTGGAGACGCACGTCCATCATTGAATTCTCTTTGCAAAACAGCCTTCAGAGTGAGTCACAGCAGGCGTTTTGCTGCCTGTGCTTCAGACAATTGGTAAAAGATAAGAAATGGCCTAGAGAGCAGAAATCCTGTTTTTAAAAACCCAGGTTGGCCCGGGCCTCCGCGCTTATTTCAAAAGATGTTCTACTTCCAAAACAAAATAGTAATAATAACCCAAGTCTCATGAACCATAACCTTTGTCGAGGATAAATAAGGGGGATCCCCCCACCCCTTGTAATCCCTCATTTCTTTTTTTTAAATATATTTTATTGATTTTTTTCAGAGAGGAAGGGAGAAGGATAGTTAGAAACATCGATGAGAGAGAGACATGCACCAGCCGCCTCCTGCACACCCCCTACTGGGGATGTGCCCACAACCAAGGTACATGCCCTTGACCGGAATCGAACCCGGGATCCCTCAGTCCGCAGGCCGACGATCTATCCACTGAGCCAAACCGGTCTTAGCTAATCCCTCATTTCTTGATGGCACAGTGCTGTTAGCCATCAGATTCTCTGGCAGCTTCTCTAGCACCGCATCACCTTCCTACCTCCCAATATAAATGCCCAGGTAATTTATTCAGACACACCCTTTAGGGTCCTACATGCTTCCTCTTCCTTCTCTCTCTCTCTCTCTCTCTCTCTCTCTCTCTCTCTCTCTCTCTTTCTCTCTCTCTCTCTCTCACCTCTTTAAATTATTCTTTATTGATTTCAGAGAGGAAGGAAGAGGGAGGGAGAGAGAGGAAACATCCATGATGTGAGAGAATCATTGATTGGATGCCACCTACACTCTCCCTCCTGGGGATGGAGCCTGCAATCTGGGCACATGCCCGGACCAGGAATGGAACCCTGACCTCCTGGTTCCTAGCTCCATGCTCAACCACTGAGCCAAGCTGGCCAGGCTTAGGGTTCTTAATGAATGCACGATTTCATCCTGTTCTAATGGAGGTTTTCCTCACTCCCATCACGTTTCCTATCGTCACCACCACACGTTCCTGGGTCTGTGCCGGGACACGGTTAGCATTTCCAGGGGGTAAGCATGCTGGGGATGATCTTACCTTCTTCACAACTGCCCTGGTTCATGAATGACCAGCGACGTAGGCTTTTTCCCGGGAAAGAAGGCCCTGGCTTATGGCAGCCAACCCTGATCCCTCATCCAGCTTACACACCCCCACTTCCAGGAATGACAGTGGCCAAATAAACAGAACTCCACCTGCTCCCGCACACAGCGGAGCGATGAGCGTTGACCTCGGTGAGTGGTGTCACCACAAGGCCGAGGAGGAAATTGCTGGAAGAGGCTGGAAATCACAACGAATCTCCCGGCCTGTGAGTCAGGCCAGGTATCCCTGTTAAGATATTCTATAGAAGGCCATTAGTGGAACCACAGGGAGAGGGAAGTCGGCGGACAGGCAAGAGGGGTCATTGGTGAAGGGAGAGAAGGAGATGCGTGGAGATCAGTTTTGACATCAGTAAGTGGCAGTAAGTGAAGATGCTCTCGGGGCCATGTTTGTAAGCAGGGGACAGGTAATTGCCTCTAATAGATGCCCAGGGTTGTCGCTCTCCCTGGGCCGGGTGCCCTTTCCCTTTGTCACTGCCTCCTTTGGAGGGTTTTGAGATGTGTCTTATTCTCTCTCTTGTCCCAGTCACTCCTTTCCCCGGCAGGAAGGAACACAGCTCCTTTACAATACATGTCTCGTTTCTTTTGCATCTGCCATATAAATCCCCCGGGCATTCATTCAGACACACCCTGCTGGGGCCTGCGACGAGGATACAACTTGCCTTTGCACCCCCATATGTTCGGTGGGGGGAAATAGCAAAGAGAACCGAGGCTTGCTAAAATCCCAACATGCATTAGCCACTGTATCAGGTGCTGTTCATTGGATCATCTGTTATCTTATCCATCCCCCACAACAGGAGATTCCAAATTCTGGAATGTAGACTAACTTAAAGGTTAAAGGTATTGGTTCACATTTATACAACTCTTTTGGGGCGGGGCTTTTATTATTATTAATAGCCCTTTTCTTAGGGCTTTTATTATTTAATTTATTGAGGTGTCACTGGTTAATATCATACAGGTTTCAGCTGTGGGTTTCTATGTTACAAGATCTGTATGTGGCACTGTGTGCCCACCACCCATTTTGTGTCCCACCTTCTGCTAATTAAGAAACCCAATTCCAGGGCGTTTAATATATGCGATTACCTGTTCTGAGCATGAGTGAGGATGCGGTCTTTTTACGTTTTTCTCATCTGCCACACTCAGGGTTGACTTGTTTTTGGGCTGGCTGTTTTAAGAAGGCGGCAGCAATGTTAAATGGGGATTGAGCCAAGACCAGTTTGGCTCAGTGGATAGACCATTGGCTTGCGGACTGAAAGGTCCCAGGTTCGATTTCGGTCGGGGGCATGTACCTTGCTTGCAGGCACATCACTGTGGGGTGCGCAGGAGGTGGCTGACCGATGTCTCTCTCTTAGATGTTTGACTATCTCTCTCCCTTCCTCTCTGTAAAAAATCAATAAAATATATTTTAAATGGGGATTGATAAGATAGTCTTTCTCTGGAAGCTCTGGCATCTTTTCTCGTTGGAGAGATTATCACAAGCATGTTATTGAACCAATTGTTGGCAAAACAAATCAGAACATGATAAACGACTTCCACCAATAAAGGGGAACTTCCTTAGAGAAAGACGGGGCTTCTTGAGGGAGGAAAGCTATCTGGGGGGGAATGGGATTTGATAAGGGGGAAAGCAGCCAACAGTGTATTCTAGAATCAGTGATTCTTTTGACACTCATGATGTGGAGCATCTCATGATGGTACAGCCTATGGAAACTTCAAAAACAGAGAGGAAGGGAGAGGGATAGAGAGAAACATAGATGAGAAAGACATCAATCAGCTGCCTCCTGCATGCCCCCTACTGGGGATGTGCCCACAACCAAGGTACATGTCCTTGACTGGAATCAAACCTGGGACCTTTCAGTCTGTAGGCCGACGCTCTATCTACTGAGCCAAACCGGTTTCAGCTAGCATCCTTCTTCGTTAGGATTTCCCCCTCAGCGGTTTTTCCCCATTCCACATGATGGTTACAAGCAAGGGTTTGCTGGGAAGTGTGGGGAGAGGGGCCTGTGGTTACGGAATTCTAAGTCACCACCTCGGCCCATTAAAGATCCGGGAATCCGTACATGACAATGTCATGCCTCTCAGGCTGTGTGAATCGACTTCAATGCTTCATGGTTTGCTGGACACAAACATAACTAGTCCAAAGCTTGCTCACGAAAAATAAAAACTTTATTGGATTGAACAGAAATATATATGGAGCAGCCAACATACAGTATGTGGCTGACCGCGGACAGTGCAGTCCCTTCTGCTCAGCTCTGGTGACATCTGAAACGTCTCGGCCCTCGCTGCTCTGTTTGTGGTAGTCCAGGAGCTGACTGTGGAATGCAGAGAATCCCCCGGAGGCCAGCTGGTTTCTTGGCTTTGAGTTTAGGTAGAAATCCAGCTTCATGAACCTGTGATGGGTTTATAGTTCTGTCTCTTCCTTGGGATGAAGGGTCTGGTTATTTTCACCTTGAAGGACCAAACTGTGCCATTAAAACTGATTCCCAGTCTGAACTTGGCCCGTCATGCCTTAGTCAGCAGGAATGAATGCAGGTGGAAGGTCAACTCCAAGCTGGACTTCAGACACTGTCAAAAGACAAACACAATGAGGATCGGGTTTATCTGTGTGAGAACTTGAAGATCAAGGGAAGTTCCTCCCATCTTACAGATTCTGTTCTCATTTGTAATGGAAGAGAATTGCCCCATTCTTACATTTATAAAACTGTAATGCAGCGGTTCTCAACCTGTGGGTTGCGACCCCTTTGGGGGTCGAACGACCCTTTCACAGGGGTCGCCTAAGACCATTGGAAAATGCAGATATTTACATCACGATGCATAACAGTAGCAAAATTTCATGGTTGGGGGTCACTGTATGCAAGGATCGCGGCCTTAGGAAGGTTGAGAACCACTGCCGTAATGCATTTCTCATGGCTGTGGACTCTTGATATCTGGGTACCGTGGTAAGAAGTGACAACTTCAATGTAGCAAGTGGAAAGTACCCAATACACTTGGGTTTACATTTTCACTATTTTATTTCTTAGTGGCTCCTTGATGTGAGGACAGGGGTACCTAACTGTTAGGGGTGCTGTGCCGATCATTCATAAGGCAAGGCTTTAATGTAATGATCAGAATACACAGCATATCTGACACGTCAAAGAATTCATGAGTAAAAAGAAGGTATAATTTCGTGTGCTAGTCTGGCGGCTGTCTGGTCTCCTAGCTCCATCTAGCCCTTCCCCTGCAGGCTCCCTTTCTCCTCCAGGGGCTGGCCTCGGCCTCATTCCAGTCTGTGGAAACCTGTATGAAAAGCAGTGAAAACATGTCCCTGGTCGGTATGGCTCAGTGGTTAGAGCTTTGGCCTGCGCACCAAAGGGATGTGGGTGCAATTCTTTTTCTTTTTTTAATTTACTGATATTTTTACAGAGAGGAAGGGAGACGGATAGAGTTAGACACATCAATAAGAGAGAGAGACATGGCTCAACTGCCTCTTGCATGCCCCCTATTGGGGATGTGCCAGCAACCAAGGTACATGCCCTTGACTGAAATCAAACCTGGGACCTTTCAGTCCACAGGCTGATGCTCTATCCATTGAGCCAAACCGGTTTCAGCATGGGTTCAATTCTTGATCAAGAGTGTGCACCTGGGTTGTGGGTTCAATCCCATCCCCAGGTCAGGACACTTGTCCTGGTGGCAACTAAAGGATGCCTTTCTCTCTCTCTGCCCCCCACCGCCCACCTCCCACTCTCTTAAAAATGGAAACAATATCCTGGCCCAATAAACAAACGGAAGGCAAAACCAAGGGCAACATGTGATCTCCCAGTGGACTCTGGGACCAGCGAGAGGACCTTAGTGGTGAAATCCAAGCAAAACCTGGAGATGTGTTAGTGCTAATCTTACGTTAACCCCAGGGAAAACTTGGTGAAGTGTATGTGGAAACCCTACCTGCTTACCATCTTGGATTTCTTTTTCCCTGTAAATTTCAAATTATCCAAAATAATGCAACATCGGGATGCGTATCTGCCCTCATCAGGAGGTCTCTGAGAAGCCTGTTTCCTCCTGGCTCTGGGTCCCCGTGAATGTCAAACCTGTCACCCTTCTCTGAAATAAGGTAACACGGCATCTTTCTTTTAAGCTAGCGATGGTAGGCGCTTCCTTCTATCGCTAATACCTGGCGTGCCTTATGGTTAGCTACTTGGCTTTCCAGGTGATCACCAACTGCGAGTCGTTGCCTCTGTTCTTTCTGTTTGAGAAATGCATAGTGTTATTTTTCTTGATTGGATCTTGGCTTATACACTTAGAGAAAGCGCCTCTCTACCCAGGAAAGCTTTGTGGGATTTGGCATTATTGATCAAATGAGTGGTAAGTCACAAAACACCAATTGGTAGAAGTAAGGTCACTCGTTTATTTTCTGTCTGATCTCTATCCAAGGTGACTCTACCACTACCCAGGCAGTGATTTTCAACTTTTTCCAATCTCACGGCACACGTAAACTAAGTACTAAAATCTTGGCAATCTTATTATAAAGATAGGTTATGATTTGGGTTCATTAACAGTCCACACAACACTAACCATCCAGTGTGATTTATTTTTTATTTTTAAAATGTATTTTATTATTATTTTTTTTTAGAGAGGAAGGGAGTTAGAAACATCAATGAGAAACATTGATCAGCTGCCTCCTGCACACCCTCTACTGGGGATGTGCCCAAAACCGAACCTGAGACCTTTCAGTCTGCAGGCTGATGCTCTTTCCACTGAGCCAAACCAGTTTCAGCTATTATCATTTATTTTTATTTGACAATTTAGCCGGTGCCCTTAACTAAATAATCAGGTAAACCATGGATTCCATAGCGGTCCCAACAACTTGGACACTGAGATTTTACATATCTGTTTTTTTGTTTTTGGAGGGACTCTAAGCTGTGGGTAAATCATGTCCACTCCGAAAATTAAGTCCTTACAGAAAAAAATATAGGCCAACTCCTCCAGCAAATGGATCAGAGAGAATGTTATCTCTAGTTTACTTAGACATACACATTGTTTTAATGCAGGGTTTCTCAAAGGAGCTTTTAAAATATGGATACAAAAATGTTATGGATGATAGACACTATTTGGTGTCATTGGGGAGATGCAGGCTAGGTTATGAAGTGTATTATGAACGGGGAGTTAAGAATGGCAGTCACATCTCTTAATGTTAGCTGTTTTGTAAGAAGAGAAAAACAAACATAAAATGCACCAACAGGGTATCCCTGGCCCCATTGAGGGGTACTCTTAATAGCTGCCAAGCCAAAACCGGTTTGGCTCAGTGGATAGAGCCTCAGCCTGTGGACTGAAAGTTTCGATTCCGGTCAAGGGCATGTACCTTGGTTGCGGGCACATCCCCAGTAGGAGGCGTGCAGGAGGCAGCTGATGGATGTTTCTCGCTCTCTATCCCTCTCCCTTCCTCTCTGTAAAAAATCAATCAAATAAAATTAAAAAATAGCTGCCAAGACCCAAGTCCTCTGGGAAACATCCATGGAGTGGCTCCTCCTCCTCCAGGAGACGAACTTCAACACTGCGGTCTCCGTGACCTGGACCCTTTCCTACTATTCTGGGATCTCTAAAGACAGACTCGGGGGAATGATGATTAATCACACAACACACAGTCCCTTTGGCTTCCTGGAAAGCTCACTGAAAGAGCTTGCACATTCTCTTCCTCTTAGCTTAATATAGTCAATTAAAAATGTAATAAGACTGTTCCTTGATGGGCATGCACTCTGATCCAGAAGAGTTAGCTAGAGGAATTTCTTACTCAGAGATATCAGGGTAAGGCAGTTTGTGTTCTCCCCATCAAGGGAGGAGATCTACATGAAGATGAGATATTTCCAAGACTTTCATGTGGACAAGAGAAAGAGGACACTAACCAGATACAGTGGTACCTCGAGATATGGGTTTAATTCGTTCCGTAACCTTGAGGCGTGGGAAACAGACGCTCGAGTCATGGTAAACTGGTGGGTCGAGTGCAGCCGACCGATCCGCGCAATGACTCCTATCTCAAATGTTGCTCGTATTTCAAAGCCAAAATCGCTCGCTCTATGGCTCGTATCTCAAAAAAATCTCGTATGTTAGGGCATGCGTATCTCGAGGTACCACTGTACTGCCAGTGCCTTCATATGATCCTCTCTTCTTCCTCTTTTTATTGATCTTAGAACCTGACACATTCTTTCTGTTTACATATACTGGTACATAGCTTCATCTATTTCCAACTTCTTATTGGGCACTGTGCCCATCTGGTGATGATTTAATGAGATTTTAATTTTATTGTCATTCTACTGTTGCTACACCCTACTGATGTTGTTGCTATGGAAGTGAAAATGCCATAAATCTATGCATTGAGCCAAGGGCACTATTTGTGGTTTGATGGTTCACACTGCTAGGTTCCTAGAGTTCTGGGATCAACGTTCATCAGAGAAATCCCGATTATCCTTGTCATGGCCTTATTCTTTCCTCTGGTGCCTGCAACCAATTTTCCAATTGGGGAGAAAGGCGAGTGGTTAGGAGGATTCGACCAGCAGCACAACTCACTGCTGCCTGTACTCTTACCTTAGCTAAGAGCACCCCGTTATGGAGAGAGCTTATGTTTGGAAATCAGAAGGTGCTAGTTGTTATGGCCTTAGAAATGGGACCTAGAGTAGTGGTTCTCATCCTGTGGGTCGTGACCCCTTTGGGGGTCCAACGATCCTTTCACAGGGGTCTCCTAAGACTATTGGAAAACACCTATTTCCCATGGTCTTAGGAACCAACACACCGCTCCTCGGTGTAGCAAAGTGTAGCAATGTAGTTTACTGTTGTCCTATGAAGACTGTTACCCATGCTACACCACGATTCAAGACAAAATTTCATTTATTTGTAATTAGAAATAAATATTTCACAATATATAGTTACATATTGTTTTTGTGATGAATCCCTATGCTTTAATTAGGTTCAATTTGTAACAACGAAAATACATCCTGCATATCAGATATTTACATACTGTTTATTTTTGTTGCTACTTCATAACTGTAATTTTGCTACTGTTATAATTTTATGGTTGGGGGTCACCACCACATGAGTAGCTGTCTTAAAGGGTCACGGCCTTAGGAAGGTTGAGAACCACTGATCTAGAGCAAGTCACTGACTCCTAGTTTGATTTGTGAAATAGGGTGAGACTTCACAGCTGTCAGTGGATTAAGTAAAGGTAATTTATAACAAATACTTGGTACAGTGCTTGAGATATAGTAGGCATTCAATCATAATTTCCTGCCCTTCATATACAACTGTAGTAAGAACCAATGCTGGGAGCCAATCTACACAAATTTAACTCCCTAATTGGTCTAATAACCTACTGGACTGTTCCTGAATGGAGAAATGAGTTTATGGTTTCAATGTGACTGCCCATACGACCATTTCTTTCAGGAATTGTCCTTCTCTTTATATTCCCAATTAAGCTATCTATTCTTATGTAGGTCATAGGGCAGGCATAATCACTGTTATTGAAAATTTCTATAACTGGTTTGATAACACTTAGGGCTTAGAAAGTATAGAGTTTAAGGGGCTAAGCTTTAGGCTCTATCATATTTATTTCTTCATTAATTCACTTGGATCTTTAACAAATATTTTTGAGCAATTTCAATAGGAGAAAATCCATATGTATTCAGAGGAGAAAGTGCAGGATTTGAAATGTAAGCTAGCTGGATTCATATGTTGCTTTAATCTAAGGAAACAGATTCAATCCCTTGAGCATCAGTTCCTTAGATTAAACAAGAAGAATTAGAGATATTGTATTTACATATTTCACAACATCTGGCACATGGCATGTGCTTAGAAAAATGCTGTTTCTCTTTCTTTTTGCTGTGATTTTCTGGCTAATGTGAAATAGATGGGCCATATTTAAAATGACTACAAAAGCTCTTCATTTTACCATTATGAAAATCAGATGAAAACACCATTAATTTTGTACTCTATAATTACTATAATTAATCCCCTCTAAGTATTAACAAGGGACCATGGCTTCAATGACCCTGACTACAGATGTATCAAGAGAGGTCTTTGGCCTCCCATATAGCAGGTGTATATTTGTATGTAATGAGATTACTTCTGAAGCACTTAGAAAGGAGAAGGCAGTTGAAATTTGGCAGTTGAGTCACTTTTGAGACCTCTGTGTCCACAGAGAAAGGATCATCATGATGTAATGAGTAGAGGAAACTTACGGTCTTCTCTCCGATGGAGAGAATCAGAATCACGGTAACAGCAGAGAGATGCATGACATAATTATCTTAGCTTTCAAAAGACGATATCACTGATTTAAAAACAAAAACAGCAGCCCAGCTGTGTGGCTCTGTGGTTGAGCACAGACCTATGAACCAGGAGGTCACCATTCAACTCCTGGTCAGGGCACCTGCCTGGATTGTAGGTTCAATCCTCAGTAGAGGGTATGCAGGAGGCAGCCAATCAACAATTGTCTCTCATCATTAATTTTTCATCTCTTCCTTTCTGAAATCAATAAAAATATAAAACAGCAATAAAACTAACACATTAGAATTATTGACTTTGGAGGTCTCACCAGTCTGCCTATAGTTGTTGTTGTTTTTATCCTCATCTGATGATAAAATTGACTTTAGAGAGAGAACTATCAATGTGAGAGACGCATTAACCAGTTGCCTCTCTTATGCTCCACAATCTGGGTATGTGCCCTTACCAGGAATTGAACTTGTCACCCTTTGGTGTACAGGACAATACTCCAACTGACTGAGCCGCACAGGCCAGAGGAGTCAATAATTTTTTCAATGTCTCTCCTAAGATATAAAGATCTGACAACTTGGGGGGGGGGAGGTATTTGGATATATTGCACCTATATTTGAAGACTGTTTTGTTTTCAAAGTATGGAAGAGGATATGTTGTATATGCCTACTGCTCCAGACTCTGATTTAGAGATGTTGGTGGCATTTGGGCACAAAAATAGAAACAACTCTATTATATGTAGGTACTTGAATTACACAGGGTGGGGCAAAAGTAGGTTTACATTTGTGAGTATGGGACAGTTTATTTTTGCAGTATTACTTGTAAGCGTTGTATTATTTTCGATACAACTGTAAACCTACTTTGCCTCACCCTGTGTAGGATAGATACTTGTTCAGGTGAGTGAGGAAAGAACTGAAAAGCTAAACAGAACAGTGAAAAAATGCAGAACCAGCCAGAGCAATGGTGGGGGTTTTCAGTGTGAAAAGCAATCCTCGAAGGAAGGCCTCCCTGTTGGGGGTAAGAAATACATAATCTCTCTTTCCCTGCCAAAGGTCTACCAAAGTGTCTATGGAATGAGGAAGACCAGAAGCTAGAGAAAAGGGGATTCTGGGAAGTGTGGTTTCCTGAATAAGAGAACAGAACAATAAAAGGGGAGATAATAGGTTGGAAAGTGGTGGGGCCCTTTCTAGAATATGCTGGATGCTCCGGGCCACTCTGAGCGTGGGACTCATAATCAAAGTGTTCAAGGCTATGTTGCCATATGCGGGTGTAAAGCAAGGATGCGGTAAGCTATCCACTGCAAAAGCATGCCCTTCTCTAACCCTAGTATTGAGGTCACTAATGGGCACAAAGCCTCTTCTGCCTGAGCTTGTACAGTGGTACCTCGAGATACGAGTTTAATTCGTTCCGTAACCTTGAGGCATGGGAAACAGAGACGCTCGAGTCGAGGTAAACTGGTGGGTCGTGTGTATCCGGCCGATCTGAGCGATGACTACTATCTCAAATGTTGCTCATATTTCAAAGCAAAAATTGCTCGCTCGACAGCTCATATCTCAAAAATCTTGTATGTTAGGGCACTCGTATCTCGAGGTACCACTGTATATAAGTATGTGACCACCAGCCAGAAAAGGCCACTCCTATATAAGGCTGGACTGCTGAGGTTGAGGATACTGTAGGTGAGGCTGCAGCTCTAAGGATGCCTCCTGTATGGCTCCTACATGAGAGGCTGATGCTGCTTTGTAGGAAAGAGGTATTATTATCCAGCTAGTGTACGGCTACTGTATGGGACTTTAAAGAACCTTTTTGTCTAGTACAGCGGTTCTCAACCTGTGGGTCGGACCCCTTTGGGGGTCGAACGACCCTTTCACAGGGGTCGCCTAAGACCATCAGAAAACACCTATTTCCCATGGTCTTAGGAACCAACACACCGCTCCTCGGTGTAGCAAAATGTAGCAATGTAGTTTACTGTTGTCATATGAAGACTGTTGCCCATGCTACACCACGATTCAAGACAAAATTTCATTTATTTGTCATTAGAAATAAATATTTCATAATATGTAATTACATATTGTTTGTGATTAATCCCTATGCTTTACTTATGTTCAATTTGTAACAATGAAAATACATCCTGCCTATCAGATATTTACATTACAGTTCATAACAGTAGCAAGATTACAGTTATAAAGTAGCAACGGAAATAATTTTATGGTTGGGGGTCACCACCACATGAGGAGCTGTCTTAAAGGGTTGCGGCATTAGGAAGGTTGAGAACCACTGGTCTAATAGCTAATAGCTCCTTCTTAGCAGTGGCTTCTTGGACTGCAATAAAGACTTTCTGATATACTCACAACTTCTCCGCCTTCTACTACTTCTGTCTTCTACTACCTGATGCCCAAGGGGGTCCAGTCCCTGGCAGAGGGCTTCGGACCCAACAAAAAAGGACACAGACAATTTACTGGCCCTCTGTCTATTCCTGTCAAAATTCCAATCGCTCTTCGTTTTCCGTTATTAGTGTTTCAGTTATTGCATAGCCTTATCTCCTGCATGTCTCTCTTGCAAATTACCCCCAGCATTACTCATAAACAGTCTTTCGTGATAGTTTGGAACCATCGTATGTGCTTTTTTACATCCTGAGGTGCAGGGTTCTGCAGATAGGAGACTTCCGGTTAGAATTGTCTTTTATCAAAGGACATACCCTCTGTGTTGAGGCCATAATCCATCCCATAAACATGCGGGGTGCTTGTAAATAACTCACCTTGTGGGTTGTCTGGTGTGCTCAATTAGTCCTGTAGTGAGACTGATGGCCTTCTAAGGCAGCAACTGCCTGATTCATCAGCAACGGGGATTCCTGTACCTGGGACATGTGGAGACTCAATACATACATGTAGAATGAATGGCTAAACAATTAAGTATAAAATGAATACGTTTGGAAGTCCTCACTATCTTCTCTTCAAAAAATCTCCTTTCTTTTTTATCCAACTCCATGCAATGTGTTCTAATTATAATACAATACGTGTATGCGAACTCTTGATAATTGGCATTATAAAAGTGCATTTTCTGGATCCCAGTATATTTTGGAAGTTTTCCCTTAAAAGCTGAATGTTATATATCCACTGACAGCTGTTGGTCTTTTGACTACAACAGTAATTCAACATGGGCTGTGATCACTCTTACATTCTATTCCCATAGAATCCAACACTGTCTGAAAAACTGATTCATGTTTATGTCTCTCTCCACCTGGAATTCATGTCAACAGACAACGTAGAACTCAAATTCGTGGCTAACTTCTCTCTTACAAACTAATAAGCTTAAGCAAACATGAGGAAGCAACTGAGATGACATTTAAGTCAATCACCTCATTAGCAGCCAGCTTTTATAAGAGCATGATATTTATAGAAAAAAAATAACTTTTCAGATCCAACATCAAATTTAATTGTCTGGGGGTCTTCGGCATCAGATAAAATTTCCCCTTAGGTGGCAAGTCCATGTTTTCCACTAGAAAATATCAAAGAAAGTTAATACTCACTGTTGGATTGTGTTTCGCTTTCTTCTGTTCTCCTTTTGCCAGGTTAATGCTTATAGGCAAACAATCCTGGCACCGCTGAAATCAAAGCGTTCTATAAGAATAAATAACCTCTAAGATAGATGTTGAAAAACTTGCAATTAAAATTCCTAAGACTTTATTTTAGTGAGTGCTTAAGGTCTTCCATAGTTGGCTAACTGTTTCTCCTTGATTTAATAGGTGGCTATTTCTCCATGATTTTCCAATATCTGAAATGGCAATCCAGTATCCATTAAATTACATTCTATTCTCTTTCAGTTATTTGAGAATATGTTGTCTTAGCCCATTCAGGATGCTGTAACAAAAATGCCAAACACTGAGGGGCTTGCCAAAGAAAATTGTTTCTCATAGTCCTGGAGGCTGGGAATTCAAAGATATCAAGTCTCTGGCAGACTCAGTGTCGGGTGAGGGTCTCTTCCTTCACAGATGGCATTTTGCTATAACCTCTTAAGGCAGAAAGGGTTAAGGTACTTCCTCAAGCCTCTTTTATAGGCACTAATCTCATTCATGAGGGCTCCCCCTTTCATGACCTAATCAGCTCCCCAAGTCCCCGCTAGGTCACCTTGGGGATTAGAATTCCAATATTCAGTGCAAACTTGGTGGGAACGTGTTCAGCCTATGGCGAGGACATGCAGTGCTCTTCCACATCTTCTTAGAAGAGAAAAAATTACACATGGAACAGAAATATGTGGAGTCCTTTCCTTCAAGGCTTGTGTAGGTTTCTCTTACCACTTCCTTTCTATTGCTTTCAGAATTATATGTCTTAAAAAATGAGTTGTATCCAAAGAAAGAATTTGCTATTGGGGATAGTGAACACACAACACAGTGTACAGGTGCTGTTACAGAATTGTGTACCTGGATCATTTTGTTAGCCAGCGTCACCCCAATAAGTCCAATTTGCTTGTGGTGATAGCTGCACAACACTGTAAAAAAAAAAAAGAATTTGTTAATGAAGGGGGGAAGAAAAGCAATAGGTCACCCTCTATTTTCCTCTTAAAAAAAAACCCAAAAAACACAATATTTCAAAACACCTTTGAAGCATATACTGGCAAGGCCAATGACAACTTTTCACAAAAATGGAAAGGGAAATGCAGGGGCTGTAATACTGAGTGTGTGTGGGCACAGTCTGGAGCAGTGGTTCTCAACCTTTCTAATGCCGAGACCCTTTAAGACAGCTCCTCATGTGGTGGTGACCCCCAACCATAAAATGATTTCCGTTGCTACTTCATCACTGTCATTTTGCTACTGTTATGAACTGTAATGTAAATATCTGATATGCAGGATGTATTTTCATTGTTACAAATTGAACATAATTAAAGCATAGGGATTAATCACAAAAACATTATGTAATTACATATTGTGAAATATTTTTCTAATTACAAATAAATGAAATTTTGTCTTGAATCGTGGTGTAGCATGGGTAACAGTCTTCCTATGACAACAGTAAACTACATTGCTACACTTTGCTACACCGAGGAGCGATGTGTTGGTTCCTAAGACCATGGGAAATAGGTGTTTTCCGATAGTCTTAGGCGACCGCTGTAAAAAGGTTGTTCGACCCCCCAAGGGGTCACGACCCACACGTTGAGAACCACTGGTCTAGAGCTTGTTTTGAAGCCCTGGCTAAAGGCTGGTTAACTCCCCAAACTGAGCAACAGAGTTAGGCCATACCCCCACCCACTTCCCTTATGTGGCTCTCACACTGGAGCCACAGGTATGGCCTCGTGGCCTCCAAAATGATTGGAGTCCGTCAATCCTGAACTCGCTTGCCCTGCCTCTCCCTTCCTAGCCCTTAGGAGCCACAATAAAGCTGCTTGCCCACCATCCCCCTCCCTCCTGACCCAACTGGGTCTTCCCTTGAGTGACCCAGTAGGAAACTCCTTTCTCCCCAAGAAACAGTGAGCAAAATAAAACTGTGAAGTTCTTTCTTGCTTTTCTCTCTTGACCTATGTCTGATCTCGCCAAACTCACCTCAGGTATTCAAGTTAAAATAGGAACCCTAGAATTCTGGGGAGAGAGAGCTTCCTGTGAGAAATAACCCATCTCAATGCAGATGTCATTCAATATGTATTTCCTAGGTGACATATCCTGACTGATGTTGGAAGGAAAGTGGGGGTTAAAAAAGAGTATGCATGAGAGAGAAGAGAAATGAAGCAATTTTTATACCAATGGAGCATGAAGTTTACTTTGTTTCATGTTCTTTGATGAGGAGAATAAAAAGGAGAAACATACTAGTATTTCAGGTGCACTGCCGAATGCACCATGAACCATCCATTCTTCTGCTGGGAAGAGGGGCAGTCTTGACATTTCTCCAAAGTGAAAGTAATCCCTAGGAGCAGTGGTTCTCGACCTTTCTAATGCCACGACCCTTTAATACAGTTCCTCATGTGGTGGTGACCCCCAACCATAAAATTATTTTTGTTGCTACTTCATAACTGTAATTTTTCAACTGTTATGAATAGTATCTGTGTTTTCCAATGGTCTTAGGCGACCCCTGTACAAGTGTTGTTCGACCCCCAAAGGGATCTCGACCCACAGGTTGAGAACCACTGTCTGGGAGAAGAATAGGGTTACATTCAATTGATTATCCCAAAGCAAATCAATAGCAGGTGTGTAATGTTACCTGCATATGAGATTACAAAAATAAAGCCAAATGTTCACTTACTTACATTTCTGACTGGGTGAGGGCGTCTCTCCTTCCCTTTGTGTTGAATAAGTGATGCCGCCCGTTCTCCATATTGAGATCAGCGAAGTTCATCCGGATCTAAAGGCCAAAAGTAATGTGATTAAGACTGAATTGAAGTAAGAATTAAAACCCTATATAGCCTGAAACAGGATAACAAGCCTTGAAAAATACTCGGCATTATCTCCTGGGCAAGGAACAAATAATTCACCTAATTTGTTCCCTATTAAGACTCGATTACTTCTGAGCCGTAGGCACAATGGGGTGGTGGTGTGAGAGGAACTATTATTCCTTCTTCTTTTTTCTTCCTCTACGTTTTGTAGAGGAAGGTAGTGTTTAAAGGCTCAAGGCAGAGGGGCGAGGCGATTCTGACTAACCCTTCCCCTAGGTACCTAGACAAACTGAATTGAAGTTATTGGGGAAATACCAAGTGGGGAAAGGAAGGAATCTACATTGAGATGGGAGAGCAGGTCTTGAGAGCTGAGGCTAGCATTTTGTTTTTTGGAAATTCTCAGAACCTCCATCATCAGCTGAGAGGCCAACCTCAGCTTGCTTTCACCAGCCTCGCCTGGGTAGGCAAGAACCAGGGTGTGGGCCTGGCAGTGCCATCATGATGGCAGATGGGCCATCCAAGAGGACACTATCAGTGAAAGACAATGGGGATACACCAGTTTGGAGATCATGTGACAATCAGATTTGTCACCTACCATCTTAATTGGATTAGAATAATTTGGAATTACAAGTCCACAGGCCAGTTGCTAGCTAGAAACAAATGATCAGCTCCCCCTAGAAAAACATGTCAGCATCCGCAATGATTAAACTTCTTTTATAATAGTTGCATTATTATGTTCAGCACTGAACTTGCTTTAGTCAAAAAAGTTCAGCTATGTATCTGAGTTGCCCTACATATAAGAATGCAAGTAAGTGTGCAGTAACTGTAGAAATATTTGTAAGCAAAAGTACTTTCCCCCCTCAAATCTGTTCAATCATATAGCCCTGTTCTAGAGACAGGTTATAGGAAATTTGTCTGTTTAAATGGCAAAGAAAAATCAGACATGATTTTGGATATATATTTATATATCCAGCAAATTTATATAAAATATTTCTCTATAATTTGAAGATGAGCCTTATAAGTTACATATTAATAGACTAAATATTCTAATAAAGCATTGTAAGTGTCCTCCCAGGTGAAAAATATTAGAGTGAGTGGTATAGTAGATGGTCAAGGAAAGAAGGCTGCAATGGATAGACAAAATCTGGGAGGGATCAGAAATCAGAAACAGAATAGGCAGCTTTATCCCAATACTTCCCTCTCCCCTGCATCCATGCTCTTCGCTCCCATGTTTTGCAGTCCCTCCCCCTCCAAAGCTAGGATGTATTTCCCTGTCTTACTTGGGTTTAAAGGTGCTTGTTTGCTCTTGAACTTTGGCCTCTTGACTTCTGCCATCACCATGAGAAGCTGTTTCTTAGACTAGCACCTGCCCCTTCAGGCTGGGCCACAGAAAAACACACAGGGACGACAGCCACCAGCAGGACTCAGGGTAGCCAAGCCTGCCCAGCGAGCCAGGAGAGTGTATGATGGTTAAGTGAGGGAGCTTTGGGGTAGATTTTTAGGTGGCAAGATCCTGGCATTCGCTTACGTATTAGCATAGTAACATGTTCTTTTATGTATATCGTAAAGCTTTCAAATCAGAGATCTCATTACAACCCACCAGTATTTGACTCAGGCCAGAAATCACGGCATTGGTTGGTTTCAGAGATGCATGAACTGAATCTCGGCTCTGTGGCTCAGCCCCCAAAGACTATGTGAGAGCCAGGATCCAAAGCCAAGGTGCCTCTCAGGTTCTTGCAATTTCTCACTCTAGACATTTTTCTCCGAAATTGGGACAAACAGAGGAAAATGCCATAGTGATGCAATCTATTCATTCCCAAATCAGATTAAATTTTTTTTGAGTAGATGGATGAACTTATTTTGTTTGCCTGTCCCCATTCACCATTTTCCTGTCTACAAAAAAGGCCACGAAGAAATGCGTTAGGAACTAAGGAATGGGGAGGAATGCAGAGAAGAACATCAACACCCAAACCGAGTGGGACAATCCAGAGAGCGAACAATCAGCCCTTCATTGACAGCACGTGTGTAGACTGAGATGCCTCCCTCGTAGCGAGGCAGTAGGCAGTGATTAATGACTCGAGGAAATCAGTGCCGAGTTCTTCCTGCTCTCGGAACTGTGCCCTGAATATAAAACTCGGCTGGAACAGGTGACATGTTGCCATGGGTTCCAAGGAGCAGACAGGAGAAATCGCCCATCAGCCAACAGTTTATTCCCAGAGACAGAGAGAGATGGTGACGAGGCAGTGTCACGGGAGAAGGCAGTGAGGGCTTTCTCCTTCTTCTGTCTGTCTGGAGAACAGGGAGCCAGACACCGGTTTTATGATCTGAGCTCCCGAGGAAGACAAAACGCAATAATTAGGAAATCCAAAGACTGTCATAAAAGACAATAGGAAGCAGGAAGCTGAACAATTACTGCAAGTGCGGTAAAAGCTCAGCCTGGGACTTCGGCGCTTTAAATATTTGGGGGGGGGAATGAAGAGTTATCTCGGGAAAGGGGAAACATGAAACTGCTAAAGTCTGCTCGTATTTTTTTTTAATTGTTAGTGTTTAAATCAAACCATTGGGAAAATGTCTCGGTGTTCTAGCTCGTTGAACTTGAATTTTACACCCACCGAGGTCACCCTGGTCATGGGTGCCTGTGCTGTGGCTACCGGTGAGTGTGTGTGTGCTCACCTGTCCGTGCTCACCTCTCCATGCTCTGACGGAATGAGCGATAGACACACTCACGTCACCTCCTTGAAGCTGCAGACCACTTGATCCACACTCGGCGCAGTCACATTCTAGAAAACACAAGCAAGAAGGCAGATGTGAGAAGTCAGCTCCAGTGTTTTATTTGTATATCTTTTTTAAAAAAATATATTGATTTTTTTTTTTTACAGAGAGGAAGGGAGAGGGTAGAGAGTCAGAAACATCCCTGAGAGAAAAACATTAATCAGCCGCCTTCTGCACACCTCCCACTGGGGATGTGCCCCCAACCAAGGTACCTGCCCTTGACCGGAATCAAACCTGGGACCTTTCAGTCCACAGACTGTCGCTCTATCCACTGAGCCAAACCGGTTTCGGTTATTTGCATTTCTTGAGTGTTAAAATGATTCGCTACATCATAATCCCCACTCCGGCCCTGGCCAGTATGGCTCACTTGGTTGAACATCATCCCATGCACCCAGAGGTCATCAGTTCTCTTTCCTGCCAGGGCACACGCCCAGGTTACGGGCTCGATCCCCAGCTAGGGGACATGCAGGAGGCAGCTGAGCAGTGTTTCTCATCCATATTGCTCTTGCTCTAAAAATCAAAAACACATCTTTCAAAGAAATCGCAATTTTCTCTCTAGTCCGTGGCATCACTCACAAAGTTCATGCCCCTGTGACCCCCTGCCCTCTGGCCATTATGTTTCTTCTCTTCCTACGTCTGCTCTGTCTCCAGATTCTGCACCAAAATACCAACCAGAAACAACTGGCAAAATACTTTGCAGAGCGTGGGGATGAGAATAAACATGATAGGTGTATAAATCCAGAATCTTCTGCAGAGAAGAGAGAAGATAAAGGCCAGCATTACTCATACCCAAATGTTTGTCCAGACAAATTTAAAAAAATTATGATCCACGTTCATACTCGTCCCAGTGAATGTACCTCAGACTCTCTCTCTGGAGACAAAGTGTCTGCGGGCTGACTCAGAGTCATATTGGATGATAAAACTTAAGCATGTCAGACACAACTGATGGCCATCCTTGACTCTTGTTAGAGCTGGAAACCAATTCCGAAGGTGTAATTAATTTAGAGTTTAGTAAACCATTCCAAAGAGTTGGGCAGGGAAATCTAATAGAGAAATGAGAAGCGTCCTGTCTGTTGGACGCTCCCAGCGTCCATCTATATAAAACTGACTGACAGACAGTAAAGTAGGTAATTACCATCAGAGGGGGCATCAGATGAAAGAATTGGATTAGAACGGCCACGTCTGGAGGCTGAATTTAGCATTTGAAATGCATTTGTAGCCAGACAGGTAAGCATTTAAGATGTACATTGCCTGGATTAGAATGTAACATACAATGAAATTCCAAGAAAATGTCTTAAAGTTCAAGGTTTTCCTTAGGCATAAAAAGAACAAGTAGTAAAACAATGTTCACACCCAAAAAAAAACCTCTATGCAAATATTGATCAAATATTTGTGATCACCAAAAAAAAAAAAAAAAATGGAAGCAAGGAAGTTGACTTTTGTAGGGAAGTGTATAAAACAAACTTTGACCCATCCAGTCAACAAAACCCTATTCAGTGATGAGGAGCCATGATAGCCTACAAAGGCATGGATGACTCTTGGCTGCAGAGAGCTAAGTAGAAGAAGCAAGGCTGAAAAGGCCACAGGTTATATGATTCCTTTGATATGGCATTCTGAAAAAGGCACAGTTGTAAAGATGATCAACTAGTCAGTGGTTGCTAAGGATCAGGAGAAAGAAGAGATTGCCTAGGTGAAACATGGGAATTTTTTTTATAGGGTAGAGAAACTCTTCTAGATGATGCTCTGTTTCTTTTAAAAATTTTATTGATTTCAGAGAAGAAGAGAGAAACATCAATGAGGAGAGAGAATCATCATCAGGTAAATGCTTTTCAAATTCTAAATTTAGCTACCCCCCTGTACACTCCCTACTGGGGATTGAGCCAAAACCCGGGCATGTGCCCTGATTGGGAATCAAACAGCGACCTCCTGCTTCATAGGTTGACACTCAAGGGCTGAGTCACACCCCCAGGGCTGATGCTGTGTTGTTAATACATGACACTGTGTTTGTAAAATCTGTGGTATATTCCAATGTATGCAAATTAAAACAAAAAACTATCAGGAAGTTGGGGGACATTCGGGTGGAATGCAACTGTGGTAGAAATGTATTGAACAACTTCATTAAAGGGGTGAGGGAAAGGATTCCAGCTAAGTACCTTCAGAGACAGTAGCCTGTTAGATTGAAGGCAAACATTAACACTGTACTGTTTGATAAAGTCCCCCTCGCTACCTCCAGTGGTACGGATTAACATTTCTGAGAACACCATGAACACGCACTGGGTTGAACCGTTCGGTAAGTGGCTCCTGAATGGTAAGATCCAGGTTTCTAGCTGTTGGACGTGGGGATGACAATAAGCCAGGGACGCAGGCTACAGTGATCCAGGGAGGAACAGTTGCATTCCACCTGCATGTCCCCCAACCTCCTGATAGTTTTTGTTTTAATTTGCATACATTAGAATATACCACAGATTTTACAAACAGTGTCATGTATTAACAACAGCATCAGCCCTAGGGGTGTGGCTCAGTGGTTGAGTGTCAGCCTATGACAATGGAGCCTATAGTTCCATTTCCATAGGCTCTCACGGAGAACCTGGCACTTAAAACTGAACACGGCCAAATTCTTGATAGGAAGGTGCACTGTGTGTCCTCAATGAATGCTTCCTCATGAGAACATAGAAAACTTTCATGCGCATCCACTTAGTCACAGCATAAACTCCTGGTTAGTTTAAGAAAGATAGAGACGTATTTGTTGATACGTGTATATATGTGGGTTAGTGTACAGAACTTGGTTTCTAATGCATTTTCCAAAGGAGGAACCAGAGCATCCTTGGGGGCTGATTCTAAGATGAGGGAAGGAGTCTTGGAAATCCATAAGATGAACTTGAAGAATTTTATAGTGCCAGACAGGAAGTGCTCAAAACAGATCCGCAGGATGATGGATGACTAGGGGACTTGGGAGCCAGCTCAAAGCTCTCCCAATGGCAACACTGCAATACTTCGAACAAAGTAAATAAAAAGTTTTGGATTACAACCCAAATGTAAAAGAAGTATCCAGGAGTCCATAAATAAGATAGAAAAATGAATAAACAGGAGAGCAGAGAATAGCTTCTCCTGTAGAAGTATTCTAAAGAAGTGCTATTTCAACCCCAAGGGGACAAAACATAATGCCCACTTTGCCTAATGCCCTTTCCCCCCCCCAAAAGAACAATGTAGAAACAGTAACTTTACATTGGATACACACACCCGAGAAGCACTACATCAGCCATGATGAGTCATGTTAACAGTACGTGTACTTGCTCTGTTGAGACTCACATTTTACCACTATGATTCTCCTCTCCCACGTCAGCCTTTAGTTTATTGATGAGAAATCAGAAATTCTTGCCTTAGGACATTCTACAAAGCACCTACTTACTTCTCCTCAAAGCTTTCAAGGGTTATAAAAAATGAGAAAAATCTTAAAAACTTGTAGCCCAGAGGAGCCTAAAAAATGGAATGTGGTCCCCTGAATAGGATGCTGGAACCAAAAAAGAACATGAAGTAAAAATGATTCAAATCTGAATAAATTATGGACTAGGGTTGGTAATATCTATGTTGATTAATTGTGATACATTCGTCACAGTAATGTAAGATGTTAATAAGAGGAGAAAAAAAAAGGTCCAAGTTATACAGAACTATAATCTCAAATTTGCTTCCATTTAAAACTGTTCTAAATTTTTTTACTTAAAAGCTAGAGAAGATTTCATAGGACTATTTTTCTTTAATAAGCACAACCCCATGCCAGGCGCTAAAGGAATCCAGGAACTCTATAACATCGCCCACTTTGATTTTACAGCCTCTCCCATCCTCTCAATACTGGCCATAAATTTCACGACAGCGGATTGTGTCTTATTTGTCTTTATATCCTCCTAGTGTCTGGCACATTCGTTCATAAATATAAGTGCTCAAAAGGCCTGGTAGAAGTGAAGGAACATATTAATGGCTCCGTAGAACCAGATAATGAATATATGCACAACAAAATGAATATGAGCATTCATAACTACTGTAAGAAAAGCAGATGTGTTATTCATTCTGGAAGGAACTGTTGAACACCCAATGTGGACTTAGTGGTGAGTAGATGAAATTCATGTTCATTGCAGACCAAAGGGAGTAGTTTACATGCCAACTAGTACTTAAGAGTCACGGTATAGTTCCATTTCCATAGGCTCTCATGGAGAACCTAGCTCTTAAGACTGAACATGGCCAATTTTTTTTTCCAAATGTATTTTATTGATTTTTCACAGAGAAGAAGGGAGAGGGAATAGAGAGTTAGAAACATCGATGAGAGAGAGACATCCATCAGCCACCCCCTGCACGCAAGCAAGGTATATGCCCTTGACCGGAATCGAACCTGGGACCCTTCAGTCCGCAGGCCGACGCTCTATCCACTGAGCCAAACCGGTTTCGGCCAAATTCTTGATAGATATATTTGTTGATACGTGTATATATGTGGGTTAGTGTATATACATGTGTCCACAGTGCCTCAATGAATGCTTCCTCATGGGAACATGGAAACCTTTCACGGGCATCCACTTAGTCACCGTTCCTACTTGGGGATGTGGCTTCAAGATGCATAACATCTAGAGCCAGTTTGAGTCAAGCTGATGCCTTACCTGTGACATGAAATTGCTACAGGCTCGAGAGAAGAATTCACTGTGCTCTTTATGGGTCCGAGCTAGATACCCAACACTGTCACCTCAATAGTCAGTGCACCCCGGACCTCCCACTTGGGGCTCTAGCTTATTTCAATGCATTTCAAGGAGCTCTTAAAAAGAACAGAAGGGAAACAGGCGCAAAATAAACATGAAAAGAACTACAAAAGTGTTTCCCCAAATAGAAACCCAGTATTTCTTTTTAGACATAACTGCTATGTTTTATATTCCTATTCCAAGCATAGAAAAACTGGATTTTTACCACCTCTCCCTCTTTACACAAGATGGGTACCCTTTTTAAAAAAATTATTTTTATTGATTTCAGAGAGGAATGGAAAAGGAGAGAGAATCGTTGATTGGCTGCTTCCTGCAACCCCCAAACTAAGGATTGAGCTTGCAGCCCAGGCATGTGCCCTTGACCGGAATCGAACCTGGGACCCTTCAGTCCACAGGCATAGCGGCACCCTTCTTTTTTCTATGAATAAGACATATTCTATTGTGGTAGCCTGTCCTGCTTTATTTAACCAAGCTCCGAGTGCCCTTACCAACGTGTCGCAAATCTTTACTTATAAAGATGTGTAAAGATATGTAACTCATGTACATTACATCTGTAGAATAAATTCAAATGTTTCTGCTCACCAAGGATTGGATGTGCATTTTTGTTTTGGGTAGATGTTTCCGAGTTGGCCTGGAAGGAAATTGCACAGATTCACTGTTCCTACCAGTGAAGTCTCTCTTCCCATATCCTTGCCAGTCAGTTTGTCCCACCAACTCTGACCGAGGTTGAAACGCAGTAGGTATGGACATGCACAAGAAACCGGGGAAATTTATTTGAAACTACATGACATGCCCATGTGTGGGTTCTCCTGGAACAAGCAGATGCTGTATCAAACTCTCTTCCATCACCTCTTTTTTTTTAATTATTATTATTGATTTTTTACAGAGATGAAGGGGGAGGGATAGAGAGTTAGAAACATCAATGAGAAAGAAACATCCATCAGCTGCCTCCTGCACGTCCCCCACTGGAGATGTGCCCGCAACCAAGGTACATGCCCCTGACTGCAATGGAACCTGGGACCTTTCAGTCCGCAGGCCAATGCTCTATCCACTGAGCCAAACTGGTTTCGGCCCATCACCTCTTTTTAAGGCACCAGCATCTCTGCAGAGCCTGCTGCCCACATGTATCTGCAGTTGAATAGGGTTTGTTTCTTGTGCCTCTCCATACCCGCCTGCGTGTTAGCCTCGGTGAGCGTGCAGCCTGTCCCAGGGTTGAGTAGAGAACAGCATTTCCAACATGCAGCGAAGGAGCCCGAGTCCCCTCTTCATCCCTAACCAATCCCCATCATCCGCACCCAACCGAAAGATGGAGGGCCGGGGAGCCCAGCCAATGAGAACAGTCTGTAGGGATCAGCTTGCTGAGGCCCAGAACGAGGTTCGAAAAGGTCAGAGTAGAGCTGGAGGGACACACACACACACACACACACACACACACACCCCTGCAAGAAAAATACTCCTTTTGTCTAGTCAAGTTCTCATTTTGATTCCACCAGGAATATTCTTGATCTACTCTGAGAAGATCCAGACCCAGCTGGGAAAGAAGTGTGATGCTGGGGTACGGTGGAAGGCATGGCAGCCGGAGAGGATCATGCAATGCGCAACAAGCCAGTCCGAGGAAGACAAGTGTCACATGATCTCACCTGTATATGGCACCTGATGGAACAAGATCGATCCCAGACATAGAAGCTTGGAACGGACTGTTGCATCTCAGAGGGGAGGTGTGCATGGGGGGACGGAGGGAAGAGAGCAGCTAAAGAACTTGAACGCAAAACCCATGGACACAGACAATAGTGTGGTGAAGACTGGGGCGGGTGAGCTAGAAGGGGTCAAGGGGGAAAAAGGTGACACCTGTAATCTTTTCAACAATAAATGTTAAAAAGTGAACAATCAGATTTCTGTGGTCTTTGCATTCCCTGAGAGAGGAACCTTTTAACCACTTCATTAAAAAATATATATATGTATTATTGATTTCAGTGAGAAAGGGAGAGAGAGCTAGAAACATCAATGATGAGAATTATGGATTGGCAGCTTCCTGCACACCCCCACTGGGGATCAAACCCATAACCACAACCCCGGGCATGTGCCCTTGGCCAGAATCACACCTGTGACCCTTCATCCACAGGCTGATGCTCTATCCACCGAGTCAAACCAGCTAGGGCACCCATTTGATTTTGTAAATGGAAAAGTATTGACCTAAAAAGGTGATTTGTAAAAATACAGACCTAGTAAGGGAAAGAAAGGGCTTGGTCCTAAATAAATAAGAGGTCAATCCCCCTCTCTTCCCCTGCCCCTTACCCAGGCCTCAGCTCTCGCTTCCTCTGTTTGTGAAACGTCTTGCAGAAAGGACTGAGCAATTTACACTTTTATAGACAAACACTCATTTTGTAGTTAGCCGCAGATTGCTCTGAAAATAGGTACTCTGAAGGGCTGTTTTAAATACTTGCAGTGGTGATATATAAAGAAATATGTGGAATTGTTTTAGACTATTGTCTGAGGCTAGTGTTCTTCCCAAACTTCATTTTTTTGGACAGAATGTTACGTTTTCACAAAATGTTTAATAAAGATATAGCCCTGCCCGGTGTGTGTCAGTGGTTGAGCCCCGTCCTATGCACAGAGGTCACAGGTTGGGGTTCTGGTCAGGGCTGCAGGATTAATCCCCAGTAGGGGGCGTTCAGGAGGCCGCTGATCCATTGATGTTTTATCTCCCTCTCTCTCCTTTTCTGAAATCAATAAAAAGGGTACAGATATATGCGTGCATATGTTTCTCTAGGTTCAAAATAAACAGGTCACACCATAAAGCAGAATAAAAACATAAACTTTCTTTAAAAAATAGACACAAGCAAATAGGTGACAGGCCGCTTTTCCTGCACAGCACTGTCAGCTGGGATATTAACAACAAACCAAAGAGTCCTTGAGCTGAAACCATGTCCAGCTGCCACCCAGTCCCTCAATTACATAGAAAATTCAGGAGGTTCGGTTAAGAGAATTCCTATTCGAGAATTCCAACTGCTCTCTTTACAAAGAGTTTACCAGGATCAGAAACCAAAGGAAGAGATAAAAGTGTCGAAACAGACCAAAGGCTGTCTGCCGCCCTGGGCCCTGGGTGGACAATGTGAACACAGAGAAGCCCACTCAGCAGTGGGGAGGGGGAGATTTAGGGGGGGGCCGTCCACACAGGAGGAAAATGAGAGCTGAGATTCGGGGGGAGCTGAGCGACGCGTACTGGGTCTGGTCCCTGTGAAGCCAGGTTGTAGTGTTGACCCTACAGAACATGCTCTGCCCTGAGACCACAGTCTCACATATAATGGAGCGAGCCGGTGAGTTCGTAGTTCTGATATGAAATAGTATTGACCGATCTAGAAGTTCTCCATGTCCCCATCTGACCACTGTTTCTCCTGTACCAAGTTCCATTTATACAAAATTTAATACTGCACCTATAACAATGCCCGGGTTTTTGGAGAGTTTACAGAATGTCCTAGAAACCCCACGGAGTCAGGGGGAGGGACATACCTAGTGTAGACACTTGCACACAAAGCAGAAGGGACTTTTGTTTCTGGAATATTGGATCCAGAGTTTCCCTTCTGTGACTTGTGGTCCATTGACTGCAAGTATTTTTTTTTCTTTTTTCAACCCAAAGAACTCCTGTGTTTATTTATCCCCCCCCCCCCCCCCCGCAGCCCTGTCTGTGGCAAAAAAAAAACTCCTGAACACACACCCTTTGCAGGCAGGCATATGATTATGGTTGTAAAAGGGCCTTCATGTCACCTACCATCTTGTGACCATTGTGAATGTTCCGAAGCTCTGACAAATGCTCAAAAGCGAGATCAGAGAACCAAGTTGCCAGGAGCCCCATCCTCAGTGTAGCCAGGATCTGAGAAAATCTCAGAAAAGTTGTGGAAAATCTAGAGCATCCATCACCGGCAATAGGCCTTTGATTGCTCCTGGGTCTACACCCACAGAGAACACGATGGTTTGGAAAAGTCAGAAACATGCCTACGATCTTATTTTCAAGAAAAAAAATGCAAGAGAATTGAAAAACTACAACAAATGAAAGAAAAGTGTGTGTGTGTGTGTGTGTGTGTGTGTGTGTGTGTAGGGGGTTGGCAGGGAGAACTCTAGACTTGGAAATATCCTGAGGATTCTTATGATACTTTCAGACATCTTCCTTTCCCCTGAAAAAATGTCACTCCTGATCAAAGGCTGAGAGAATGAAAGGCATTGTCCCCGGGGTCACTCCACTAATTATATGACTGAACAGATCTCATGTCCCTCAGATCTGGTGTGATGGTGTGATTAATAAGAAGACACATCTCGGCCTAAGCCCGGCCCATGTCTGGCACAGACGCCATTGGACCGCAGTGTTCAGATCCATCAGTCCGTGGCTCCAGGCCTAGAGCAAAGCCGATCAATTACCAGTCTGTGTGTAAACACATCCAACGACGCGTTTCTGTTTCTGGGGTGTGTATGTGTGTGTGTGTGTGTGTGTGTGTGTTGCCCGAAGCTGTCTTTAAACTATTTTTCCTTGGTCCCCATGACCGGGAAATAGACAAATGGCTCATAAAATTCTGGATTTCTGGGCTCACGAAGATGAATGAGTACTGTCAACAGGGGGCCAGCATTGCCACCTTTGAGATGCAGCCACTTCCTGTGGACGGGAAATGCGTGACCCAGTTCCCCCCCCCCAGCCCCCCGTTCCCAGCCCGCTCATTCATTTTGGTGGCTTGTCTCTCCCTGACATGTGGTATTCCCGCAGGCTTCCCATTAACCACTCCGTGGCACAGGGGTGTTATTTTGAAAAGACTTGCTTTGCCCTTCCATCTACAATGCTCGTGCATACAGTGCGCCATAGTGTACGTCAGTGGCCGAGAACCTGGGCTTGGGAGTTGGACTAGTTTATTATTTTTTTTAAATATATTTTGATTTTTTAACAGAGAGGAAGGGAGAGGGAGAGAGAGTTAGAAACATTGATGAGAGAGAAACATCGATCAGCTGCCTCCTACACACCTCCTACTGGGATGTGCCCCCAACCAAGGTATGTGCCCTTGACCGGAATCGAACCTGGGACCTTTCAGTCCACAGGTGGACGCTCTATCTACTGAGCCAAACCGGTTTTGGCACGAGTTGGACTACTTTAGTTGTTGTGTGAGCATGGGTAAACTTTTTAACAACTCTTGCCTCAGTTTCCTCATCTACAAAAACAGGGCTGGTGATACAGCTACACTGGAAGCTCATTGGGGTACTGTGAGCATGCAGTGCGTTAATAAAGAATACATTTGCCAGAAAACGAGCTGTGTTCTTTTACATGTGTGTTAGCTACCGCTGTATTACCTGCTTAGATCTGCCTAGTGCAGTGGTTGGCAAACTGTGGCTCTCGAGCTGCAGTTTGCTGACCACTGGCCTAGTGGCCCCCAAAATGCAAATATAGTTCATGAAGCAAAGTCAGTGTGGTCAACTCTGGAGCTAAATATATGGACTTGTTTTACTGCAACACACACACACACACACACACACACACACACACGAAAATACAACTTTTTTTTATCATTAATTGAATGATCCTTCAAGTGAAGCCTGCATCCTAATTACCCACTGAGTATATTAGGATTTTAACATCTTTGCTCCTGCACTCTATTCTGATATAACAACAACCTAGAAAGAAAAAAAAAGTAAGAACTAAACCAGTTAGAAATAAATCGAACGAATAAGTGAACCTCTTGTTTCTCTCTTTTCCCATGTAAGACACCAAGGATGAAAGAACCGGACAGCCAACAGACAGAACCCCATCCCTCTGCCCACTGCAGCCAGAACTACCCCATCATGGTGCTCCTTCCTCAGGGGGTTTAGATCCGACCACACAATCCCCATCAGAGTGGGTCCGAAAGGCCCCCTCTTATTTATTTTTTTAAACCATTATTTTTTTAAAAAATATATTTTATTGATTTTTTTAAACAGAGGAAGGGAGAGAGATAGTCAGAAACACCAATCAGCCGCCTCCTGCACAAACCCCAATGGGGATATGCCTGCAACCAAGGTACATGCCCTTGACCGGAATCGAATCTGGGACCCTTCAGTCCGCAGGCCGATGCTCTATCCACTGAGCCAAACCCGTTTCGGCAGCCCCTCTCTTATTATTGGACTTGACCCTGTGGTCCAAACGCTTTAGCCATCTCCCCGTCTGTTAACGGTACCTTCATCCTGCCTTATAATTTTAGAACCCAAGAGCCATCATCAATTTCCTCCTCTCCCGGGACAGCGCATCCGTTTCAATATCCTGTCGCTGAGGCTGAGACAGAAGCCAGTGTCACTGCGGCTGTCCCTGCCCCTCAGCGTCCTGGCCCGAGCTTCCCACCTGGGTCAGAGCGCTGGCTTCCCAAGTGTCCCTGCCTCGAGTCCCCTCCAGGTGATTGTGCTGAAATTGATTTTTTCCAAGAGGCACAGGTTAAATCATGTCATTCCTCTCCCGGCGACCCTTCAGTGTCATTTCTATTTCCAGCACAATTACGGCCCAGCCTGCTGGTATCAGTACCTCCCGTGACCTGCCCTCCACTTCCATCCGCCACCTCAGCCCCCACTGTCCTCGAGTGTAGCCACGGCGGCTGAACCCAATTTTCCTCCAAGTGGGTTCTGATTGTCCGCTCCTCATTTGCTCAGGGCACGTCTACCTCCGCATTTAAAATATATCATCATCTGCCTAATAACAAGCCCTCTATAAAGTACCCCAGCACTTTTACTTAGAGAAAACCATGTATTTGAGACATTTCTATAGTGTTCTGTATATATTTCCTCATATTCATATAGCTCAGAGGTTCTCCACCTTTCTAATTCTGCGACCCTTTGATACAGTTGCTACTTCATAACTGTCATTTTGCTGCTGTTATGAATTGTAATGTAAGTATCTGTGTTTTCCCATGGTCTTAGGCTCTACAGCAGTGGTTCTCAACCTGTGGGTCACGACCCACAGCTTGAGAACCGCTAGCAGGGTCGCCTAAGACCATCGGAAAACACAGATACTTACATTACGATGCATAACAGCAGCAAAATGACAGTTATGAAGTAGCAACGAAAATAATTTCATGGTTGGGGGTCACCACCACATGAGGAGCTGTATTAAAGGGTCGGGGCATTAGAAAGGTTGAGAACCACTGATATGGCTCATTGTGTTATTGCTAGCTGTGACTTCCTAAAACTCTATATATGTTAGGTATTTTGTAATACCTCCTTGATCCACATCTGTATTTCCAAGTACCGAATATATATACTGTGCCTACATGGAGACAGGAGAACAGGTAAAAGAGATGACACTTGTTTTGTTTTGCAAGTATGATCAAATATTAGGTGGAAGAGAATATTAAGACTTTTGATGGAAAGGGATTTTATGTATTGTAATCTTTATTCAGGTTTTGACACTTGTCAGAACACATAGGGAATTAAATTTGATGTCATGGTAACATTATTTTAGTCTAATTACCTATATTTTATTTAGTGCTTACATTTGTCATTAATCTTTCAAAATAAATATTTCACTATATCAACAAGAAGCGCCAATTCCAAAATGTTACTGGGACCAGCGTTTTTATAGTTGGCTCTGGGTAGCGAGTGGACTCTGAGCTTCATTTCGGTTTTATAAGGGCAAATACTTATCACGCTCAATCACTCATTGTGCCTGCTGCTTCTC
This sequence comes from Lasiurus cinereus, assembly GCA_011751065.1. Taxonomy (NCBI): domain Eukaryota; kingdom Metazoa; phylum Chordata; class Mammalia; order Chiroptera; family Vespertilionidae; genus Lasiurus; species Lasiurus cinereus. The sequence continues at coordinate 6,814,923 of JAAGEH010000452.1, read as the reverse complement.
CAGTTTAATTTAAAGCCGGGCAGCCAATAAAATCATAGAGCAAGGGGTCAGGAGAGAAAGAGGAACATAAATCAATAGCTCACAAATTCTAGGTACTGTCTTTCAACGACTCGTTTTTATCCTTTAGTCTTAATATGACAACTTATTTTGCAGTTGAGTGTTTTTTCTGTTAGCAATTCAAAAATTGTTTTCTCAATATTATGTGGATTTCAGAAAAACACCACAATTTTGACACATAAGTAAAAGGCCTAAATGTACCTTAAGGCACATTTCACTATTTGTAAATAGGTTTTTTGTTTTTTTTTTAAATTCCAAGGAGGACTGATCAAATAGGAAGTTAGCTGGACTGGAAGCTAGAAGACTGTATTCCAGTTGAGTATTTACTAGTGTTGGGATGCCGTGTACGTGCTGGGGTTACAGACAGATTGGGAAGGCAGAAACCCAGTGACTGAAACCAACATCAACAGAACAAAGGTATCCATTTACTGAATAATCTGACCTTCAAGGTATGACATGAAGGTAGGACTTTAGCTGTGGATACAGGAAGAGGATGGCTTAGAAAGGCTTGAATGTCACTTTCTATATTGTCAACATACACACACCCTCACCCATACACACACACACTTGCAGTGATTTCCATAAAACATATTTCACTCAAGCTTATTATTAATTTTTTAACATTTTCACTATAGGCAGCACCTGTTAGAGCATTTTCCTTATGATTCCCTGTGCCTCCATCTTAGACTAATTTTCTTTCAGGAAAGAAAATGAAATAATGTAAGATACTGCTTTCAAAGCCTTCGTTCAGTGGACAGACTAAAAAAACGTGCATTGCGTTAGGATTTTAACCAAATAGCTGCAGTGATCCACTCCCTGGTACTCAACATGTTCGTTTATTCTGGCCCAGGAGCCACTGGGACATCTGACACTGTTCTCAGTGGAGTTCCTGGTGCACTTGCCTTCTGAACGGGAAAGCAATGGGCAGGCTGGAGGGTCGACCAGTAGCACGTGTGATAGAAATCGGGCACAGTGGAAAAAGCAAGCTGGCATTTCTATAACGTGCTTCCTGTAAAAATGGCTGAAACATCCTCTGGATTACTTCCTATGCTCTTTCAATAGTTATTGATGTTAAAGAGACAACTTGTCATGTGATGAAATGACACAAGAAAAAGGTCTTTGGAATTAAGACTATGAGGCATGTAGAGAAGCTGGTCAAAAGGTGGCACTTTTTATAGACAGTTGTCAGCTCTCAGCAACACTACCGCCATCCGCCGGCACCAGCAGGTTATAGGACTTGAACCAGGTCACTCCCTTCCTTCACTTTTCTTCTCCAAGTCCCCTAATTCCAGTCCATAAAAATGACTAGCTACCAAAACAATGCTAATTAGTAGGAATAGGTCTGTTTAAAAATAACTATAATTAGTGCTAATTGCCTTTCCCTAGGCTAACAAGGTGAAAGAGGGTTTATTATTAATTATTATTCTATCATAACCAGAAAAGACTGGTAGATTAAATTTTCTCAAGAGGCCTGAAGAAGTTAAAACTTCAACTTATTTATTTTTTAAACTATTATATTTTTATTGATTTTGGAGAGGGAGGGAGAGGGAGAGAAATATCCATGATGAGAGGGATTCATTGATCTGCCTCCTGCATGGCCCTTACTGGGGATCAAGCCCTCAACCCAGGCATGTACCCTGACTGGGAATGGAACCGTGACCTCCTGATTCATAGGTCGATGCTCAACCACAGAGCCACATCATTTGGGCAAGCTTAAATTTATTAAACATGTACATCTGTACACATACATTCATGCTTATGTATGCAGAGTGACAGATTCACACACACACACACACACACACGGATGCACACACTTTTTAAACAGATTTCTTAATTATTCAGAAGAGGAGCTGCTATCAGATTCCAAAACAGGTAATCCAACTAATTTATGATACCTTAACACTTACTCTAATTTCCATTTTACAAACAACCCTAAATATATCCTCCCTTGAGCTGAACCAGTAATTCACCTTATGCTAACTGTGGACCTTAAGGTAGCATTCTCTGAGGTTAGAAATTATGCCTAATATATGCAATGTTTCTCTTTAGTCATGCTAATTAAAACAAAGACTGGAGCAGACAACAGATTCCGGGTATTTATGCAGAACTACCTGCAAATGCCCTTCATTTTCATCTAAACAAAATGCCAAGGTGGCTTGTTGCCTAGAGGGCTAGGTCATTGTCCCCTCCATTTTTATATGGGACACCTTTTAAAAGGAATGTTTGGCCCAATGGATAGAACATCAGCCTGCGAACCAAAGGATCCCAGGTTCGATCCTGTCAAGGGCATGTACCTTGGTTGCAGGCTCCTCCCTGGCCTGGACCCTGGTTAAGGGCCTGTCCAGGAGGTAACCAATCGATGTGTTTCTCTCATATGGATATTTATGTCTTTCCTTCTGTCTTCCACTCTCTAAAACACAATGGAAAAATATCTTTAGGTGAAAATTAAAAGATAAAAATAAAGAAAAAGGAATCTTTGAGTTTTAGTCTAGCACCTTAGAGATAGGTATACATTTTTGTTGTTTAAATACTCAGTAAAAGTTTAAATGGGGAACCTAAATTCACTGCTTACAAATGAGACCTTGACTGTTCAACATGACGGGATAAAAACTGCCCTGGCTTGGGAGTAAAAATCACAATTAAAAAGTCCTTGGCACTGATACATTAGATTTCCAGTAAAACCAGAGGTTTGGAACTAACAGGATGCGATTCTATACATCAAATACCTTGTCTGCTGTTAAACTGAGGATTTATCAACAAGATCATTGTTACTTTCATAAAGCACCGAATGAGCAACTAATTTCCTTCTGGATTTTTCCAAAGAGTATGACTTTCAAAAGCCTCGGGAAGTACTATGGCACCCAGCTTCTGCCTCTCACAATACACACGGCACCCATGTCCTTCCCTGTTCAAGGGATAGAAAGAAGCAGGCCTCCCTCCTGTAACAGCAGCCCAGCAGAGTTAGCAAGGGGCTTGTCCACGCACTGGGGACCCACCCATGGCTCCCCTCATCCTGTGCACGGTGACCAACAAGAGGCTCTGCTTGAAGAAAGCTTCAAATGAGGCCTTTACTTAAGCGTTTGCTTATATTTGTTCACATTAACTTCCCACTTCCCAAAGGTCAGAATACAGTAGATGGGGAAACTCTGTGCACTTAACCAGCCCATACTGGGGACTTCGGGAGATTATCTCATGTCCATCAAAATCTGGGGGGTGATCAAAGTCCACCCCCAGAGCGGACACCATCAGAGTTTTCAAGTGTGGCTGACAAGGGGCCACATGCTCACCTGACAAGTTTAGGGGAGGCCTGCATGGCGGCCGTGCAAACACAGAGACCTCAAGTCACCACCAAAGATGGTCTGAAGTTAACGCTGTAACTAAAAGCAGTTTATGGTGGGTATCACCATGTCCTATGTGGGTATCTTCCCTGACAAAGGTCCATCTTGACCTTCACTGAGCCTGTCTGTTGTCTTTTTTCATCTGCAGTAACATGTCGTTGGAATGTCAGAGTAATTTTTCTTTTTTCTGGAACCCTCAAAGCACAGGCACAACTCTATGGAGACCCAAGATCTCCTCAATGGTATTGAGTTCATTGTTGACTGTTAACAGTCAACGCCCACTTCAATCAAAGAAGCAGATATCTATCATGTTGCTTTTTATCCGTTCCCAGAGGTTTCCCCGCTTTGCTTTCTCCCACCTCGCTCATCTACCACCAATGGATTTCACGTAACCCACCTTCTCCTCCTCCTCTTTTGCTTGTAACGTATCAAAGATGATAAACCTGCCCGTCTCCAGAGCATTATCTCCATCTGCTGAGATTCTGCTTCCTGGCAATTGTTGACAGTTTGGCTCAAATAAACTCACAAAATATCCACAGGTTTCAATGTTTCTTACATGATCACAAGTCAGTAGAGTCCATAGTGGTAGCAACATCATCGGTGGCAGTGGTGATAGGAATGGTGCTATTATTAGTAGCTGTGGCAACAGATCACATCCACGGGAGGGGAAGAGAGGAGACTCAGTTCTACCAGGTACCAGTTGGGGTCTTTTCCACGGGTAATTTCATTTAATCCTTACTTTAACTCTACAGTATAGATACTGCCATGTCCATGTTACAGATACAGTATCTGAGCCTTAAAAGTGTGCAATATTCTTCCAAAGCCATCCAGCCAGTAAGACACATAATCAATACCTGACCTTATTGCTGGCATAGGGAAGCCTTTTCTCCATGGGAAGGGGCACAATCAGAAGAGTGAGACAAAGTGTACTCAGTCGAACAGGTTCTAGAGTCTTGCAGAGAGTGACTGCTTGAGCCAATGCGAGAAGGTGACATGCAAACAAGTTGGGTTTATTCTTTGGGAGACATTAAAGCAGTTAACACCAGAGCCTTAAGTACTGGGAGCCCAGCTCCAACTGAACCAATGAAGAGTCAGAGGCCAGAAAAGGAGAGAATGATGTTCAATAAGCTCCTCCTGGTGACAGATAAAGAAAGATCCCATTCTTTTGACTCTAGGGAACCTCTTGTCACGCTAGAATGTCACCCTGGGAACCATCCATTATTGTCCAGAGAGACCAAGAAGCAAAGCGAGGGCATGCTTCTGACCGAGGTGGCGGATGCTCTCAGCTCTTCCGGTTGCCCAAAGTGAGAGGCACAAACTGTTCATCTCTCAGGCACAGCCCCCGATCACAGCTTCACTGACAGATGTCCACCAGACCCTATTAAGAATTAGCCATGGTGTTTGGTGCTGGAAAGTCGCAGGCCTGGGACAGGTCTACAATGAGCACTTACCCGTATTTTCCAGCATATAAGACAACTTGTTAACCCAGGAAAATCTTCTCAAAAGTAAGGGGTCATCTACTACCCCATGTGTCATCTGATAGAATGAGTATATCCCAAACTCAGTATTTTAACTGGAAAAGTTGGGGGTCGTCTTATACGCTGGAAAATATGGTACTTATCAAGGTGGGCAGCATTTTGCTCAGATGGACCGCAGGGATCCACCAGCCAGCCTCTCCATAGCACAGTGCCCACTCCATGTGCCCCTGGACCTCAGCTTGCCTGGTCAGTTTCTCTCCCTGAGAGCCAGGGTGTGTCCCTGAAATCTCCCACCACTGACTGGGATCCTGCTTGCACCCAGACAGCCAGCCTGCCAAGGGTCCGCCTTCCAATATCCCTGTCACGCAAAGATGCTCCCTGCTATGTCACACCCATATCTAGAATCTCCTGGCTTCTTCTTGAATTACATTTCAATTTTCCATATCTAAGTGTGGATGTAAGTGGTCTGCAGTATGAACCAGACTGGGGACAGTTAAAAAGAGTCAGCCCAAAGGAAACAAACAAAAAAATTGATACCGCAGCTCATATCTGTGCAGGAAACATCCTCAGTAGGAGACAAAGACGAGGGTTAACACTTGGACAAGTAAATGAGATTATTAATTGGTTCACATGGCAGGTTATTCTTTTAGTGACACTTTGGGTAATGAATATTGTAGCGCTATTCCCAGAGTATAGAAATTGTTCATTCTCTCATCAGTTTCCTCCATCTCCATGGATGAGTCCCCTTAGCCATACTTGTGTATGAAATCTAACACACAAGCTCTAGACACAATTTATATCTGATCCGAGATATTTTTCTAGCTACCTATTAAGATTTGGGGCTGTGAGATATTACAATATGAATTCTCCTGGACAATCCAAGCTCAGGTTTTATTTTTGAAATATTCTTTCTTGTGGGCTAAAGAGCAGAGAGTTAGGAAGAAATTCCTATGATTTCTAGTTTCTGATACTTATCTCATCTACATTCCTGCTCCTGAATTCTGTAAGATATTTTAATAAGAATACATGGATAAGGTATTTCATAATACATGAATAAGGTAAGTCTAGTTGTGTTTTATAACCTGGGGGAGGGGGGGTGGGGAGAAACACCTCAACTAACGATGTAAGCAACATGGCATTTTATTTTATTTATTTTTTTCTCTCTCATGATTGATGTTTCTCTCTCTCTCCCTCTCCCTTCCTCTCTAAAAAGATGTTCTGTAAGAGTGGATTTGACTCAACATGCAATCATACTGAAATGACAAGTAGTCATATTCTCCAATGTCCAATGTTTCTGGGACTCACTACCACATGACAGAATGAACACAGACTGAGAGAATCTATTTGGACACTCATCCCTTAATCTCTCTAGCGCAAAGAAAGGCAAGCATGCATTTTTTAAAATAAGAGCTAACATACATTTCTAAGTCTGAGGCTTATGAATTAGCAATGGTACCAATGGGGAATTTCACAGCTTTGCCACTGATTATGAAACGTAAAAAGTTATGTTCTACCCTGTAGTAATTTTTGCACAGTTTTTAAAGCCTATTTTCTAATTAGTGTAATGAAGATCAAATTTTATACTTGGGCAATGTGATCGATTATGTCAACTGCTCTTCCTTCATCTTAGTCGGAATGTTTAAATTGCACATTCATGATGCAAGTTGTGAGGCATTTGAGAAAGAGATAGGGCACATTCTGAATTTTGTCAAGAAGCAGCATCTGTAAAGTTTTAAGAAACCAACAACGCTTCATTCAGCTTTCAGATCTGTTTGCTTTCCTCTGTGTGGCTTTAAGTCAATTGTTAATAAAAGACCTAAATATGTTTTTTAAAAAAGAAGAAATAAAACTTATCTGATCAAGCTCCAGAATCTGATTTAACCTACTTATGTAAAATGTACATCGTCTAGATGTTTGCTCATTATACTTCTGGACATATTTTTCTACATTACATTCATACAATAGATGAGAAAGCATACTTGAGAAAGCCTTAGCCTATTCATCAAAATAAATAATAAAGTTTATAAAATACCATGTTGCCTCCTGCATAATCCACACTGGAGACTGAGCCCACAACCTGGGCATGTGCCCTCACCAGGAATGGAACCCTGACCTTCTGGTTCACAGGTGGATGCTCAACCACCAAGCCAAGTCAGCTGGGCTCAACCAGTCTTAATTATGCTGCCACTCAAGACTGATTCTCATCAACCAAGGCCTCTGTGCTCGTTGTGGATGCCATTATGTGAACATCAATGGAGTTACGACCAATGAAAGTATTGAAATCATTAAGTTTTACTTGCCTATCCATCAAGTTAAAAGGGCTGATGACCTTATAGCTATCTTTATATGTTTATTTCAGCTAATTTTGATAGTATTTTTGAGATGGGCTGTAAAACATGTAGGTTATAAGATGCACAAGGAATTTCAGGGCAGTGGTCCTTGAAGGCAAATGCATGCTCTTCTACAAAAACAATTTATAGATGAAAAATACTAGTAGCTGGAGGGCAGTGTTACCCCCTAGGGAACATTTTTTTTTAAACGAGGTGGAGGAGTGCACCTGGAATCTAATGGTAAAAGCCAGAGATGTTGCTAACCATCCTACAATGCACAGATGGTCCTGCACAAAACGAGTCTTCCTAGAAATGATAACTGTGCTGAGGTTGTGGGAACTCTACTATGTGGGAGCCCATACCCCTAGTAGGTCATTTCAGTTATTTTGACTGAGTGGGATGTGGGATCCATATGTTGCAGTTGACAGAGGAAACTCATGGATAGGGAACTTCATGGTGCCATCAACTACAGGCTCCTTGGGAGATAAGAGCACTGCAAATTCAAATTATTATTCTTTTTTAAAATTTATCTTTGTTTTTTAAATATATTTTTATTAACTTCAGAGAGGAAGGGAGAGGGAGAGAGAGACAGAAACATCAATGATGAGAGAGAATCATTGACTGGCTGCCTCCTGCACGCCCCCTCCTGGGGACTGAGCCTGCAAACCCAGGCATATGCCCTTGACCAGGATGGAACCCAAGATCCTTCAGTCCGCAGTCCGACACTCTGTCCACCGAGCCAAACCAGTTAGGGCTCAAATTATTCTTTGATCTAGTTGTTTCTCACCCTGTCAGATCTTTGTAATTGATCCTCGAAGAAAAAGCAGATCTTTTTCTCCTTTAAATTGAATGATGGTTATTGAGAATTCCTAGCAATAAAATGAGAACGGCTAGGATTTTTAAACTATAAAATGTTTTTGTAGAATAGCATGCATTTGTCTCTAAGTGCTTAACAGATGTGTGTTCATTTGACATTATAAAATGTCTTAAGTGCAGGAAAAATCCATAATTTTACATGCCTCATAAGGAAACAGCCCGGACTCTGTGCTAATAAACTTCTTCGGCAAATAAGGAAATTAATTGTGTGACACCTCAGTGTCATGGCCCAGTGCCAGAAACTGATTTTCATTTGAGACCCCCGGCAGGC
>JAAGEH010000452.1:6794073-6801573 GCA_011751065.1 Lasiurus cinereus | reverse complement strand
AAGAATAAGTAAATTTCACTTAGATTTCCCCACAATATGTACTGTTGTTCGACTGTGAGGGGAAATGACCATGGATGATGCTTCTTGACACATTGATAAGACAAGCACTGAGCCGTCAGGTGTAACAGAAGAACTAGGTATACGTAGCTTAAGAATTTAACATTATAGCCATAGCTGGTTTGGTTCAGTGGGTAGCGCATTGGCCTGTGGACTGAAGAGTCTGAGTTTGATTCCCAGTCAAGGCACATGCGTAGGTTGGGGACTCAATCCAATCCCCAGTAGAGGGTGAGCAGGAGGCAGCCGATCAATTATTCCCTCTCATCATGGATGTTTCTCTTTCCCTCTTCCTACCTCTCTGAAATCAATAAAAATATGTTTAAAAAAAGTTTAACATCATAGGAAGGGGATGATCAATGTAGCTATCAAGTCATTAAGCTCCAAATAGAATGAGCGATTTTCCCTGGTTCCCTGGGATTTTCCCAGTTTGCTAGTGAATGCTCTGTGTCCTAAAAATACCCTCAATTCTGGGCAAATCAGAAAAATTGGTCATGTTAGCTCTACACCAAATAGAAATTCAAGCATCATGTAGGCTTATGAGAGGGTGAAGAATAAGTCTTCTCTCATGCAGAGTTAAGAAAAAGACTATCTCGTGTAGACTTGAGAAAAGACAAGGAAATCAAAAGAACTCACTTTTCAGCTTAATCAATAGCTCTGTGAACATGCTCTATCATTCTGATAATAACACTGTGTCTTAGGTATTAGCACCTCAGTTCCCTGAATGATTATGTCTAAGGCACCACAGTCCATAACAGAGCAAACTCAAACCCAAGTACCTTGAATCCTCTCATGAACAAAGTCTATCCATTGGCCTTAATCAATGGAGGCACAGTGTAGACCCAATCAGTAGGATGGGCTCTTCTCTGAAAAAAATAGCCATCAGTTTAGGTTTGGTAAGTGAAGAGAAAATTCTGGGCAGCCTGAAGTCTAAGGTTCCATCTGCTGACGATACTGATAAGGAAAGGTGGGACGTTTCAGTCAGCAACATTCTAAGCCCAATTACCATATTTTTCCGGCGTCTAAGATGACTTTTTAACCCAGGAAAATCTTCTCAAAAGTCGGGAGTTGTCTTACAAGCTGGGTGTCATCTTATAGGGTGAGTATATCCCAAACTCTATATTTTAACTGGAAAAGTTGGGGGTCATCTTATATGCCCAGTCATCTTATATGCTGGAAAATACGGTATTTCTGTCTTCCAAACCTCAAACCTGGCAGGAGAACAAGAACTTGCTAACACCAAAGATGCTCACCCACCTCGGGAATGGCTATGGACACGGCTGAGTAAGATGTAATTTTGAAAGACAGATAGAAGGTGATGAATGTTTAGATGAAAAAAATTATGGCACAGAGATAAACACTATAAAAAAAAAAGACAAATGGATTGAAATAAATGTATGTCCCTCTTAGGCTACTCATTAGTTAGATGCTCTTGAGTCTGTTTCTTAAATTATGAATTTCAAGTGGTTTGATTTTTTTTTAAATTTAAAGTTAACTATAATACCTGCAAAGTTGTCTCTGACTATATAGTAAAATGATTCATAAAATATTTAGCAGAGTGTCTGGCCTTTGATGGTGCTGAGTAAAAATAAACAGCGATTCTCATTGTGTGAAGAGAGAGGTCAAAGTTTTTACTGAAAATTCCATATAAATACATATGTGCCAATGTGTATGTACATAGTACATAACCAACAGTCTGAAAGAATAGAGAAAAACAATTACCATTGTTATTTATAGTGGTTGGGCTACACATTTCCTTCTGCTCTCTGATGGATGGTGAAGGAAAATGAACATTAAAAAAAACAACAACACGATATTTTAAGCCAATTGAAAACATTCTAGACACTGGCAGATAGAAGGTATGTGTTTTGCGGCACAGCTTATGTGCATCAGTGGTATTTTCTTTTGAAGGTAGAATGTAAATATTTTTAGTGGGAGTTTAATCAATATTTACGTGCTTTTTTTACATCGAGAGATGTATTTCTTCAGCTTTAGCAAAGTGGAACCCAAAGACAGGGCGATCTCTAAGTTATCTGGTCTCGCACCCTAACAGGGACTAATGTGCTTAGACAGTTCTTAGATTCCAATGACTGCTGATGCCCCATTCCCATTTGGCGCTGCACAAATCAATTTCCCCTCTCAATTTCCTGTCCTTTAACATGTCCGGATTAGAGAAAATAGGTTTCAGAAACGCAGATGCGTCGTTTTTGCTTTTGTTTCTCTGTTTTGGTGTGAAAACAGATTGCCAACCTCTTTGCTGATGCCATCCCAGAGAGGAGCGAGGAAATGGCTTTGGGGAAGGATGGAGATAAAGAGTTTGGCGAACACCCATAAGTCATGCAGAAGAGGAAGGTTTGTCATCTCTGGAGAGAAACTCTGCCCTCAGGATGGGCAGGATTGGATCCCACCGTGCTTTGCTGCAACATCAAAGTCAAGTCCCAAATTCACAGGAAGATATAATCCTTCCTACTGTACCAGAACATGTTACATATTTGCCAAGCAACGGGATTGTCCCTGAGGAGTAGAAGTTTCAAAAAGTGCAGAGACACAGAGACACAGCTGAGTTGGCCAAGGCCGAAGACACTACTGAATTGAGAAAAGATCCTGTGCAATTCAGACTTAGGATCTTCCCACAATGCAATGCGCCTCCAACCCTTCTTTCCCAAAACAGGACATAGACACAGGATGGGAGAGGAAGAAGAGGAGGAGAGAAGAAAATGTCGGGATACATGCGAACATCAGGCTGTTGGAATATGCTTCACATCGGAGCGGAGGTTTGCTGCCATTACGTGTTTGAAAGGCTCATTTATTTGGTATTTCATTCATTAGCAAACACGTATTGGGCTACTCTCATGTGCCAGATGTTGTGTGAAGAACAAAAGATACAGACAACCCTGAAAGACTTTGAAAGTTGATGGGAGGAGAAGAAAATAAGCTAACCAGCATGATTACACAGACACCCTCTTACAATCTGGAAAAGCAAGGAACTTTGGAGTAGGAATTTGGAAGAGAAAGGGGAATCAGAGGGAATAAGTTTTTGCCCAGAAGTTGGTATGTGGAAGTCGGAAGAGGGAGGAAAGTCTAGGGTGTACATTATGGGGGTATCCCAAGGCGGAACCAACAGTCAACCCAACAGTCTGCCTCCGGATTCCTGTCCTCAGTCACTCTGTTTCAAAGCCATCACCTACCACTTAGAAGACAGTGACAGCAACGATCACTCAGATGTATTGAATATCTGCATGAACCCTCATTCCGGTTGTCACATTGAATCCTCATTGCGATTTTATGATGTAGGCGCCATCTTTAATTTGATTTTCCAAACAAGAAAACAAATTAAGAACGATTCAATTACTTGCCCCAGGGTCACGGATTCTGGAAGTTGCCAACCTGGGATCCCAGTCCAATTCTGAGTAATATTAGGAACTATGCTTCTAATCAACTTCTATTAGGGTTCACGTAAGCCACCTGCCCTCACCATCCGTGCCCACTCCCCTCATATTAAACATGTTGAATGGATTTTTCAAGTTCTGACTTCCAAAGGGGCCCGGTATCGTTTTAAGAAAATAGTTCTTTAACTTTACAGTGTTTTATATTGTTCATCAATCAATAATGCTGTTTGAATAAAAATACTTTTTGCTTTGATTATTTTTCTTTTCAGGAGAGCATTCTTGTGCCTGAAAACTTCACAAACTTTATATATATATATTTTCAATGAGAAAGAGAGAGAAACATCAATGAGGGAGAGTCACTGATTGGCTGTTTCCTGCAAGCCCCACACTGTGAATGGAGCCTGCAACCCAGACATGTGCCATGACCGGGCAACAAACCTAGACCTCCTGGATCACAGGTGGACACTCAACCACTGAGCAACACTGGCTGGGCTTCACGAACTTTTTAAAAAATGATTATTATTTTTAAAATGCTCACTACCCAAGGCCATACTTTGGGAGAGGAGAGCAGGGATGGAGGGAGAGAGAGAGAGGTTAGCTGACTTCCATACAATATGAGAGAGAGAGAGAGAGAGAGAGAGAGAGAGAGAGAGAGAGAGAGAAAGCTGCATTCCATATATACAGTATGGGGAGGCCGAGCAATGGGAGCACCGGGAGGGCTGAGTGAGTCGGAGTAACGGGTCAGCTGGTGGGATTTTGTCAGGGTGTCGGATGACTCCAGCAGATGGTTAGACAGGGTAGGTGGGTTTTGTGTTGCTGTGGACAAACCAAGTTTATTTAAAGGGGAGTAAAGTTTTGGGCAGTAGAAGGTGTGGCAGTAAACTCCAGTCACTGTGCCAGATGAAATAATTTTTTAAAGAAAATGTATACATATATATATATATGTATATATATATATTAAAAGAATATCTTTTTTGAAGGTTCTTGTGATCAGTTTGTTTTTTGTATCACTCTTACATTTTATTTATTTTTTTATTGATTTCAGAGGAAGGGAGAGGGGAGAAGGGGAGGAGAGAGAGAGAGAGAAACATCAATGATGAGAGAGAATCATTGATCGGCTGCCTTCCGCACGCCCCCTCCTGGGGATCAAGCCCCCAACCCGGCCATGTGCCCTTGACTGGAATGGAACCTGGAACCCTTCAGTCCCCAGGCTGACGCTTTATCCACTGAGCCGAACCGGCTCACTCTTCCATTTGAAATATTGCTTCTTAATACATTTCTTCTAACTTATTCTCTTTACATTTTCAATAGCCAAAGCATGCAATGATCTCTACTCTGCACCTCTAAAAATGTATGCTACACAATCAAAATGAGATTCCTCCGAACCAAACTCCGGGTTCTCTTTTTCTGCTGGAAATGCGTTGTGTTTCCCAGGAGCCTCTATGAGTTGGGTCAATTGATTATTGACACTTAATATCTCCCTTCTTTGGGTGGGGATTTAATAGAAGCAGAGCCCCATTGAACAAAGGCAGTTTCATTACACTGGATAATTACACTTTTGGATATAATTGTCTCCATTGGGATCGCATGAAAACAAAGCAACAGAATTATTAAATGGGTAAGGATAGCCGTCTAGTAACCAAGAAGATGCTTTTTAATAGAAAACAAGTCTCTAATAAAATGTTCCCTTGAATTAGACATCTATCAAACAATGGTTTTCCTTCTCCCTTTTACTTACTCTTACATTTTTATTCAGTTTTTAAGTGTATCCCAGGAGTAGTTTCAGCACATTAAAGCTATTAATATTGTTGGCTCTAAAATCCCACGTAGATATATTTTCCTTTATATCCATGTTCTCTCTTTGTGATTGTAACATGGCAGATTGACCTTCAGCATCAGTAACAACATTTGTATAGTGTTGTTTTGGTGAACAATTTGCATTTGCTTTTATTCACTCTGATTCTCTGCTATAATCTGTGTTAGCTATCCATGTGTTCATTTTAGAGGTAATAAAAATAAGCTTCAGAAGTTAAAAGAATTAGTCCAAGGTCATGTGGTTAGCCAATGAGAGAGCAGGGGTTTGAGTCTCTGACTGCAGGATCTCAAAGTCCACATTCTTTTCCCCCAAATCATAGGAAAATCAGGGTTATATGAGGCCAGATACTATTTGGCGGGAGAAAAATACAGTGGTCAGTGAACCAATTCCTTTCCCTCCACTCTGGAAAAAAATAAGTTGCTGTTTTGCATTAAAATAGTTAATCCATTGTACTTGTAGCATTCTGATTTGAATATCCCATCAATAAATTCTTATTCCAGCCCTGACTGGTTTGGCTCAGTGGATAGAGTGTCGGCCTGCAGACTCAAGGGTCCCAGGTTTGATTCCGGTCAAGGGCATGCACCTTAGTTGCAGGCACATCCCCAGTATGGGGTGTGCAGGAGGCAGCTGATTGATGTTTCTCTCTATTCTCCTCCCTTCCTCTCTGTTAAAAAATCAGTAAAATATGTTTAAAAAATAAATCCTTATTCCAAATAGAGTCAGGTCTTTTAGTTTTTGTCTTATCTGTCCTTATTCCTATTACTCTGGTTATTATTGTCATCATAAATGGGTATTAAAAGGTGGGTGTTAACCGCAGTGGTTAAGCATTGATCCATACACCAGGAGGTCAAGGTTTGAAGGCTCAATCCCCAGTAGGGGGCGTGCAAGAGGCAGCCGATCGATGATTCTCTTATTGATATTTCTCTCTCTCTCTCTCTCCTTTCTTTGAAATCAATAAAAATAGTTAAACATTTTAATGAAAAATAAATAAGAGGTGGATGTTGTCTCACAGTAACCAGACACAATGGTGAGTGTTTTCCACCTGCATGACTGACGGGCAGATGGAAGCTGGGAAGTGAGTTAGCACCCTCCTCAGGCTGCCTCGCATCTCTGGGCTGACCTGCGGCGCACGCAGCAGCTTCTAGTGGTTCTCACGAGCAGAACAGTAATCCTGAATGTTACAAATAGGTTGTTTGGTCAAGATATTGACAACCTAATTGAAAAATATATATCCTGCCGCTTCGCTGTTTGTGAGCCAGTGAAATAAGACAGGAACCTCAAGGAATCACAGAAGGTTTCATATGACCTGCCACTTTGACTTATGTATGTGCATTACCCCTGCGAATGAAAAAGACCTTGTGTATTTTTAGTTTCTTATTTCTCCCCAGCAACTTGGTCTGTGAGGCCCCTGTAAACAAACAGGGGTTGCAAAGGCAAGAAGAGTTAAAACTTTCTCAGCTTAGGTCTTCATCTGGGGTCTTAAAGAGACAGAGGATAGAAATTCCGATGCATCTTCATCTTCATCTCCCTCCACCTCCGCAGAGTGGAGCAGGGGACATGTCTATGGTTGTGAATCAAGTATGTGAGCTCCCCATAAATAAAATTGGTGCTGTTTAACAGGATGGGGACTCGGGGAGCATTCTTCATCGCCTGCCAATCTGATCAGATGATTCATGATCTACATCTATGTACATACATGATAAAAGCTGACCTGACTTTTGGTTCATCGGGAAACATTGAGTTCCATTTGGGGCAAAGTACTAGGACAGTTTCAAATCTGAAAGAAAAGGAAAGAGCAATCCTCGCTGAGTACCCACAAACCTTCTTCTCAAAGTGGGGTCTCTGGAGCAGCAACATAGATAAATTATTTAATTTCTTTAAGATGTAGTGGTTTGTTTTCTTCCTGCTGAGGATAAATTATATTTACTTTGAGTCTTGTCAATAGACAAATACTCAAATTTTATCTAATTCAGTACTTATAAATTTTTAAGTCATGCCTAACGGACTCTAAATCTTACACTTTTCCCCCCCATCAGATTGCACTGTATCTTAAATTAATAATTTTAAATTCCTCTTGGGTACAGATCGATTCTCCCCCCTCCAGCCTTGCCCATATTGTCTCATAGTAGAGACTACTAAAATATTCATTCTTCTATCTTTAATTAATAGGACAGAGAAAAGTAATATACTTAATTAAAATGAAATAACACCAAACAAATAAAAGACTCCTGCCTTATTGGA
>JAAGEH010000452.1:6770616-6794063 GCA_011751065.1 Lasiurus cinereus | reverse complement strand
AGAGAGGAAGGGAGTGGGAGAGAGAGAGAGAAACATAAATGATGACAGAGAAGCACTGATTGGCTGCCTCCTGCACCTCCTGGGGAATGAGCCCACAACCCTGGGCATGTGCCCTTGATTGGAATGAAACCCAGGACCCTTCAGTCCACAGGCTGACACTCTAGCTACTGAGCCAAACAAGCTAGGGCAGAAATGGCATTTCTTTAAGAGAAATGTATAAACACGAATAAAAGAGAGGCTTTCTAAAAGAACTTAATTTGCTCTTTCTCCTACATCCGGTATGGGATGTGGGTAAGAAGCTGGAAACACAGTCCTTCGTTTGACCACAGTGAGTGAAATCCCAGTTATGTTGTGCAGAGCCCGGTTCTAACCCCACTGGCCTTTGAACCAAGGACAGTAGCCATTCCTTCTGCATGCTGTGAGAGCAATCGCCTCCATTTAGGTAAGCTGCCACGTCTCAAACTAGAAATTATACCTAATGGGTTCACTTAGCCACTAGGGTTGTATCAGATTCCAAATTCCCAGTTCTACTGTCGATGATATACCTCTTATGTTGTTTAATCTTCTCTTGGAAGTCTCCCAATGAAGATGCTCACCTCTCTTCCCTGTTGGTCAATTCAACAAGCCCAAACAGGTAAGAGAACGGATTTGATGATGTATTTGTTCACTGCATAACATCAACTGAAGAAGTTTAACCGAGGACACGGTAGAGTTGGCCCCCTGCCAAGGAAGGCAGGCCTGGGTGCTTATGTAAGCCACTGTTTTCCCAGACTGGTTACGCATGGAGTATCTTAGCCCTTTGTATGCCATTAGGGTCTATAGACACAGTGGGGATGGTTTCCATGTTGGATGCATGTAAGGGGGAAGGGAGAGAGGAAGGGAAGGAAAGAGAAAGAGAGAGAGGAAGAGATGGATTAATTTCCTGGCTGCTCTTCAAAGCAACTGAATTTGTGGAAGAAGGAGATACAGCGGTACCTCGAGATACGAGTGCCCTAACATACGAGATTTTTGAGATACGAGCTGTAGAGCGAGCGAGCAATTTTTGCTTTGAAATACGAGCAACATTTGAGATAGGAGTAATCGCGTGGATCAGCCGGCTGCACACAACTCACCAGTTTACCTCGACTCCAGTGTCTCATAGTTTCCCACGCCTCAAGGTTACGGAACGAATTAAACCCGTATCTCGAGGTACTACTGTAGTTGCTAGCAGGCAATCTGAGAGAATACAATACCAATCAATCCTATATAATAAAAGGCTCACATACAAATTGACCGAACGGCAAAACGACCGGTTGCTATGATGCTGAATGCAGGAGCTGCCCCTGGTGGTTAGTGTGCTCCCACCGGACAGCGCAGTGGCCATGCCAGGAGCCTCTCCCACCTCTGCGGCAGCACTAAGGATGTCCGACTGACCACTTAGGCCTGTTCCTCGCAGGGCTCCCAGTCTACAAGAGGGCATAGACTGGGCTAAGGGACCCTCCCCCCCTGCCAAGTGCACACATTTTGTGCACTGGGCCTCTAGTTTTTATATAAACCTCTCAGGTGGGTCAGTGATTTCCAAGGTCAGTTTCACAGCCAGAGGCACTTGGGCCCAAATAAGGGAATGGACACCTCGGGGGTCAAAGTGGTGGCAGGATCAACATTACAATCCGACCTCCAGACCCATCTCAAATCCATTCCATGAGCTGCCTGGTGAGGTCCTGGAAGATATTTCTTGTTGGTGCCTTCTCCACCAGGCAACTGAAAACTGAATTATTTGGAAAACTCTTTGCACATCTCCCATGCACATCTCATAAGCACCAACTTCTCCTACACACCTACCCACAGAAGGTGGAGGGAGGAGGAACATAGGAAAAGAATGTTAATACCTACTAGGAGAGGTAGGAACATCCTTCATTACTTAGGTGAGTAAAGTAAGGCACTGCCAGTTTAAGTAGATCATCTAAATTCATAAAGCGCCAGAATGACAGCTAGGATTACAAATAACCTGAATGCCTCCGATGCCCGTGTTGCTTTGTCAATATTCTGCAGTGATGGCTGAAAGGCATGGCTTGCTGCACACATTGCTAAAAGAAATAAAAGACAACTGAAACTGGGATTGCAAATCCAAAATAGCCCTCATATTCTTCTCTTGAACGTCCCTTAAACTTGACTGACGCTTAAATGTCAGAGCTTGATTTTGGAATTGGGTTTGTCCAAATATATGTAAATCACGTACTGTGTTTTTTAAACCATATCTGCTCTGAGCTTGGGAAAAAAAAAAGAACTAAAAAAAAAAAGCAGGAGCTCCATAGAGGTGTTGTTTTGGGGGGTCTCTAATTCAGTTTCTCTCCCAAGTTGTCCCTCAGTTGTATCCCATAGCTTCACCCCCCAACACAGCATGGAATTCATGAGAAATTCATGAAGGTGAGAAGAGACAATATACCTTAGAGAATTGATTCCAATTTTTTTTCCAAGTGGAAATGGTCAAATAAGAATTTCTGTACCGAAGAGGTATGCCAACAGCAGGAACAAGACAGCAAAGTCAATTACGACAAATATTTTCCTAAGCCTCCTCCTGTGTTATACAACTGCCAGTCCCCTCTATTCCTGAACGGAATTATAGAATTACTTAACTCATGAATATTCATTTCCTGACTCCCAAAGTGAAGCAAGGCCAAACTCTGTGACCTCTAAGTCCCACAAGGGGTGTGACTTCTTAAGTGATATAAGAACACATCCTTCTCTAGCTTTGGATGCTAACAGAGTACCGAACTGAAGACCCTGACTCTGCTCGTGCGCTCATAAGTCTCTTTCCACAGAAGCAAAAACTTAAAAAGGTATACTGGATCTGATCATCCTTATAACCATCCGGTGGCTATAGAATAGTCACAGAGATGAAAAGTACAACACAGGCAATAGAGTAATTTCTATGATTGGGGCAAGGTGGGTGCTTGAAATATTGGGGGATCACTCTGTAAAGAAATTGATTGCCCAACCACTATGCTGTACCTCTAAAACTAATATAAAATAATCCTATGTAATAAAAGTATAATATGCAAATTGACCAAACGGCCAAACAGCAGAATGATCATCTGGACAACAATCCGGGACCACACTATCATACCCACTGGCACCAGGCCAGCCAATGCAGGTGTGGTGCGATTGGCTGGGGGCCTGGCCATCTCCCCAGGATTGCCCCGCAGAGGGAGGCCCAGGCTACCGACCAGTGGACTGTGGTGGGTTGGTAGGGGCTCCTTCTGTGAACTGGGGGAAGGAAAGCCTACTCTCGCACAAATTTCATGCATCGGGCCTCTAGAATTGAATATAAACTCTTAATCGAAATAAAAAAGCTCTTCCTGAGTAGCTCAGTTGATTCCAGCATCATCCTGAGATGCCAAGGTTGCAAGTTCGATTCCCGGTCAGGGCTCATACAAGAAGCAACCAATGAATGCATAAATAAGTAGAACAACAAATCCAGGTCTCTTTCCTTTCATAAACAGCCGATTGTCACATCAAAAAAAAACTCCATCTATACTCTTGCATGGTCTGTAATATGTTACAGTTTGCCCCTGAACTCTTCCTTGAACTCCTATTCAGTGTCCCACCTGCTTACCAATGCCCTAGCCCACTGGCCTGCACACTGGCCTTCTCGCTTCCTCGGCACACCAACTTGGCCCTATTCCAGAGCCCTTCACTTGCTATTCTCCCCCCCAGGACAAGTCTTCTCAGATCTCTCCAGCACTGATTCCTCCCCTTCTGGTCTCTGTCTCCAAATTCCTTCCTCAAAGAGTCCATTTCTATCCCTCCCTCCCTTAAAAAATAGGTCTAATAAAGTACACATAACACATAAAAGCTATCTTCCCCATATTTAAGTATACAGGTTACATGTATTCCTGTTGTGGAAACAATCTGCAGTTTTTCATCTTGCAAAACTGAACCTGTAAACCCACCCATGACACAAGGACCACACACGTCCTTCTCTCTGTAGTCCCTGGTAGCCACCATTGTCCTTTCTGTTTCCGTGGTTTGACCACTCTGCATACCATATACAATGTAATCATACAGTCACCTGACTGGCTTATTTCACTTAGCATTAGTGCTTAGCGTCATCTTGGTAACACGTGCCAGAATTCCTTTCCTTATTAAGACGGAATCATATTTTGTTGTATGTACGTTTCCCATTTGGCTCACCCACTCATCTATCTGTGAACATTTGGCTTATTCTACCTTCTGGCTACTGTAAACAATACTGCCATGAACATGGGTATATACATATATACTGGGAAACTTTCAGTTCTTTATACCCAATTTTGCCCATCGTCACCAATACTTACTATATTCTGTCCTTATGGTAGCAGCCATGCTAGTGGATGCGAGGTGTTATCTCATTAGGATTCTGAATTTCTCCTCCCCTAGTGATTAGTGGTATTGAGGATCTTTCAGTGTCTTTGGAGAAATGTCCATTCACGTCCTTTAAAAGAAGTAGTCTATGTCTAATGTTGGTCAATTTGGCATTCCTCCCAGGCTTAAGCATGGCCCCTGGAAGGGGCAATCTAATGGGATGGCCAGTGGCTTGGAAACCATGTGGTCAGATTTCCCCATCATACTTAGTGATGTAATGATACCGCTGCACATAAATGTTGTTTGCTAATTCTGATTTTTCCCTCAGGAAAAAAAAATGTTGAGAAGAATTACAATACCAGGTCAATATATACAAACATTTCATAGGCTTTTAATTCATTTTTCTGATTCATCCCCAGAGGGGATGTGCCAATTTACACTCCCATGAGCAGGGTAAAAGCAATAAATACCTCCACTGTAAGAACAATGTATTATGTGGAAAACTGAAAAAAAAAAGTTACTAATTTGAAAGGTGATTAAATGTCCTAATAACCTACCCTCACACACTAGGATGCTTTTTGCTCTCTGTAAAGTGGTTTTATTAACTCTGATAATGGGGAAAATATGGTGTTGAGAGACTTCTCAAGAGCTTGAAATTCACACCTCAATCTGGTGCTTGTCCTAATTATTTAGACACCATTTCTAAAGAAAACACTGGGATTCAACGCCACCATCACCCGGAGACAGGCATGATGGATACCTTCTCAAATGAGGATGACATTGCTCTTCTAGTTGAATAGGGACAAAGCCACGAGAGGCTGATTGGGATGCAATTTTGAGAACGTACAGAGAATCTGAGTATTATTGATTAATTTTCTTCAGCAATTTAGAGTTGAACTTTTGTTTTGGTAGCTTGCTTCCCAATATTGTTCTAGAATTCCCCGTGGCATTATGAGAGGAATTAAAAACCAGCCAAGGACAAGTCAGTGATATTACACTATAATCCATCTCATAACATCTATAAAAATAACTCATGGCTATGTCACTCCTCTCTCGATTTTCATAATGCCTTATGCAGCAGTTGGGTTTTAGCCAAGGCAGTGAAGACTTCTATGTACTCACGTAAACGCCACAAATACTACTTGAGCTTTTCCACGGAAGAGTTTCTGAACAAACGTGAGCCTCGGTGTTTTCATTTAACAAATAAGGGTCATCAGACATTCTTTCCTTTCAGAAAGGCCCCGGGTTTGACAGATGCGTTTGCCTTGTTGGCCTCTCACGTGTATCTAGTTTATTTCTTTCACCTTTCAGCCCCTGAACGCTTTTAAACGTAATGTTAAATTCAAATGATTGATTATGTTTGGACTTTACAAACACTGGCATTGTTAAATTTGGGGGATCTCAGTACAACCAGTAGTATTAATAAATTAATTAGGTCTTCTTTCTGTCTACCATATGGTTAAAACACACACACACACACACACACACGGATAAGAAGAAGAGCAGGACACTGTTCTTTCCTGTATCCATCAAGTCTCTCTCCTTCTTCCCCCTCTTTTCCCTCCTCTCTCTCTCTCTTTTTTTAAATTGTAAGATCAAATAAGTATATTCCTTAATTGCATTGTTCTATGGTTAACTGTGCGATCTACTTCTAGAAAACCATGAACTTGGACTGGTTAAAGCTATTGTTCGTCTGGAATTTCTCCTGGCCAAAGCATCCCATTCATAGAAAAAGGACAGACAAGGAAGATACAGAATGAAAATAGGGTCTGTGATACTGACCATACTCAAAGACTTGTCTACATTTCACTTTTCTATCGTATCCAATGTTTGACTTAGCTTTTCTATCATACCAGCCCATCTCTGCCCAGATCTTTTCTTCACATTATATGCGGGGCACGTTTCCAGCAGGTACACTTCGGTGCGACTCATTATTTAAATGTTTTTGTTTTCAAATCATTTACCGAAGCTATTTTTGCCCGGCGATGTCCCCATGTTCCTTTTAATAAACCTATTCCCTGATCTCAAACGATTCCGTGTTTTCCATGGGCATTCCAATCCCATGTCAAATCCATTTGTAAAACCTTTATTGAGTTTAACAGCAAAGTCTCTCAAGTTTGGCTTGGTTAATCTATCAATTTAAGGCTCATTAAGATAAGGAATGACAAAGCTGGAAGAGAATGCCTTTCTTTGCTTTGAAAAAAAAACACTTATAAAATCCAACACTCGGCCGTTTCCTCATTGGACACTGCTTTAGCCGTGTCAGGCAAATTCCACTGTCAAAGCCGTCAGACATCCTGCTGAAATCGCAAAGGAAACGACGACTACTTTGGGAAAACATAGGGAGCCGAAGGACATGGGAGTCTGCTTTTCCTGTAAGGAGGGAAGGGAATTTTGAAAGGGCAACATTGGAAAGCCACCTCCTCCGTGTGAGGTCTACAGATTTCTCAGGGGAGGTGGGAAACAAGACACCCCCAGAACACAACTGTCTTGTAATGATGTCCCTGCTTCTAGGGGTCCCCCGTTTCTAGACTATTCTGCCAGTGATATCTTCCACGGAGACCCAGAAAGCCTCAGCTTGTCTTTATTAAAAATCTCCCATTGCGTTTGGTGAAGAGATGATGGTTTGGTGCAAAGAAGACAGACATCTGAGTAAGTCCTGATGTAAGGTTGGATGTAATTTTATCTAATGGACCCAAGAGAAAAGAAAGTGATCTCAGGTACCTTGGAACTCTTTCTGAAAGCAGAGTCTAAAACCAGGACTTATGTCGCATTGTAGACAACTGGGGCTCAATCCTATTGGCTGCCTCGGAGGTAGCATGAGAAACAGGTCATTCGGAAGGATGCCATAATAGAGTTGTTTCATCACGATTGCTATTCTCCACTGGGAGAGCCTGACCATTTCAGGATGCCAGTTTCCTTATATGTTTAGTCTGTCTGATACATCAGCTGAGCAAGTCATCAAAAATTATAGGCAAACATTCCCACAGCAGAACACCAGAGAGATAGGACAGAAACTTTTGATGCAGCTTTCTTGTAGACCTTGGGACTGTCTGCTATGGTTGTGACTTGAATTCAGAGATGGGCTTGAGAGATGTGACACAGATGATCCAATGTGGCCGGGACAGTGGGTCTTAATATTATACCCATTGTAAAGGTAAGAAGAAGCTCTCTATCACTGAGAATTAGAAGTGATTTGTGTTGCTGAAACCGGTTTGGCTCAGTGGATAGAGCGTCGGCCTGGGGACTGAAAGGTCCCGGGTTCGATTCCGGTCAAGAGCATGTATCCTGGTTGTGGGCACATCCCTAGTAGGGGGCGTGCAGGAGGCAGCTGATCAATGTCTTTCTCTCATCGATGTTTCTCTCTATCCCTCTCCCTTCCTCTCTGTAAAAAAATCAATAAAATATATTAAAAAAAAAGAAGTGATTTGTGTCCAGTGTTCACAGAATGAATAATACACACAGGCTGCTCAGTAAAAACTTAACATGATCAGTTTGGAGTTTGGAGCACAGCATTTCAATTTCTCTGCTGACTAACATCAGTTGCTTTTCCTCCCTTGTCTCCTGCTAGTCTCTTTGATGTGATCTTTGCTCCGACCAAAATAATTTATTAAAATGCCAGAGTCTTTCTCCTTGGCAATATTCATGAGTCAAGGCTTCTCATTTTGCTAATGCCAAACTATCAGCATATTGCCTATCAATAACCTCAAGATTGACAAGCCCGATAGTTACTTCCAATGCCTGCTTTTGTGAATAGCTGGATAAACTTAACGCAGTTGGATCTACCCTTTTAAGTGTCCTGGTCTACACTCTACTCTGCCTGAGTCTTTTCTCTCTCTCTCACCACTTGCTTGGTTTTCTTTTAGGCTTCTCTCTGTAGTCTGCTATTAGTGTTGGCCAAGTTTCCATCCTTGACGCCCTGTTCTCCTCTGGAAGTCCTTTCTGAAAAAACATGGGGAGGGAGAGATCATCTGGTCTATGGACTATTTGGAGATTTCATTGCAAACTGCCACCTGCTGACAACAGTGCACAAAGTGCTTGAATTAGTCACTTGCAGGCTGAATCCATAAAGAAATGTGTAGGTTTTTTTATTTTTAAATCCACATATGCTTGTAGAGAAAATAAAATATATCACAAAACAATACATCCTTTCTGTTTCTCAATAAAAATCAGACAACCCGGCAACTAGGCCAGCATCTCTGCACACCATTGGCTGTACCTAAGTGATTGCCTTCTACCTTTCGGCCAGGGATCTCCTAAAATAATTATACATACCCACTTCCTTACCCAGGTAGGTTTCCATCCATTTCTTACCACCTTCTCCAAACTTAAGTATATATATATATGTGTGTGTGTGTGTGTGTGTGTGTGTGTGTGTGTGTATGTGTTTATATATATACACATATATATGTATGTCTGTGTGTATGTCTGTGTGTCTGTATGTGTGTATGTGTGTGTGTATTTCAGAGAAGAAGAGAGAGGAAGAGAGGTACAGAAATATCAATGATAAGAGAGAATCACTGATCAGCTCCTTCCTGAATGTCTCACGTTAAGAAACATACCTGCAATCCAGGCATGTGCTCTGACCTGGAGTCAAACCATCACCTCCTGGTTCAGAGGTCGATACTCAACTACTGAGCCACACTCGCTGAGCCCTTCTCCAAACTTTTTAATAGGCTGATGATGAGTAGAAAACAAGACAACCTTCTATTCAATATATCCTCTTCAGTCTATTATTCTATCACTAGTGGCCCGGTGCACAAATTTGTGCACATTGAAAGGAAACTACTTAGAATAAATATTTTAATATCGCTATTTGTACTTCCTCTATAAATTGTCAATCATGAATTTGGTTGACACTTCAATGACAGATCAAAACACACACATGCAATTGGTGCCAGCAAGAGCTTTATATGTATTGTGCATGTGCAGTCAACTTAGTCTTATATACAGTATATATAGAATAAACTTGCTTAATTAGGCCTGCTTTCTGATTTTGCCAAACTTTTTCCAGCCCAGTGAAGTACTCCAACTTCTCTTCAGGTAATTGTCAGCAACACAGCAGTAAATATCAATACAAAGCAGATTATCATTATAGATCACACAGGGAGAACAAAGGGTAACATATTTAACTGCAGCAGTGTTTGACTATATTCTATGCAGTGAGAAAACCTGAGGTCATTTTCAAGGCCCACCAATTTCTTACTTTGTTTCAATTAGGTCAAGTTTCTAAGCTTTCTAAGTCTCCAATTTCTGGCTAATGAAAAGAAAATATGATTCCACTGAGTCTCCTATCTACCTACTCCAGGATTTCTGTGAGGATCAAATGAGATGAGGCACGAGAAAATGCTTCATATACATTTGGTTAAAGTGTAAAATATTTCCACCTGGCTATAAAGCAAGTTGTGTTCCTGGGCTGTGAAACTTTAAGGAGGCTAGTTGCTAGGGAGAAGCTGGGCATTGCTATGGAATGTCATTAGCTAGTGCCCACAGCCACCATTTCTGGGCTGGGCTGGACTGTGGGCCACATTTTGTGCCATGGTGTCTCAAAAACATAGGCTGCAAATTGGTGGGGGGTCGCTCCAGGGTGGTGGCAGGGCTGTGTCCCACTTGGGGAAAGCTGAGTGTTGCTTTGTCTGCACCAGGTTCACAGTGCAATTTCTCTGTAAATGGCCATTGTGCATCATGGCAACTCCTGCATTGAGCGTTTGCCCCTGGTGGTCAGTGTGTGTCATAGTGACTCGTTGGATGGTTGGACACTTAGCATATTAGCCTTTTATATATGTAGATTTCCTCTACTTTTAAATTAGTTACTGTTAATCATACTGTTGTCTGTGCCTATGAGTTTTCTTTGTCTTTTCATCTTTTACCTTTTTCACCCAGCCCCCCAAACCTTCATTCCTCTGACAGCTGCCAGTCTATTCTCTGTATTTATGAGTCTGCTTCTATTTTGTTAGTTGATTTTGCTCATTAGATTCCATATATAAATGAAATCATATGGGACTTATCTTTCTATGTCACTTAGCATAATGTTCTCCAGGTCAATCCATCATTATAGAATTATATACCTGAAACCTATAAGACTTTATTAACCAATGCTACCCCATAAGTTTAATACAATTATTAAAAGTATTATTCATTAGTCCCTCTTCTAAAGTTGACTATCCTTAGATCTCTTGACTTCATAGTTTCTTCCTAAGTTTCCATATATAACTGAAGTTGCTTCTTCTTAATCTTTATCTTCTTCTATCCTGATATTACATCCTTAAATATTGGCATTCTTTAAAGTTTCATTTTTTTTAAAAAATGCATGTGGCTTGTGAGACAGTATGGCTTGCTGAAAGTACCACTGGACTTAGGATGATAAGATATGAGTTCTAATCCTTCCTAAGCCAGTGAATAAGATCTCTGGGAATCACTTCCCAAATATATTTACAAATTTGTTATTTATAAATATACAGGGTGGGGCAAAAATAGGCTTACAGTTGATGATGTGGAAAATAACATAATAATAATACAAGAATAAACTTTTGCAGACTCACAACTGTCAACCTACTTCTGCCTTACCCTGTAGAGCTTAATTAATACTGAACTGGGTCAACTGGAAGGGCTTATTAGGCTAAATAGTTTAATTGTTCTTTTGCCTTTCTAACCTAGAGAAGCTGAGTCCTCAAAGTGGGAAGGTCTCCTAAGTAAATTCGATCAGGTTTATTTTGCAATTTATTGTGCTTTTGACCACCTGTGTAACTTCGCAGTCTAATTCCTAAAAGCCCTCTTGTCGAGTGTATTGACGGTTATTTTTGACAAGTACTTATCCTCTAGTATGTATAACTGAGCTGATACACCTTTTCAAAAACTCCTCCCCCTCCCCCACGTATGCCTGAGGGAAACTATCTTAGAAGGAAAATAGTCTCTCAGGAGACAGAGCTAAATCCTAAATGTTGAACAGGAGAAAACATTTTTTAACAGACAAGATAAGCTAACAACTGCCTGCTTCTTCCTGGTTTCCCCAAGGGGTCAATCCAAGTATCTGAGCTTGGATCTAATGACTCTGACCCTCCCTGCCTGTCTCTTCTCATTCTGGAGTATTTTGATGCTTTGGGGAGGAAGGCAGAGGAAATTGTCCTTCAGTGGTTAAAAAAATAAAAATACTTTCAACATACATACTACAATGTTGGGCACACACTAAGAATCCATATATATCAATGTTATCATTTAATCCTTATCACCATCATTATTCCTCTTGAGGTTTATATCTTTACTTCTCTGTTAGCAAATGACTACTTCCATTCCCAGAGTCTAATGATATTCATCTTGAGGTTTTGTGAAGAGCTGGTCGTAAGAATAACACATGTTTATAAGATATATGAGCTGCGGGCTTGGTAGCTTATTTCATTTATTTGGGGCACAGTTTTTCCAGGAGACAAAACAAGGCATCTGGGAAAAAAAGATATTATTAAACTGTAGTTGGATCCCTTGTTCATCACGCCAATTTCATGTGAGGAAAATTCACACCGTTACTTTCCATTAACCCTGAAGTTCTGTGATTTATTCCCTCAAGTTTTATGAAGTAATTACTTGAAAGAGCTCTTCCTTGTATAAACTGTAATAAAAATGACTTAGAAAAAAATGATTAGTCCCTGCCTAAAACTAAGCAGAAATTAAATGAAAAGGCAGGACATCTGTGCATTTCACATCAAGCTTTTGAGAATGTTCCCAATGAGAGAGGTAGAGGTTTTGATAGGAAAATTGGGGCAAATTTTGATTTCCATAATTGACCTTTCCGGTCTTCCTGCCAATGAACTATTTCCTAATTTGTGCCATAGAAAGGCCAAAACTTCCAATGGTGACACCAGAAGTTCCATTCCCTGAAGGCTCCACTAATCCAAAAGGAAACTTTGTCCTTCAAACAGCTTATCCAGGAGAGGAGTGACCAGTGTGGCTATATAATGTAATATAAGAAGATAATGACATGTAATAACCATCTCTTACTGAAAACTTAGTCTATGTCAGGAATTTCATTACTTTGGTAAATTCTCCAAACCAAACAGGACAAAATGAAATAAGTCCAGTGGGTTCATTTGAATCAAGAGTCACATTTAGAGAGAGGCACCAAAAGACAGTGTTAAAATAAGGGATAACAGGATCTAAAGCTCACCGAGGACATATTATATGTAAAGCAGTGCATGAGATGCCTTTGACCTAATGTATCTTTCTAAATCTCAGACAAGCCTATGAAGTGCATTATTACTAATTCCCATTTTCTAGATTAGAAATGTATGATTCAGAGAAGTTAAGGAATTAGCTCAAGGTCACATGTTAATGAAGCTCTACCGGGGTTAAAGAGTTGTAATGAGGTATCTCTTGCATTTTCAAATTCAGAAATAGACTCAGGTTCTGAATGCTTTCCACCTAGGGCAGAGAATTTCAGCTGATGTGCCACAAGAATTTCTAAAGCATGCAAACCTGACTTAGGGCACTGACCTTTTTCATTAGATCAGTGGTTCTCAACCATTCTAATGCTGTGACCCTTTAATACAGTTCCTCATGTTGTGGTGACCCCCAACAATATTTTCATTGCTACTTCATAACTGTAATTTTGCTACTTTTAACGAATCGTAATGTAAATATCTGTGTTTTCTGATGGTCTTAGGTTCTACAGTAGTGGTTCTCAACCTGCGGGCGCCCGCGCGCGCGCGCGCACACACACACACACACACACACACACACACCCCTCCTTGTGTGTATTCCTACTTTCAGTGAGAATAGAGTTTATGTAGGCCCTTTGCCTCCATGCTTCCTCCTCATGCATTTTTGTGAAGAAAAAGACCCGCATCAAAAGTGGAGATTCAAAATCAGGTCTATAGATAGCCAGCGTTCCCAGAAGTATCAATGGTTTTAAGCTCTACATCAGCGGTTCTCAACCTGTGGGTCATAACCCACAGGTTGAGAAACACGAGCAGGGTTGCCTAAGACCATTGGAAAACACAGATATTTACATTACAGTTCATAACAATAGCAAAATTACAGTTATGAAATAGCAACGAACATAATTTTA
The DNA here is from genome assembly GCA_011751065.1 of Lasiurus cinereus. Lineage (NCBI taxonomy): Eukaryota > Metazoa > Chordata > Mammalia > Chiroptera > Vespertilionidae > Lasiurus > Lasiurus cinereus. The sequence continues at coordinate 6,780,682 of JAAGEH010000452.1, read as the reverse complement.
TGGTTGGGGGTCACCACAACATGAGGAACTATATTAAAGGGTCGCGACATTAGAAAGGTTGAGAGCCACTACCTTAGATTGTCAAAGAAAAAATGACAACAGCCAGCATAACATTAGCCATCCGGTATGAATGAATCAAAAGTATACTTTTTATTTTTTTGTCAGATGGGCACAAAATATATTTGTGGGTGTGCCACCAAAATTTAGCAATTAGTTTATGTCTGCCATGAGATGGGAAGGTTGAACATCGCTGATCTAGGGGTGACTATTCCTTCAAGGTGACATGAGGACACAGAGAGAGTTTTCTCCTATAAGCCAGACCCAGACTCGTTTTCTCTGATGATCACACCATCTGATTTCCAAGACAGACACAAAGGAGGAGGCGTGATCAGAGATTATTTTATAGAATCAATGTCACTTGGAAGGACTAATGACAAAGGCAAACGTATTGTATTTTAATCTAACAGGGCACAAGCAAATTTAGTTTTCTTACTTGCTTTCCCCCAGAACGAAATGGAAAACTGAGCTCATTTCTTTTGTCAAACAATTTTTCTCCAGGTCAGAAAACCAATCACAGAGGAGGCAGTTTCCTGCGAGCACGTAAACCAACTGTGCAGATTACCTGAGAGTCTGAAATCCTCTGCTCTTCCACTAAAGTAGTCGGTGAAAAAAGCTAGGAACCATCTGACTTCACTCATATGGGGGACATAAAACAAACGTAGGAACGCAAACCACAGTGTGGTGTTTGCCAGAAGGAAGAGATGGAGAGAAAAGGGGTCTTACTTAATATGAGGTGAAGGGAGAAGATCTGACTCTGGGTGGTGGGCCCATGGTGCCATAGACAGATCTTGTAACATAGAAACCCACACCTGACACCTACATGTTCAGGTTGACCAATGAGCCCCCACTCATCTTAATAAAATAAATAGAAAAGAAAGAAAGAAAAGAAAAAAGAAAAATGAAAGAAAAGAATGAAAAGAAAAAGAAAAGGAAGAAAGATAAGAAAAGAAAGAAGTCTGTGGAAGGGAAAATGGGCACATCCAAGGAACTAAAATGGCAGAAAAGGAAGGAAGGAGAGAGGAAGGGGGGACATTCTCCTGCTAAGAACCCCGAGCATTCAGGGAATGAACTGTCACTGTCACTGTGGAAGGTTAATACAGAAGGTGTCTGCTGGTGACAGGTGTTGACCCAGAAGAAAGGGAAACGGAGGCTTCTGGTATCAGAAAAGGAAACAGAACACACTTAGTTCTAGATCTCCATTTATATACACATACACACACACACCCCTCTTTGGTGTGCATCCCCACTTTCAGTGAGAAGAGTTTAGGCAGGCCTTCTGCCCCCTGCTTCCTCCTCATGCATTTTTGTGAAGAAAGAGACCCGCATCAGAAGCGGAGATTCATAATCAGGTCTATAGATAGCCGGGTTCCCAGAAGCATCGGGAGGAGAAATGTCACGTTCAATAGAGATCTTCAGAAGCTGTGACTTGGAGACAGGGAACAAAGTATGCCGGGAGAAGCCGCCCCTCATCGGGGAGCCGGGAGAGAGAGAGGGGAGCATCCTTTTACACAAAATCACTGTCTACCGAGACGGATGCCAGGAATATTCCTGCCACTCACCAGCACAGGGGGGATGCGTCTCCTCCCCTCCCAGTCCCTGAAGTGTCACTGTCACTAAGGCAAAGGCCCCCATCGCGTCCTCCCGGGCCCTTTTTTTCCCCCCTGATAATCCCTAACTCAAGCAGAATGTTATGAATTTATCTATTCCATCCCTTTCATTATTTATTGCGGGAAGTGTAACGGATGAATATCTTTTTACAAAGATACACGCATAAGCGGAAATCAATGGAAACAGCATGATGGAGGTTTCTCTGCTCAGGGTCATGGGCCATGTAAGGTCTACATTTCTGCACTGGCGTCTAGTTGCTGATGGTGTTCCTGAGGGTGAGGCGAGATCTCCTTTGGGGGAGTGTCTGGCAGCCTTTGTCAAGTCTGTTTGGACAGGGACTGTCCCCATCTTTTCATGCTAGGCCAAGAGGGCAGTGTCCACGTTCCAGGAGCTTCTGGACGATTCCTGGAGCTCTTTCAAATGCACACAATGGAGAACAAGAACAATGACGTGCTTCTAAGAATCCGGTGGGACTAGGAAGACTTCACCCATGGAGGTGGGGGTTGAGGGGGCACTTTAACCGCGAACTGAAGAAGGGAGGGAGTCGTCATTCTCACAGTTGGAAGAAAGAATGTCTCAAGCAGAGGGAACCGCAAATGCAGAGACCCCGAGGTGGGCAAAAGCTTGCACATTTCCGGCAGATGGGAAAAAAGTGTCAATGAGTAGCAGTGAGTAAGGGACCAGGAGAAAGCTCGGGAGATGAAGGTCAGCAAGCAGCTGAAAGCCAAGCCTGTGGGGGCCTTTGATCATTTCCAAAGCACTTTTTTTTTTTTCATTTCAGACTAAAAGCAAAAGACTTCAGAGAATCAATTGGACAATAGAGTTACATGATTCCATTTACATTTTTAACAAGCTCATTTATTCGAAGATTTCGACCAATAGGCCACCAAGAATGAAGTGGGAGAGCTGATGTGGAGGGGATGCAATACAAGTTTTCTTTTTTTATTGTGGGGAAATTAAAATAATGTTTACCTGAGCTTGGAGAAAATCCACTAGAGCAGAGAGGGGTGCTGGGTTTGGCGATGCGACCAAGAAATAGGGGAATCACTACAATGATGAGAACGAGAGAGGGGAAAGGGGAGGATCTAACACATCGAGGGGAGGATTGACTCATGTGAAGCAAGAGCATTGATGGAACTAGCAGGAGAGGATGCAGACTCTATACACAGAGACAAACACCCATTCTTGGTGACGTAGGAAGCAACATGATTAGCAGAGAAAGAGGATCAGGGAGGTCACCTCGAGTGCGGCATCCAACCCTCTTTCTCTGCCCAAGCGCTCTCAGGCACACTTCCTGGGATCCATAGCAAATCCTACCTACCCTGTTCCTGTTACAGCTCTAGGTGTGGGTATCTGCATTCCTCAACAGGATGCAAGCATCGGATGTTTGCTCAGGAACACTCAATGGGACTTACATTGGGGTCACTCTATGAAACTTTTTTTTATTGATTAAGGTATCACATATGTGTCCATATTCCCCCAATGCCCCCCCACACCCCACTCCCCTCCATGAGCCCTCATCCTCCCGCTGTCTCTGCCCATTGGGTAGGCTTAGATGCATGAAAAAAAAACTTTTATTTCCTCCCCTTCCCCCCACCCTCCCCTACCTTCCCTCTGAGGTTTGAGCATCTAATCGATGCTTCTCAAACTTTTAACACAAAGCGATTTCTTTCTTTTTTTTTTTTTCCAGCCAGAGGTGCCTAACCTCCTTTAACTGTTCTACACAGAAGCAGTCAGATCCAGAATCCATATCTTTTAGAAAATCTGCGTTCCTCTTTCTCCCAGCGAACCAAGAGCATAAGAGGCATTCTTGCAATAAAACAGCCCGCTAAGCCACATAAAACGGGGCGGTTATTACTTGTGTCCTTGTAGGTATGTTAGCCGTTAAATGGCGATACTATCATTTTAATTAAAGCTGAGGTTTCTTCAGCACTGGATTCAAAAAAAAAGAGACGGCGAGGCCCCCATTCTACAATAGAAACTAAATCCTCAGTCCGCACGTAAAACAAAATGTATGTACATAGGTACATACAGTTGGGGAAGGTTTCAAAGTTTGATGATGAGAGATTGGTGTGACGGAGGCAGAACAAAGGGATAGCTCCCAGAACTAGGGAAGTTGTCCTCATAAAATGTGTTTTATGACGTTTCTGATGAGACACAGAAAAGGCTAAGAATGAGAATGACCTTGTAGAGAATCTTAGATTAAAAAAATAATAAAAAGATAGGCTAAGATTTCATTAACATGCCCACTTCAGACATCAGGAGATACTGACACCCTCGATCTACAGAAAGTAATGAACACTGATTGGGGTTTTGCCAAATGGCCATTGTTAACATTTGGAGCTAGAAAATTATTTGTTATCAGAGGCTACCCTGTGCATCTCTCTCTTTTTTTGTATTTTAATTTTTTTAATTAATTTATTTTTCCCCCTATTGCCCTCCCCACCCCCCAGTTCATGCCCTCATCAGTCTCCCCCTCCCCCTGCCGCCTTCCCCCATTGTCCTGTATCCACTGGCTATGCCTACACACACATGCACACAAGCCCTTCGATTGATCTCCTACAGGCCCCTCCCACCCAACCTCCCCTGCCTTCCCACTGTAGCACGACAGTCTGTTCATGGCTTCTTTGCCTCTGTGTCTGCTTCTCCCCCACCCCCCCAACCCTGATTCTTGTCTTTAAAAACATCTTGCCCCTGTAGGCTAGAAATAAACCCACCAGAGCAAAAGAAAAAGGATTGAGTCCCAATTTCAATGTCAATCAGTTCCTTATGTGTACATGTCATCAATGGTTTCTGGATAGTGGACAAATCCTCATCTGAGGATATTTTCCCATTGATTTTTATTTTTTAAAAATATATATTTTATTGATTTTTTTTTTACAGAGAGGAAGGGAGAGAGAGAGAGACAAACATCGATGAGAGAGAGACATCGATCAGCCGCCTCCTGCACGCCCCCCACTGGGGATGCACCCGAAACCGAGATACATGCCCTTGACAGGAATCGAACCTGGGGACCTTTCAATCTGCAGGCCAATGCTCTATCAACTGAGCCAAACAGATTTCGGCCCCATTGATTTTTAGAGAGAGTGTAAGAGAGAGAAAGGCAGAGAGAAATATGTGAGAGAAGCACATTGATTGGTTGCCTCCCATAAGCACCCTGACCAGGGCCGGGGAGGAACCCTCAACTGAGGTACAGGCCCTTGACTGGAATCGAACCTGGGACCCTTCAGTCTGCAAGCCGATGCTCTATCCACTGAGCCAAACCAGACAGTGCCATCCTATGCATCTCAATTTGTTCAGCAGCTTCCCTGTCCTAAACACTAGACATCAGCAGCATTCTCCTCCTAACTGTAACAAACAACAATGTCATTGACAGGCATCCATCTGTTTGGAAGGCAACATCAACTTCATCCCTGGTTGTAAGCCACCAATATAGACAAAGAGCCCAATGTTTACCTTTAGGGACTTTTTTAGTCATTTCCAAATTTTGCTGCAAAAGCTTTTTTTTAAAAAAAAATATTTTATCGATTTTTTTTAGAGAGGAAGGGAGAGGGATAGAGAGTTAGAAACATCAATGAGAGAGAAACATCCATCAGCTGCCTTCTGCACACCCCGCACTGGGGATGTGCCCACAACCAAGGTACATGCCCTGGACCGGAATTGAACCTGGGACCCTTCAGTCTGAAGCTCTGTCCACTAAGCCAAACCAGTTAGGGCAAGCTTTTATGTTTTATGAATAACCAGTGGCCCAGTGCATTGAAATTCATGCACATTAAAAGGGGATTAACTAGAGGAAATAACTTAATATTGTTACTTGCCCTTTCTCTATAATAGAGGTGTCAGAGATGAAAAAAATAAGTTAAATATATATGAAAACCTTCCTTCTGTCAGTCTGGGCACACCATGGGGCTCAGAGTTAAATCCCCGTCCACATGCACCTTAAAATTGCATGAGATCCAGACCCGGCCACCCAATCCCCAACTGGGCTAGATCCAGACCCGGCCAGTCCCACCCTTGTCAAGCCCTGCTGAGCAAGGGACAGGGGATGTAGTCTATGGTCCTCTGGATCAGTGTCAGGATGGGGGCATGGCCTGAGGTCCCCCATCCCAGCCCAGGGTGGGGGGCGTGCCTTGAGGTTTCCCATCAAGCCCTGCCAGGTGTGGGACACGACCTGAAATCCCCTGTCAAGCCCTGCTGGGTGAGGGGCATGGCCTGAGGTCTCCTGTCAAGCCCCGTGAGACAGGGGGGTGCAGCCTCAGATCCCCTGTCAAGCCGGGGTAGGCATGGGGTGCGGCCCGAGTTCCCCTAACCCAGCAAAGAGATCCCCTGTCAAGCCCCACCAGGCAGGAGGGCACAGCCTCAGGTCCCCTGGCCTGGTGCTGGGGCTGGGAGTACAGCCTGAGGTCCCTACACATGGTGCTGGGGTTGGGGGAGCAACCTGAGGTCCCCTAGTCCAGCACCAGGATGGGAAGCACGCCTTGTGGGCCCCTGTAAAGTTCTGCTGGGTGGGGGCATGGCCTGAAGTCCCCTATCAAGTCCCCCCATGTGGGGGGGGCACAGCATGAGGTCCCCCAGCCTGGCATTGGAGCAGGAAGCACACCTTGAGGTCCCCTGTCAAGCCCCACAGGCGTGGGTGAGGGCAGCCTCAGGTCCCTGCTAATTGCTCGTTAAGGCTCCTTATGGAAACTTGGCTTCAGCTGTGGGTGCCGCCATCTTTGTGATGGAGTGATGGTTAATTAGCATATTCCTTCTTTATTAGATAGGATTTGTGAGACACATAAAGGCTGAGGTGTTTCAAGGAAAGTAGGCTGGCGATATGCTTTTCATCTAGTTAAGATCTTAGAAGAAGCATCCATGGGATTTCCCTTTCAGAAAACCCATAACTCCTTCTCCCTCCCTGAAAAAGTCTTCGTTTGTTACAGGTGGCCTCATGGGAAGGAGGAGACTCGTGAGCCCAGCTCCCTGTCACTTGTGCGATTTCCACATCAAATCTGCTATACATGCTGAAGGTTTTAACTAGATCCGACCCTCTTTGCTTTCTTGAATTTTACATGTGAACACTTCATTAAAGGGCATTTAATTAAAGTTCTCATCCTAGACATTCTGTGACAGCTGGGTATTTTAGTACTACTTAATCCATGACATTCTCTTCCAGTGTACTTGTTCTGTGAAGGATGTGTCTTAGTCTTTCAGCATGTCTAGGATGCATTTCAAATACCGTTAGTGGTTCTTCACTAAATCTGCCTAAGTTTTGATTAACCCGTTTTCAAGAAATCAGTGCTCTTTTTTTTTTTTTAATCCTTTGGATGCCCATGGCTTTGCATGATACGCATTGTATTACAGTCAAAGTAGAAAAGAAATTCAAAAAATCTTAGCGCTGAAGCAAGAGCTAAGATTTATTCAACACCAACGATGGACTGAACAGAAATCTTCTTTGTTCTTTAGAGCAATTCTGTTCTGTAGTTACAACAACCCCATTTTAAAGGTGAGAAAACTGAGGTTCAAAGGAACACTCACCTAGTTATTTCTAAGGAGAGAAGTAGAACTCCAATCTCTAGGTCACCATAGCACACCCTTTTCCTGAGGTGGTTCTGACTATTTCAGAAGAGACAAAAAAAATAATAGAAGGGTCCCTGTTGGGGAAATAAAGGTCAGGAACCACAGGACCATCTGGCTGTGCTCTTCCAAACCCACAGAGTTTATTAAATAATAATTGACTATCAATGTATTATTAATCAAAAGCACATACAACCCACAAATAACCTCTTTGTTTACATGAGATAACCAAAGTTACCAGGCTTAGTTCAAATAAGAGCACCCATATTAACAAAAATATGAGGAGGTTTTGGCTTGGGAAGAAACTTTCTCAATTATATCTGTCATTCTGAAAATCAATTTAAAAATATTTTTTTATTGATTTTAGAGAGTAAGGGAGAAGGCGAGATAGAAACATCACTGATCAGAGAGAATCATTGATCTGCTGCCTCCTGCACTATCCCCAATGGGGATGGAGCCTGCAACCTGGGCATATGCCCTGACACGGAGTTGAACTCTGACCTACCAGTTCATGGGTCAATGCTCAACCACTGGACCACACTGGCCAGGCCTGAAAATCCATTTTTTTAAAAATAGGGCAAAAACTTTGTTATCTTTATAGATAATATTCTTGTTAGTTTTTAAAGGAATTCTGGAAGTTAATTTGGAATCAATGGCTGGTTGACCCTCTATTTATTTGAGTAAATAAATCTTATTTTCACTAAATTCCACAAGACAAATTAAAGCAGAGCCAGAATGAAAACCCATGTCTTCTGCTCCTCAGACAGTTTCTCTCATGATTACTTTGTCCCTTTGCCTCTTCATTCATGACCCAAATACTTTCTAACATTATATCCACTTTGCTTCTTTAACCTTGCTTCTATTCATCTCTTCTTTCACAAAAAGTCTTAACAGAAAATCTAGGAGAGTAGGTCAGAGTGCTAGAAAAAGTTTATAACGAGCAAAGGAAAGCCTCGATTTTCACTCATTTTGCCTAAGATAGTTTAAATAAGATGTCCTTCTGTAATGAATTAAAGAGTCTACTAAATTTAGAAAGGTGTGTAGAATAAAATAGAACTAAAGAGGGGGTGGGAGACACGTTGGCTTATATACTCAAGAGCTAAGGGATCGTTTGCTACCAACTCGGTTGGACCCAAGAGCTCTAATAAAGTTTTCAGGGTTCCACACCCCTTCTCTATTTCTTGGGGTGTCTTTCTTCTGTGTAGAATTCATTCATGAACAGACCTGATTCATGTAGTTTGGAAGATGAGCAAAAACTGGCCTGAGTTTCAGTGGTTCTTGGAACTTGCCTTCTAGAGTTAGCAGAATGTATATTTGGAAGAGTTACTCTAGTCTTGTTCACCACATTAGACCAATATTCGTGGACACAGAAGTTACCACAGCCACCAAGTCACTCATGGACACTTACAACCACAGGTGGCACTGTGACTGGCAATCTGGAAAAAAAATTATGCAAATCACCACCCCAGTAGAATCTCTCTACTCAGTAAACCACATTTTGCTTAAACAGCCTTTAACAACAAAGGGTCCATATTTTATATCCATAAGCAGTTGGAACTTACAATGCATCTCTTTCCCTAATATAGTCCACAGAAGTTTGTTAGATCTGTTCTTTCATGTAATAATGAACATGTCAATGATACCTATAATATCACGATCAATGAATCTTCCATAAGAACCGCATCTAATATGTAAGATCTTTCTACATATTTCCTACTATAATGTGTAGATTAAGTCATGGGAAGGCTAAATCTGTAGGTGAAAACCCAGCCTCTCCATGAGGTTGCTCAACTACTTGTTTCAGATTCTCTTGGATGAATAGGTAACAAGGAGATTATAACCATCCTTAAATCCATGGAGGAGAAGGAAGGAATGATTTGGATTTTAACATGTACTACTTTGCATTACACCTCTTGGTACAGAGATAGTAAAACTCAGACAAAGAAGGTGCAGGCCACCTGTCCTCTCACCTGCACTTATTCCTCTCTGTACCCCAAAGCGTACAAAACAGCTGCAGGCATTTGTTACGAGTTCAGTAAGATGTACTTCTCTTCAGGAAGGAGAGGCTGACAAGAAATTCAATGAGCATAATGCAGAATATCAAGTGTTTTGATGGGAGAAGTAGAACAGAAGAGGAGACCTAATCAAGCCTCATGGGGAGCCGGGGAGTATTCACAGAGAAGAGATGGGAGCAGGCCCAGTGAACCTCGGACATGCCTACAAATCTGCCCGAGCATGTCAAAACCGGAAGCCCTGTGCCTGCGGGTTCTTTCAGTCAGATCACTGCTCAGGATTGATTACGGAGCTGTTGTACATTCTGAAAAGGCGGAGAGCACTATGAGAACCTTCCCTGCACCTGATTTTGCTCTGTGCAAGTAACATGCTTGCTTACTTTTGCTATAAAAGGAGAAATTTACCCTGAACATAACGCCCAACAATATGGCAATATATGCCCACAAAGTAATTCATTCCAGCAGGATTCTGAATTGCTTATAATCCTGTATAGACCCTTATATTAAGAAGTGGTTGACATCTATACCTGCATCCTCTACAAAAACAAAGAAAACACAGACACGCGCACACACACACACACACACACACACACACACACATACGTGGTTGACAAAATGTTGGTACATTCACACAAGACACTACTATGTAATTGAGACTCTATGAACCAGTATGCAGGGCTTGCGAGGGTATACTGTTGAGTAAAAAAGCAAAGCATATGAGAATATCTTTTCAAGAAAAATAAATTAACAGGTATCTCCTTATTTTTATAAAAAATTAAAAAATATAAAGAGAGACTAGTGAGGTTGCTGACCTTGAAGTTGGTGAGGAC